>CM068375.1:323218377-323818377 GCA_034769895.1 Magicicada septendecula
TATTGCAACAACACACAAAATAAGTTACTTTAAAGGGGGTGAGTTTTGTGAGACTGGTAGGCTTTATCGTACAACAATAAAACACTGTTATATGGGGTAATAAAACGTTGTTTATTACTCCAACAACACACAAGAATAAAATGGTTATTATATTATCAATTTCTTACCGTCTAAACAATGAATCAATGTTGACCAATGTTTTTCGATTGGTTAATAATTGAAAAGAAACTAAACTCGTTCTTTGGCGAGTTAATTGCAATTTAAATTTTAATTAATTAATTGATTTGATTTAATTATATTTCTTTAATTTAATTGAATTTAAATGTTAATGAAACAAAATATAAAACTCTGAAGTTAATTAGAATAATTTTCAAAAAAAATTAGACGTGACAGTCTAGTTCACGTTATTTCATTTCTAGTGATTTGACTTCTGTTATACTGCAGTATGAACTAATAATTAGATTGTTAGTTAAGATTTGTATAGCGCTTTTATACTACTTCTATTTCTTAACTATAGCTTACTAGTGACTTAGACTGCTATACAGATTATCACAATGAATTTATTCTTAATTACTAGAGTCTTTGCTTTTTGTATGGCACCTGAATTGTTTGAATTATAATGTTTTTAAATGAAAAATAGAAAATTTGCTGTTGAAAAATAAATAAGTGGATTTTGCTTTCCTGTTATTGAAGAGAATGTTGTTCCGATTTGTCCCTCGTCGATTCCACTCCGTTCACTAGAGAATATAATCTGCTTAGAGCTGCTGGATTCGGTCGTTGAGTTCAAAATTCGGCAACACTCTGCTTCCTTGCTGTTCGTGAATATTTTAACGTCTGCGGCTCTCTGCTGGAACTGGTTCCTGTCCCTCGTCGATTCGCACGTCGCACGTCAGCGTGTGTGTGTGTGCTTCGTTCGAGTGGTAGCTCTGCTCGTCAGTTGTTCACCAATGATTTAGACGGCCTCTCTGCTGTATTCTTGAAGTCTGGTCTTGAAGTCTGGTAGATCTCTTGCGTGCTTATGACTAGCTGCTAGTACACAATAAGCTTGGTTGATGTACTGAAGAGTCTCTCGCCTTTACGCAACAATTACGAGCTATACAGTTGATCTGTGTTTACTGTGTTCATAATTGCGTGTGTGTTGACCACGTAGAGTCTTCTGATGGATCTTCACCACTATGGTTACAAGACGATCGAAGAACTACGTCTTTACTTCGTGAGTACTGGCAGAAGAGTGATGTTTCAGCCCGAAAACACCGCGCTGGTCGGGGTTTGCGTCAAATGATTTGATTGGCCGACACACTCTCCCTACTACATAAAATTTGAATTCCCTTGGTCCGTGAGAATGAAGTTAGGTTCCCACAGACGGAGAATTAATATTATTATTATTCGGCGGAACCGATTTGTCGGTCCGGATTTCCTGTGCTTTTTTAATTTTGCAATATCTTGGTTGCAAACCAAGTTGTGTGAAATCTAAAATATACAATCTGTCAGAAATTATTATCTTTATAACATATCCAAATCTCATTAATGTAACTCTATTTTACAGGAGTTATTCAATTAAATTAATTAACTCTTTCATTTGTTAATTATATTGCGTAAAATTTGCACACGTGATTATTAATATTTCGGCAAACATTTTGGCTATCTTGGATTTCGCATTAATTTATTAGTTTCCGAGATATTAATAATTAACAGTTTGGGTGTGGCCCTTGTTTGTACAGCGAACTGATTGCATAACGACCACGTGTGCATCGCTTTACTAAGCATTATTTTCAACGCTCTACATTCAAATGGAGTTTTGACTATTATAATTTATTTAAATATGATTTTATTATGCGGGTGACATATAACCCTAAATAGTTAATATTTGGTGCTGTTATAATATATATATATATATATATATATATATATATATATATATATAACAGACCTTTCGGCCACAGACGTAAATCTTTTGTCTGAGTAATGTAGAAACTGAAGAAGAGCGTATTGGTTACGTATCTCAAGTCGTTACACTGAAGTTGACCTCTAATCATAGAGCCACACGTGGTCAGTTTTATGCGGCAGCATTAGACCACGGCCTAATACCCCAGTCAATTGTCAATATAATATTTACAGAGTTAACGACGGCCGTAAGACCATAAGACAATAAAAATTATAAAGAATATGGCCTATATGGCTTGTTCAATAAATTAATTTTGAATTCGAATGATAGTAAGTTCTTGTTCTGTATGTTTTCATTACAATCTTATTAATGTATTACTTACTAACATTTTTAAAGCTAAGTCGTGAAACACACGTTTTTCTGCCTGTTTAAATTATAATAACACTAGCGTAAACTAACACTACACGTTGCTTTTGTTAATTATTCTCCTATGGACTCTACCACAAACATTTGAAAGAGACAATTACAAAAAGAAATAAAAAGTAAACAGTTATTAAATCTTGGAATGCCACAGAAAGTGTATAAAGTAATGAATATACGTTTTTTATTGATATGGAGTTTCGCTCGTAATAAAAACGCAGTTTTTATGCAATGTTTCAAGATTTATTTAAATTAATTATAATTCCTACAATTTAAATTACAATATAGTATAATTTTGATTGATTTTTCCAAGTTCTAAGGTATCAATACTAGTGGTGTGTTGTAATAGAGTAACTTACGGTAGTGTATAGAGGACCCTCTCGAACAACCAAGCGCATCCTTCCACCCACCTCCCATCAAGTGTGGCAGGAGTTGTCTCAGCCAAGGCCGTATACAAGTATGTTCCAGATTGTTTAAGAGCACACTTAAAATACACATTAGCGTCAGCAATGAAGTTGACGAAGCAAAATTTCTAGAAGGCTTGCGCAACCTATAAAAAGCCATACCAGACAGTATGTCAGTGAGTTACATGTGCGATTTTCCTTAGCGGGAATCGAGTGTTTCTAGAAGTACTGTAGCGAAGTGAAGTATTGTATTGTAGTGTTGTAGAATATATAAGTATTGTAGCACTAATTATAACAAATTGTAGTTTTGTTATAATTAGTGCGGAATTCATTATAGTCGACATTATTATTACGTGTGGACAAATTTTACTTGAATTGTTATAATACATTATTTGGTTGATTACAGTTTATTAATTGTGATAATTAATGCTGGTTATTACTGACTTCATTGGTGTCTTTTATTTTGTTTCCACTGTACCATACAACGATCAGTTCGACTGTCGTAACAATACTAACGAATATTGTCGTGAGTCCCAGATACACATATTATATTACACTATACAGTATACTCAGATATAAATATATACACATATTGGTTACATCTAATTACATTTTGTATAATGCACCAGACAGTTTATGAATCTACTACGTGACGGGAGAAGGACCGGACGCACAAAGTAAAGAGATGCCCAGGCATAACGGTTCCAATGGAGAAGGGGGTGATAGGGTTGTTGACTTGTCAGATTTATATTTTATGTTTGTTTTCTGGGAATGTATAGCCTAAGGTTTGAGTAACATTTACTGAGACTCTGTTCGTCAGTTTTTTTTTTGTTCACGGAATTTTTCTTGTTTTTTTTCGAAAATTATAATTTCAGAGAAGTGTAATTTGAAATTATTATTTTCAGTGTGTATTATTTTTATTTTATCAAACTAGAAGGTGTGGACAATGTGGACATGTAGCCGAGTGTGTTGTGCTAGGCCTGTTAGGGCTATTGTATAGTGAATAAATATATATGTTAAAATGAAATTATAAACAACTTCTTGAAATAATAAAAAAATAATAATTTACAAAACTTCTTTAAAACTACGTGTAGGTTAGACGACTCGCTTGGTTATGTTCTTTGCCTTCGGCGTCTTTCAGAAATTTTAATATAATGCTCGTTTTTGTGGTCTCTTAAAGGAGCTCAATTAATATAACATGCATTTACCATAAAACACAATGGAAACTGACTAACTTTAAAGTTGTTTTCAATCACACAAAATTTAAGGCTAAAATCCTAAATTTGCAAAGGCTTTAAATACAGAGTTGTCCTTATGTTGTTTGGCAGAATATAACTTTCTTAGATTAGTTATGACCGTGAATGAATGAATGATAAAGGAAGTTCTTAAACTAGGGATGATAAAAAAACATTTGTGTCGTCAAAATTTATTGTTATTAGACTAAAATATAGATAATACAGACATAAGTAATTAGCGTATATTGATTTTTCACATTATTATTTTAATTTTAAATTATAGCCTATAGTTATGACATTCCGTACTTCAAAACTCATTGAATATGTATTAATTACTTCTATATTTCCTATATAGAGGTCCTCTATTAACGGTAAATTCTGTTGAAACTCAATAAAAGTGGTTAAAACTCACAACGTCTTTCATCACTTGACTTTATCAAAAACGCATTTTTGCTAAGGGACTTGTCGCCCACACTATTTCAGTTATTTCACACTATGTTTTGGAGATTCTGAGGTGACGGTTATGGTACTTTCGAACAGCTTCATTTCATTTACCAATATGTTAACTTTTGAAAGCCTCAAAGAATCAAATTATTTTAATACACGTAGTTGAAAAAGGAAGCACAGATATTAACACTACAACCAACAATGCTCAATTGTTGAAGAAGTTACTAATTATCACTTGTTAATTAAGTGTATTGTCGATTATAAATAGAAGGCATTGTGAATAAAGTTTTTAGAGACTGTCAGAGTAAACACTGAAAACAGCATAGAAAACATTTCAGTGTTTTGTTATCAATAAAAAAGACGTCAAATCATTTTAATTTGTTGCAAATAGTTTTAATTAATTACAACTAGTTATGTGTAAGCCCATTACTCTGTAAAAGTTTGTTAATTTGTGTAGAAAATTCACTTATTATTTCAGAGGCTGCAGCAAGATATTTAAGATATAAAGTTTATGTGCTTTTCCCATAAGTATACCTCAAGGTAAATTATAGTAAACAAAACCGAGTATAACTTATTAGTTTTTATATTATTAATATTTTATATTAAGTTTATTAAGTAAAATTTCATATGCAATGTTTTAAACTTATGATTCGATAATAAAAGTGCATCTTACTCCTCTTGCTTATTATCATCGTCATTAACATCTTCGTAATTATCAATATTAATACTTGTATCGCTTTGATGAGCGAAAAGCTTTACAATTACCCAACATTGAGAACCCTACAGATGAGTTAGTTTGTTTGTTTTTCAGATTCTCTGTATTTATTTCTATTTAACGAATACTATTTTTCAACCTGCGTTTTCAAATATTTTATTCCGACATTATGTAGTATAGGCACACCACCAATACCAATACTGACACCACCATTACGTCACCATCACCACGACCACCAGCACCAAGATTACCATCAACATCATCATCATATTCATCATCGTCGTAGTCGTTATCACAGCTACTAATACTTATGTGTAGACCCCCTAAACAATTGCTTACCCAGATAGCAATTACGCTTCAACCGCTTGTAGAAACTTGCTCCTCATACAATCTTAATGGAAGCTTCGGTGGCAGGATATTGTTGTAGACTTTATTGCGCCAAAAATACCTTATAGTTTTTGGAAAAAATAGTTTAAAAAATGTATAAAATGTAGCTGGTTCATTTTGCTAAATATAGATCAATAATGATTAGTAATTTTATTTGAACGTGGATTGAAGGATGGGGCGTTGCTGAACATTGACAAAAACATGGTCATTAGAAAAAGTAGGGAATGAATACCTCGAGTCAATACCAGAAGAAGTAGATTGGTCAGACAAGGTGACTAACGGACAGGTTTTAAGGAAAAAGTGATGTGAGATAATTTTAGCATTCACTAAAATTTTATAAGATAATGGATGTGCTAGTGTAGTTTTGTGGTTCTGGAACCTCTGTTATAGGAAAAAAAACATTTTAGTAGAATACAGGCATCGTCGGAGATAAGATTATTTTAATCTGTTAAACGCAGAAAAGGAAGGTACATACTTTGCGACGAAGAGATACCCAAAGAAGAGATCGAGAAGAGATGAGCCTCGAATACAGTTTGTTATAAGAACGCCAACTGTATAAGATACTTCTTGAAAAACAATTGGCCATTGCTGATATCATCGAGAAGATTGTTAAAAGAGACTCGAGGGTTTCGTAGATAAATAATTGTCCTGTTGAAACAATTGAAGAAGGAAAGGAAATACTGAGAACAGAAGCAGCATACTAACGATAGAGCAGCATGGTAAGCATAGTTCGCGGATCTAATCAGATGACCAGCTGTAAGTCAAAACACGTAATAACATAGTAAAAATAACATTGAATCATACGGACACCTGATATCATTAATAATATAAAATTAAATATATTTTGATTACTAAAGAGTCGTGGTCGTTTTTCGGAAGAGTAAATATAATTAACATATGAAACCGTCTACTACACAATTAACATAGAGGTAGAATCAATTAACACACGGTCGTCGTCACTTCACGGTAAACGCTCATAGCCTCATCCGTCTTCACTTCAGCCATCTCTTCCAGGGCCTACAGACATATCTTCTGCCAACTGGTTTGTAGTCTACGGCGCGCTTTACTAGCCTCTGGGGGTCCATTCTATAGGCGTGCTAATCCATTGCTGCTTCCATTGATGGAGAATATACGCACTTCGGCACTTACATGTTCATTACGCATCCGATCCCTTTGACGATAACCACTCAAGTGCCTTAAAAAATTCATTTCATTTGTATATGTTGCTTTTTCTTCCCAGTTATCGTCCATAGTTTACTAGCATATGTACGAACGGATATCACTATTAATCTATAGAACTTCATTTTAGTATCAGTTCTTGTTTTGTTTCTTAGTGTTGTATTGTACGACACATCATCTAATACTTACTTATTATTTATTCTTATCATCATCATATAACTTATTTCATATGAACTTATGTTCATAACTCATGTCACAACCAAGAAAAGCAAAGTGCGATACTTGATTTAAATCTTATCCCCAGCAACTATTTTGGAACGGATTGGGAAATTTCCTTTAAAGGCCATAACCTTTGTCTTGCTTTAAAATATTTTAAAATTATATTTCCCACATACACGGTTCAACTGGTATATCTACTGATCCGGAGCATCTTCGCTCTTCTGGTGTATCACTTGGTCATCAGAGAATAACAGAGTATTTATGCATGTGGTGGCAGAATGTACGTTTATCGCTTGTACCAAAGTATTAGGTTAACCAGTATTAGGGATTTTTTTTAATACAAAGAAGGTTTAAAAGCAGCCGGATGGATTTCATAGAGTTATCAATTAACACACTATGTAATTAACAGACTACAAGTTATAAACTATATATTAAACAACACCAAATATAGCTCATTTTCTTTCCAAGAACGTTGTTTTGTTGGGAGTGACGGATTTCACGATCGATGATTGTAATTGTGGCAACAACCGTGTGACTTACAGCTAAGCAGATAATAATTAATGAAACAACACATAAGTTATGCAACAGGCACTAGGTGGCGGAATATCGTACGTGTATTTGTAAACATCAAAACATATTAGACTTTCAGATTACGTTTCGTTAACTTCAGTCGTCATGTGTCTCACTTTGCATATATTGTACTATCATGCGTATGTAAATAATCTATTTCACTTATTATATTGTTACAGCAATAGTCTAGAATGTAATCTTGAACAGTGAAATAAATCATTGAAAGCCAAAAACGATTAGTTTTAAACGTTACGTTACTATTGTATACGCTACTAATATCAAATATTCATGCCATTATTACGCTAAGTTTTGTAGTCACACTTAGCACCTAAAGACGTTTACAAGTTTCAAATACGTCCTGAATGAGAAGCCAAGTCAGCTTCAATAATACAAACTTATTTACGTATTGAAAATTATGCAAACAGTAAGAAAATCAAAAGCAAACAGCAAGCATGGAGACTACTGTGAAAAGTTGTTTGAATTCACGTATATCTTTTCCGTGTTTACACAGATCTTTTCAACAACTTCAGTCACTACCACACAAATCTGTGTGTGTGTGTGTGTGTGTGTGTGTGTGTGTGTGTGTGTGCAACAGAATGCATCATCCTGCTTGCTATTTGCTTTTCAGGGAAATATCCTAGGATTTGATTTTCTGAAGCCCTGGTATTGGAATTTCACCTCAGTGTTGCACGATTCAAATCTGGCAGATTTTAAATAGATACGTACTGTTCAAGCTTCTAAAATAGTTAAATTGTTTTTGAGTAGTTAATAGTCAAATTGTTTGTCTTTGGAGTTTTGATATCACCAGTTTTATGTAAAACGAACACTGTGGTGTCGCCAAAAGACCTCGTTTAGAACAAAGCAGTAGATAGCAGCTTAACAACAAAGTACAACAAGGTGGGAGTTTCGAATAATTACCTAGCTAAAGTGTAAAATATTGCAGATAGAGAACAAAATTGACGCGCAAATACATAAAAATGTTATAATTTATGGAATTAAATTTAATTGACATTTAATTATAACAAGTGCCTATGAAGACAAAAAACCAAATACATTCCAAGATTTTACAAGAAAAAAATATGTTGTGTTCACTAGTTTTTATCAGTAAAGAGTAAACAATTATTACTAAAAATGTTTTGGTAAATTTTGACCAATGCATTATAAACTTAAGTAATGTACAAGATGTAAAGCTTAATGCCTTTGGATCTAGTATTGAAAATATTACTGAATTTATCAGTCATGCATACAGGGAATATTAAATGACAAAATCCTGACTGGAGTGTGCAAATGATGGGCGCAGCCGTATAACCAGGAATGCACTGTCATAGACCGAAAAGTAATGTGATTTGTTAATGTACTGAAATGGTAATTAAAATTTCTCTGTAGAAGTAATAATGTATGGCTTTTACAGCAAACACACTGTGCAAAGTGACATATAGCAAATAACTTAATCATGTTGTTACACTATAGGCGTATATAGCAGGTATCACATTTCCGCTATCTTAGTTCCATCATCACGTATGACGTAGATTATGATCTTGGGTACGTTTCAGTCAACATGTGGAACAACTCGTCAGGGAAGTAAATCATGGAAGCAGTATTCACTTAAATTTTATAAGATAATGGCTGGGCTAGTGTAGTTTTGTGGTTCTGGAACTTGATTTCTATTGAAGAAACATTTTAGTAAAATACAAGAATTGGATATGGGATTCCTTCAAGGTGTTAAATGCAACACACGAAGGGACATAATTTGCGACGAAGAGATACAAAGAAACGTAATCTTTTTTTTTAATTTAAGATTGCATTGCCAAAAATAGAGAGATTCTTTGCTCATCTTACCTGAATAAGATGCCGGATAGCAGGTAGCTCAAGGAAGTTTGACAATACTAGACTATTGGGTAAAGAACATAGAAAGACCTAGGGAGCACAGCTGATGTGAGTGTCTTTCCTGTTGGACTGTAAAGAACGTTCTAACTGAAATGTTCTTATACTTGGACGTTCTAGTGGGTTCACTGTCGTGTTCGAGATAACGATGGAGGAACATACTATAAGGGGTAGATCAAAGCAAATGTATATGGAAGAGATCAGGGGCTCAAAAAATATAAGGACTTAGTAAGATAATTTAGAAAACTAAATAAGTTAAGTTGGAGGCATACTCTAAAACTACGGGTTAAGGAGATGAGGAAGTAAACAGTTAAACATGTAATCTTTGATAGTGTGTCTACGTCAACACAGACAAGTTTAACAATGTATGATAAAACTAAACCCATGATTTGGAAGCAATCATTTTACTACACAGCCATCTAAATGTCATTGAAAAATGTCAAAAAAGTAGATTCTAATTAAGCCAAAGGAAGTCAGCACAAGACCCCACAAGTACAACAAAAATATCGCAGCAGCCGATTGCGTAAAGATCAATCTAAATAAACAGTCCACATGCCGCTATTATGTTTGGTTGAAGAAACAATATCTGGACACCATGCTACTTGGTTCCTGGGCAAAATGTATTGGCTCCTGGGCAGTATCAATGATAAATAAGCGGCTGGTCTTTACGTTGTGTCGACATACGGCTTACAGCTTTGAGGAACCGCTTGTAAATGCCACCTTGGCATTATCAAAACGTTTTAAACCAAGATGCTGGATGCCTTAAGCAATTCACCGTCGTTCGTTAGCAGTAAAGATATTAATATTAAAATTGATTTGCCAAAAGTCAGCGAAACCGCCGAGTACTTCTGTAAAGCTACGTGAAACGATTAGACGTGCATTATCTTCAATATTTTTGCCCAAAAATGTCTAGACCTTTCTTTTTGTCAATTTCCATGCCATCTTAAATCATCTCCCTTAACACGTGTTCGAGGTCTCCGCGTAAATTTAGCATTTTTACCTCCGAAGGCCGACGCGCCCCGATCACCAATATCAACAGCTTCACAATAACAATACATAATTCTTAATAAAATTTACAAGATCAGTTTAGCCATTTATTTTGGTGACAACTTTGTCAGTTTTGTTTTATACTTCAATAAGAAAAGTGTGTAGTAAATTTTTGTGTTATTTATTGTTGTAAAACGAAATGTGTTGTCTATTGTTACGATAATTACGTAACGCTCTCGAAACGTCGAAAGTGTCGTTCTGCACAATACTCGGCTAGCCGAGAAGGTGCGGCGTCTCTGTCATGGCCGAACAGTCAAGTAGCACGCCAGACAGTCCTATCACTTGTAACTAAGCAAATTATGCTGGCATATCGCTAAAAATATGGAAAATTATTTTGGGGGATCTGCGGATTATATTCAAGCGACAGCGGCGGCTTAGTTAGTTAATTACACGTGGGGTTATTGTAGAGTCCGGATCAAGTGATTGTTGCGGGTTAATGGAAAGTCATTATTGTGTTATGATTAGTGCAGAACTCTAATAGTTGAGATTATTATTTCCAGTCAAATTTAACTTGAATTATTGTACGGAGTACCTTGATGATTACAAAATGCTATTTTTGACTAATTAAAAGTGGTAATTAGTGACATCATTAGTGTCTAAATTTGGTTTCCACTATACAATACGACTATCCATAAGGCCGTCGGAATAATATTTTATTAATTTTAATTAATGTTAATGTTGTGGTTATGGTTATGGTTATGGTTATATTTAACGTGATTAATAGTAACGGTTGGCTGACCAAATAAACATTTAACTACCATCTTTTTTCTAGTGTACATTTTTAAACTATTCTAAAAATAGCACAAACACAACCTGATGTAAACTATATTTATTAATAATTATTTATACTCACACGTATGTTTTTCAAAACGGGATAATTACGTCGACACGTGTACAAATAAAATACTTACATTACCAGACCTCCAAATTACTTTAAATCTTGTAAGTTTCGCGCTACCCAATTACTGGAATCCGCAGTGCCATAAGTAGTATTGTATAAGAATAGTTTTTTATTTAATGATATTTTAGGCTTACGCCCGAGAAAAAAGGACATCTGTCTAATCTTGATATGTAACTGCGTTCGTTTGGTTTGAATATGCTTGTGCCATGTGAGTCCCTGATTTGGGTAAATTTCAAGGTAATTAATTTTAGTTTCATTATTAAGGATGTAATTAATTCTTAGAAATGATCAAATGCCATGTGGTTAGTAAATGTGGCTTAAGCAGACTTTATTTCTTTGATTTATGTTTCAAATTTCTTTTACCATTCGGTGTGTAGAGAAGTGATTTTTATAAAACAGCCTTCTTGCTTTTACTTCTTACTTTTAGAATACGTTTTCAGAATATCGGTGGGCAATTTAGAATCGAGACATCATATATCTTTGTATGTTAGAAAAAAATGTAGTTTTAATAAAAGAAAAAGTAAAAATGTCTGTACATTGAGGAAAAACTTTTCGACTTCAATCGGTTGTCAGTCAGACAAACAAGAAACGAGACGTAAACTGATGTTTTGTGCGACGTACTTTTCTTTCATATTGTTACATTACGCCGCGTGCAGCAAAATTCCAATACAAACTTACGTCATTGTACACTACGTCTGCTTTGCTGTGAAACAATTCAACTAG
Source organism: Magicicada septendecula (assembly GCA_034769895.1). NCBI lineage: Eukaryota > Metazoa > Arthropoda > Insecta > Hemiptera > Cicadidae > Magicicada > Magicicada septendecula. The sequence continues at coordinate 323,230,394 of CM068375.1, forward strand.
GCTTCACCCACGTGCTGAAGAGGGAAGGTTTGCATTTTGTTGATTTTTCTTTTACAACCGTACTTTTTCCTTTTCTAGTAACGTCTCAGACGGAAATCATTGTCTGCCGTTGTAAAATGTATTTAAAACTCTTTTAAATGACAAGTAGAGAGATTGGTAAAGGTACATTTCACACTTTTAGTTTTACTTCGGTAAATAAATGAAATAACTTTATTAAAAAAATAGGTATTAATTACTGTACCAGTAACAGATTGATATTGTACAATAACCAGTATGAAACACAGGAATAACGTTAGTTTCATTACTTTGTCTAGAACCGCAAAATAAAAACCAACTGCCTTACATAAGTATTTCTAACATTGTTTAACTCGTCATTACTTTTATCGGTTTACAACGTTCTCCACTACTTTCAGTCGTTAAGAAAATCATCTTTATTATTATTTCCTTTTACAATCTTACGTTGCTTTACCCATAACTTGTTCTTCATCTTTTTGGGTTACTACTATCTTCTGTTTACTAAGTCAATAAGCGGTCTGGGAATCTGGGAGATCTCACCAAACATCAACTCCCGATTAACTGGTAAAGAAAAGTGAATATAAAGAAAATATTTTATGACATATAAAACATTTATTATGTACAAATATACGAGGCTTGGTGAAGAAGTTCTGACACAGAGATCCAGGAGTACCAAATAACTATGATTAGTCGCAAGATCTATCCGTCAGATACCGTACCATAATGTTTAAAATAGCTGTAGTTATTAAATTTAGCGTTGTAATCAAATAAAGTAAAGAATGTTGGTATTTAAAAAAAAAATAGAATCAAATGTGGCCCGGGGATACAGAGATTTGTTATAAAAGATTTTAAGTAAATTTAAATTAAAAAAAAAGAATTGGATTTTGGAGTTTCTTCACACATTTTACCATGTTGAAGTGTGATTTCCTGAATTTTAACATGTCTAAAACTTTTTGACATACCTTCGTATTGCTACGACATTACACAGAACAGTCTACGTGTTTATCGAATGTTACAGAGAAATCCAGTTGTAATGCGTGTGGCGTACGTGATTCTCGACGCATTTACTAGACTGTGCGAATTCGCGCGGCCGCACGCACTGTGTCAAGGCCGCAATCAATTACGTCGTAGTGTAGAGCACTTTACGTAGTATGTAGAATAATCTCGATTTTCGGCGGGTTTAAATACAGGAAGGCAGTGACGCTCAGTTCAGTTTATTGTCGGGCGATTACAAGTGACTACTGTGTGTGCGTTCAAGTGGTTATTAGTGAAGTGTTGTGTTTTATAATTGGGCGGTATATTGTAATACAATTGTGTTTTAATATTAGTTGACATTTTATTGAGTGTGAACAATTTCTATTTGATTTGTTGTAAGAGACTCTGTTGTTAATTACGAACTGTTTAACTGTGAAAATTAAAGCTGGTGATAAGTGACTTAATTGGTGTCTTGTATTTTTTTTCCACTGTACCTACGACGATCAAGTAGACCGTCGTTACAGTATATTCCTTTTCCACATAATTACAACCACGTACGTACAAGCTGAAAATGATTCAGTACAAACAAGAATCATAATTGCTCATCAAACATGGGAACAGGTAGCAAATTTAATTATATGGGGTGTGATACAACACACGAAGCGGGCAGTTCAGATAAAACTGACAACACTTGACCGTTAAAACGGTAATGATAGAATGCAGTAATTAGGGATACAACCGCTAACAGAATAACATCGAGATATAATGAAAGGGGGACCATGTTATGCATATGTTCCTGGATAGTATACCCGGGCAGTCTATGAACTATGAACTGTGACAAAGCGGAGTGTTCGGAAACTGATGATAAGACAGTGAAGACAGAACAGGCAGAAGTGCCTAATCTTTGCCAGGAAAAAAAGAAGAAAGAAGAAGAAGAAGAAGAAGAAGAAGAAGAACAACAACAACAACAACAACAACAACAACAACAACAACAACAACGAAGTAGTCAGTAAATTGTTATTCACAATATTCCTACGTTAAAGCGAATTCACCAAGACTTTGTTGCTTCTGCGTATAATTTTACCAAGTTCAGTTTTTTCTTCCACATGTACCGTGTAAAAATATCAACATATCCAGAGGTTTGGCAGAATTTGCTTCGAACCGTAAATCACGGAACTCGGCATGTTTGCTCCAAAAGACGATACAAAACCGCTTTTATAGCATGCGCTCAATCAACGTGACTCGGTTTTCCTGAAGAGCGTCTCCTTACTTTGTGCTGCCCTGTTCTGCGTCAGTCTGTGTCTCAATGTGCGCCCGCCCTAAAATTATTACTTGATAAAAACGTGCTAAGTTCACTTTCCCGTCGTCCTCCCTGGGACCTTCTGTAGCTACACTGTAGCTACAGACGCTAACGGACGGAATGGTGGAAGGGATTTCAATGATCCAACAGCAGGTTTTGCGGAAGAGTCTCATAGGAGCAGAGCAGAGTCTCTTCAGGAACCTGGATTCATCTGGCTTCGGATGATAACACCCAGTAAGGGTTATATGCCTAGGGCTACAGGTGAAACCCGGTCAACGGTGTCAAAGGCGGATGAGGCATGTCAGTTTCCCAACGGCAAAGAGAGCGGAAAAACCTATTGGAATAAACCACGAAATCAATGATTTCAGACTAACAATCCGATCTTATCTCATACTTTAATTCCTAATTTTGCATTCTATACAATAATATAAACTCAGAAGAAGCAATTGAAAGAGGATTTTTCGGGAAAAGTGTTAAAAATAGAATAAGTCCAAGGTAGGAGAGAAAAAACGAAGGTTCGAAGCGGTCTGAAGACAGGAAGAAGAGGGACAGTGAAGACATGAAAAAAAATAGAAGAAAGAATAAAGAACTGAAATTGGCATGTGGTCCTTAGATGGCCGGTACAAAGTTAAAAAAAAATAACTTACTAACTGGTAACTGAAAACTGTCATTGAAAGTCAAAGGTGTGACTGTCTGGAGCGACCAAGAACTGCAAACATTCATTTATTAAGGTGAAGAGTGGTCATTTAGTACCAACTGTGATTGAATAATTCAAAGAACAAAAATAAACACTCCTTCCACATTACAAATTAACAACACGGCAGTTATATTAAACAGACATTAAGTTCATTTAAAGCATTGGTAATATTACACTTATTTTTGTTAAGTATAGACCGGCATTTTGTTTCCCCAATAACGTCGCAGCTTCTGAAGTTACAATTGTTAATTCTAGCTCAGCTTTTCATTAGTCTCTCGTTTCATTTCTGTTGTCACTAAACCAGTTCACGTACGTCTCGCATTTATCTTCTGTTAAGAAGACGTAAAATTTATCTTACCGTTCTCTACCAAGTATGTTTCATAGGTCGCGTCGTTTTCCTTATAACAAAAAATAAGTTCCATTTTATCGTAGACACAAAAGCAAAACACGAAGAAGTCAAAGGCAAATTTAATTTAAGTACACAAATACAATCGTGCACGTGAACGTGTGCGCGTTTACTCACGCATATTATATTACTATTTTCAAATTGTGTGATATGAAAATAAATTTCCTTTATAGTTATAGCCATTGATAGAGTAACATGTGCCTTTGTCAGTTTGTCTTACAGAGTGTGGGTGGAAGCGCTATATTTGAATGTAAAATTACACCTCTCCCTCTTTTCCTAATGTCTCTCTCTCCCTTTCTTACCCACCTCGCTCGCTTAAGATATAACTCAAACTATGGTTTTATAGAATTAAGCAAATCTCATTTCTAAACTAGAAAATCGTAATCTAAGTGAGAAAGTGTTCTCAAAGGATTGACAGTACGTGGTTATAATACAATAGATTAATTTGCAATTACTTTTAATTATCTTACTAATTTACGACGGTACGTAGTAATTAATAATTTAATTATTTGTTATAGTGTGCCGAGAGACAAAATTAAAGTTTTAGAAGGATACGATGGCCCATGTACTGTCGAACGGGTGTGAATTCCTAGACGATTACCAATTAACGAGGTTACGTGAAATATGCTTCGGAAATGTGGCTCCCAAAAGGAGATGAAAGGTGATTTAAACTTGACCGTATAAAGAATGAAACCGTAAAATAAGAGTTATAAATTTTCAACATGAATGAAAGAGTAAAAGATTATAAACAATAGTGTAAATGACACTTGGAAAGAATGCCAGGTTCAAGACTGGCCAAACAAGTCTGTGGAAATATAAAACTGTAGGCCACAAGTGTGTTGGTAGGCCCGGGAAGATGACTTGAGAATCTTTGAAGGTGCAACGAGCAGCGCCTTGCCTATGCTGTGCTTTGAAGATGATGATCAAAATCAAATTCTTGTAACCTTTTAGCTTTGTAACTTGTTGCGGCTAAACCATCTCCTTCTCTGTCTAACGACACTTGTGTCGTCATTGGTCGACACTTTGTAGCCAGCTTCGGATCCTTTCGGTGTTCGTTGTTTTAAAAAAAAATTTCCGCTTTTTTTTTGTAAGTCTTCGCACTTCTGTTTACTGGTTACACACCCGTAAAGTATTAGTTCTAATTTTCGTCTACTCTAATACGTCCCTCGACGGACTACTGAACTGCCATCTCCGAAATTCCATTTTGAGTCACGTGAAATAATTTGGCAAACGAAAAATCAAAGGAAAACAAAGCCTTCATATTCATCACCATTTAAGGATTAGATGTATCCGTGTGTTCCGGTTTTCAAAGTTATGTAACATCTCAATGTAGTCTTCCATTTGCTCGTGCATACCAACAAGTGTCTGTGCAAATTCTTCAGTTGAGTCTGTGCAGTGTTAATCGGGCTTCCCGTGTGAATGTGGATTACGGTGTTTTGGCAAAGTACACTTCATATCCCCTGGAAGTGCATCTTGTATGACGTAGGGAAACTTCAAAAACATGGAAACTAACATTTCTAAATTAGCTGAAAGGGTGTGGAACAAACAACTTAAAATCACATGTGATCAAGTTGACAATGTTTGGTGGGAAATTACTACCAACAGGCGTAAAATACTAGATACATTTTACGGCTGAAAGTTATGATTGTGCATCATTGACGATTGATGATGCTTATTAGTATATCATATAATTTCTAGCATCTAGTGTAAGATGATGGTTGTTTAAGATACGAAGTAAATCTGCTTGACATTTGAGAGAAATTTGTTTATTATTAAATTAACGTAATATGACGAAATTGTAGTATATATTTTTTATATTGGTAAAAGTAGTTAGTAAAGTTAATAATGAGATAAGCAAAATTTTTAAAATGCTTTAATGTTATGTAACAATATTTTTATTAAAGTTTCTTGACAAATACTTTTCTAAAGTTTATTTTAAGATATTAAATTTTTCAAAGAGATAAACACATTTCTGAAACTTATAACAATTAAAATAGACTTTTTATATTTTGTTCCGGCGACCATGCTTTTGGAATTATAAACTTTAACATACACCTTTAAATTCTCTTCAGGAACTCTCCATTCCTTATTTCTTAACTCATATTTGTCACGTTTTTGAGTATCTTTTTGACTTTTTTTCCTATCTACTTTTACTTCTTGACTAGTTGTTACAAGGTGAGAAGAAATAGATATTTCAGTTCTAATATTTCTACGCGAGAAAAACAAAAGATGCTGACATGTAGATTACATGAGAACTTATTTGACCACTTTCGCTGACAAAAGATATCTGTTATTATACATTTTCTGCTAATAAAAATTTCCGGAGTTTAGAAGATGAAGAGCAATAGGGCCTGTGTTAGGTTCTCAAGTTTGGGCACTTCACAGTTTATTTGTATTGAATTTTTGGCTGTCTTGTAGCCTCTAATTATGAGCGGAGATCCATGGAGTAATTCAACAGGTAAAGCGGTAATTCAATAGGAAGTTCATGCGGTTCTACTGTAATTGTTTGTTTGGTCACTCGTGGCCGTATCATAGATGTGATGGATGGAAGAAGTTTGGACCTAAATTACAAGGACTATGTGTTTGCAGTTCTTTTGTTTGTTAGACTGTTTGTATTTTGATGTTAGAGTTGAAGGAGGCTTCTCGTTTTTATACAAAACTGTAATATTGAAACTTGAAGGGAAGGTAGAGTTGTCCATGTAGCGGTCTAGTAAGATTACGTGTTAAATTTTACGTCCCTCTGTGACGAGCTGTATCCTTATGTAAGTTAAATACCTCTCGAATGTGTTGATTGTTAACACAGATTTCTAAGTCAGGAACTTGCGCTGACTGTTAAGAGACAATTGTCAACCCTGAGAAGGTGGATGCGCAAAGAAAAGAAGAGAAGAGAGAGAAAGACAGAGAGAGAGAGAAAGAGAAAGGAGAGAGAGTGTGTGTGTGTGTGAGAGAGAGAGAGAAATATAGAGCAGAGGGAGAGAGACATACATTAGTGAATGTGTGTGTTAGAGTCACTAGGGAGGACGAGCAGGTTTTGATGCAGATACAGTAAACGAATGTGTAGCTGCAAGGCTGAAAACTGAGGAACATAGATATGGTGTTCAGTATCAGAGAGTAGAATAAAAACATTCGCGTTTTAGGGGGGGTGTTAGTCAATTTTATTAAAAACATACTTTGTTCATACATTTTTCAGTAATTTGGAAACAATAACAGCAAATATTTTTAGACGTTTTATTAAGTGTAATCCATTTTCTATGCAGGGATATTGTATCTTTCTTAGAACTTTAATAAAACTGTGATTTCAGAAATTGGTAGAGAGGTTGAGTGTGCTAGTTGCCTATTTTTGAATTTTTTCTCGAGGTGTCAAACAGCGGTTTCGTTTGTTTGTAGGTTATTATATTCTGCTGTTTTTTATATTATTATTTAAAAATTATGACTAAGCCTAAAGAAATTTTCAAAAAGCAAAATTCAGAGGAAAAAGAAATTTTTGTGACTGAACACTTTTATGAGAGTAGAATGTACTAGTTTTGTATAAAAGGGAATAATTACTTTGTATGCAATTTATATGTATCATAAAAATTATTTTTTGTTTAATATAAAAGATTTTTTTTAAAACTGCTGTACCAATTTGTTTCATATTTTTAAAGAGTTTCTATTAGTATAAACGCATCTACATATGACAGCATTTTGTAAAACATTGACTCAAAAATGAATTATAAATTTCTTTTACAAAAGTAGTTGTTTGGATTTTTTTATATTTTACATGATGGGATCTGAAAACTGTACTACCTATTATTGCAAAAGTAGGTATCAATAAATAATTTGTAAAAGTGTGGAGTCATTCACTATAGGGCCACCTGATAAAACAGGCGAGCATTAACAAGAGGGAGGTGGAGCATCACTAACCTTCCTTGTGACAAGTAGGAGAGGACCTTGTGGGAATATAACACAAACAATTGATAAAATATGAGGAGATTAGATTTTTGAAATAAAATATTTAGTTTCAACTGTTAAATAAAAGTTTATACAATATGTGCATAGTGATTTAACAATAGACCTAAACGTGCGCAGTATTGCAGTTTTTAAAGTTGCATATTGGATTCCCAGACGTTTGTTTTAATCACATAGATTGAATGGATGTTGGAGTTCACCATAAAAGATATGTAACCTACGTGGACAAAAATACTGTACTTCAATACTAAAAAATGATGTCTGATATAACAGCGTGTAATGAAGCGCGTTTGTAATCAAACACAAACTAGAACTAATTACAACAAAAAATGTTACAAAACACAGGGTCAAAAGATAACGTGTCCCCTGGTGACCTATAATCCCTCCAGTCAAAGTTAATTGCTGTTGTACAAATATGCATGACAACACAACGGATTAAAATGTATGTTTTCAATTGAATTCTGTCACACTTAATTCTCTACACAGTAGAGATACGTTGTCAGATACGCTGTGGCTTTGGTCCTTTATCACGTAATATTGGAAAATAAAATTGAAATACAAAAATAAGATTTATTACAGAATTTGTATGAAATACAAGTGAGAGTAAAATAAAACATTATAAAAATGCCGTAAATGTTTGAAACATTGACGACCGTTCTGAAGGTTGGCAACAGCAATATTCGTAGTTTTTATGGTGGTCGGCAGGTAGCAGCACAATGTAGAAACGCTAAACAACGACTTGATATCAGTATAAAGATGGCGACTCCGCTTGCAACATGCTCCAAAGAAGAACAACTTTTTGCTACTCGTGTTTGTATAGTAAACAGACAAAAGACATTATAATTTATCGGACAATAAAAATTCAGTATGGTGATGTATGTCTATAACTGTAACAGGTGTTCGAATTTAGAAAGAAGCTTAAAAACGCCGTTAATGCTGTGGCGGATTCTTCTCAACAAGATCTGGTAAACCGATTAGTGAGACAGGAGACCATTGCCGTAGTCGATACCGTCGTAAAGGAAAATCGGTGGTTACCAGTGGATAGAATAGCTCCCTTTACAGATAGCAGACACGGATCAGCACACGCTATAATGCATAATGTTTCTGGGAGATAGATGCTGACTAGTTGTCGGCAGAATTAAAAGTTGATTCATCTGATGTACGTTTGCGGCGTTTTGGAGCTAATCAAGTTTTCATATAAAGACCTGTCACTCACGATGAAGCCTGGTTCTACTACTACCAACGGGGAAAATCCAAGCAAAGTATAGCACCAAAGTTCCTCATCAAAATCGAAAATTTCGCGCACAACCATGTTGCTCGATAGGTTATGCTCACCCTAAACGAGGATCAATTTTGAACCCCTATACACCCAGGAAAGAAACAAGCAGCCACTAGTTCATCTTATGCAGATTTTTTTAAGAACCACGTACGCCTTCTTACAGGTCCAAAAGACACAGACTTCTCAGTTTTGATGTTTAGTTGTAACATGACAATACTCTACATCGTAGTGCTCGTCCGACAATTGCAACAATCCAAGATTAGAAAATTGAGTGTCTACCACATGCAGCGTATTCTTCACATATCTCACCTAGTAATATTTATTTATTTAGTCTACTCAACGCGACAATAGTGGCCAAGTCTTTCACGTCGGGCAAAGAAGTTACGCAAGCAATGCACAAATGGCTACAGACATGTCCTACAGATATTTATGTAAAGGCATATATACACTTTCAAAGCAATCAAACACTTGTAGTATACATCATGGAGACTACGTTAAAAAAATCATCAAAATATTTCCGTAGAGTTCAATAAAGTACAATTTAATAATTGATTAAGATTTCATATGACTCACTCTCATATTGTATTCTATATTTAATACTGTGACGTTGTTTTATTTTTTTATATACACATACAAGCGCGCGCGTTTAAAGCCTCTTAAAATTAAAATTAAAAAAACATTCAGTTAGCTTAATTTAGGCCCAAGTAGTTTAAAATTTTTGCTTACAATATCGCAATGCTTTTGTCTTAAAAGTTTAACAATTTATAAATTATTTTATTATAAATTATGATGAAATATTTTAAAGTACGGGAACCGTCACTTTTTTTACAAATCAGATTATCAAAAGAAGAAAGAATATATGTTATATATATATATATATATATATTAATACGTTATATTATAATAACGTATATATAATAATAATATAGACATTATAATAATATATTATACGTTATATATATAATAATATATTAATCGTTATAATACGATTCATATTGTCGTCCTATCTGAGCGTTATATGAAAGTGTCAACGGAGCGAGTATAGCGACGTAAGCAAGAGAGAGTGCGTATAATTGCAGCCATCTCTGTCTAACCTCGTCACTGCTACGACAAATGCCGGTACAGACATGAAATTTTACTCAATTGAATTTATGTGTTAAAACTGCAATATCTTTAAAACCAATAAATATATAGCAATTCTGAAAACAGCATAGTGTTCAGCAATTAAAGCTCTATAAGTAGCCAAAATATCAACCAATATAATTAACATTTAGAGAAGATACACAGAAGAAGAACGCCAAGCGAAATAACTCGAGAATTAGGCTAGGTACGAATTAGGTGTTTTCACGCACACACAGATAAAGACCTAAGCAACAATATTCTGTGGTCAGATCTTTGAAAACACGTTTGCAAATACCTGTAATCAAACGATTTGCAAACAAAGGAAGTACGATTTTAGCCAGTAATTCTGTGCCGTCTCAGACCTGTCAAGGGGCGTTTGGTCGACCTGTCCGATATTGTTTCAACTGGAAAAACGCATGATTTATTTGAACAACCAATCAGAATCCTGCATTTAGAACAGACGCCAACTATGACGGAGGGTAGCGAGCACTCTTCGTTCGGATCTTCAATGCGCTAGACGTGTGTAAATTACGTACTTAATTTCACAAACACGCAAAGTTTCATATATATTTAAAAAGTTCGAGAAGTAGCCGGCAGTTGCAGAGGAACTAGTACAGTTCGACAACAACTCTCGCTGTGTAACACCACATTAATTAATTAATTAATTAATTAATAATCAATTGTGAAGTGACTGGTGCAACAGAGAGCTACAGCATCTGTAATTGCCCAGATCATCGTTCAACAGGATTGGTCAACATCATTTCTTCTGTGCTGAACCATCAAAATGAGGATCTCTACGGATTCCCATCTACGGTCGACGCATCAAACAGTAAGAAATAGATTCATTGATCAATGAAATAAATAATAAATAAATAATAAAAAAATAAACAATTTTAAAAGACACTAAGTAATTTCACACTTTGTATTTAATTAGTAAGATTAGTTATAACATAGTATAGGAGTGTTGAATGGAAAGTGAGGTATAGTATTGAACGTGCAAATTATTGCAGACCTGTTCTTTAGCACTGGTTTGGGAGATATAAATTTTCTTATTTAAACCAGATAAGAGCAATAGTTCGTTTGGACGTTTTAATCTTCACTTTTCACGCACACTCATTAATTATAAGAGTTAGGGTAGCAATAAGTCCTACAATTAACATTTTTCAAGAAGTTAACAAAATAATTAAAAAGGTAATTAAACAAACTTCAACAAAAATTTTAAGTGTTATTTGTAACGATTCCCCTTGAATTCCACATTCACTGAACGAATCCTGAGAAAGTGTGTCTCTATGCTCTGAGCTAAGCTGAATCCGTGTCATTTGTATCTGGGATTTGTTCTGGCGCCCAGGTAAAGTAAAATCACGGGTAAGTAACGTTTTATCTAACATTAAATATATTATACAAGTGTGTTAGATAAAAAGACGCGTTGTAATATATATATTTTTTTTAAGTATTGCTGTTGTTAACTTTGTCGGAGTCTTACACGCCCTTAGTCAATGTTCTTGTGATTATTTTTTTCCGGGCTGTCTGGGTGTGGTCGAATGCTGTTCATTTCAGCAGACGTTTTAGCCGGACCTTCGCCGGCCATCTTCAGTGCTACAAGTGAGCTACAAAACACACGTTTTTTTAAGAAATGAGCAACTTTGGACCCCGGACAAACAGCCCGGAAGAAAATAGTTTTAATAATAGTTCTGCTGTTGTTGTTGTTACAAACCTTGTGGTCAAGGTCTGTTCGTTCCATTCCTTTGTACTGCTCACAAACCAAGTTGCTGCTACTTTAAACAGTTCCGATTTATTACTCCACATATTGGTTCTCTCCTGTCAAGCCACTTATGCGACTGATTTAGGTATTGTGCATCGTTGAGAGTAGTATTCTGTTTTATTATTTTTTAATTTCAGTGCTTTTTAACTGTAAATTTATTAAATATTAATCACTAGCCCAAATAATGGAAGTCATACAAAAAATAATTGTCTTCAGAGTACACAGTTGCCTTACGGACGTTGTAACTTACAGACCAAACGCTACCACTAGTGAAAGAGACAACCCAAAAGCAACAGTTACAGCGTGCTTTATGCCCCTCTAAAGAGTTCAGCGTATACTGTGTGGTGTCAGTGTATTGTGGACCCAACAGCATATAGCATGGGTGACAAGTGTCTAAATGTTTGTTGATAACAGCCATAAAACAACTTAATACTGTTATCCAAATTACTGAAATACAAAATTTACATATGTTTACACAGAATTCTTATCAACAAACAAACTACTATTTAAACTTTAATAAGCAATGGAATTGTTTTCTGCTGTGTTCTTAGAATTTAAATTTTTTAACGAGAAAATTTTTTAATTTTGCTGTACTATTTCCAGTGAGAAAATTGAATTTCCCCGCGTTTTTACTAAACGTAAGTGTGGCTACTAAGTTTGTTAAATTAGACACAACTAAGAACCAACACTACACAAGTTTAGTACACATTTAGTTGACACGGGAATTCAGTTTGGCTGTTACGGTTTCGTAAAGTACGCTAACTTGGTGACCAAATGTTTTGGGATTTGTCGCAACATCCGTTCACTGCCTTCTAGATAAGTTTAGAGTGCATGGTTTGACTCTGTTAAATAATAACGATTGAATTACACTTTACCATTGTGTTTAACGGAGTGGAGTTTATGAAATATTTACCGTTGTTAGCGTTAATGTGTTGGTGATGTCGAGTTGATTGTTTCTGAAACTTACAATTAGAGTTGGAACCAAGCAATGGCTAAATGTTGTCCAGCTGTGAACGCCGCGCAAATGTTTACGTGAACATTTTCTCTACATCTTTTTTCTAGCATAACCCTCTATGCCGTTTTAAAGAACAAACTCATGAATCACTTTAAAAATTCTTTTTCTATAATACGTAGTGTGATGGAAGGTTTTGCGTGGAGGTAACTGACTACTAACAATTCCGAAACACATAAACACCCGTTTACTAGAAAAAGTCGGGGTAGTTTATTTTCACACTAACAGTTTCCATGCATACCATTTGTGTTGGCACCACTGTGATCGTGCTTATATCATGAAATAATGTTGTTACGATGGTCTCATTGATCGTCACAAAATGATACAGTGAAAACAAAATACAGGCACCAATGACATCACTAATTACCAGCTTTCATTAATCGCGAATAACAATTTGTAATCAACAAGGTAGTGTCGTACAATAATTCAAGTACAATTTGTCCACGAGCAATAATAATGTCAAGTGATATAGTTCCGTACTAAATATAACACAGTAATCACTTTCCACCATACTCCCACCATACAGCGATCTGCACTAAACAAATCGCTCACCGTAACTAAACTGACAAAGCCAGCCGCTCTTCCTTTTATAGATGGCGCAGGTGTTCCAGAATAACTTTATATCCTTACTGTGGTGTTACAACAATTTGCGTATTTAGAAGTGCTCTCCAGAACAATCCTTAAGGTACTTTATTGCGGCCTTGACCTGCTCGACTAGCGGAGAAACGCGTGGAAGGACGCTCTCTACTCTTCGAGACAGTTCCGTGTCGGACGTTACAATATACACAACACTGCAGTCCGTTATCAGATCCCTGAATTTAAACCCAATTGAGAATGTAACGAAAGTTTTAAAATCACAAATAAGAATTCAAAATGTCACAAAGAAAATACAAATAGGCCTAAATGTCAGATTATTTCATATAAAATCGAACTGATCCATTAAATGCAAATACATTAAAAGAATGAAAAGAGAATCGAAACTGTTATCAGAATTAAAATAGAGATTGAATAATTCAAGAAGGGAATATACAACTTTCCCAATATTTAATTTTTCAGTTTCAAGTAAAATAATTGTTTAAAACGTACCACTATTTTCTATTTTAATAAAAATGTTTATAATGATGATATTTGCTTTTTTTGGTAAGCTAATAATTTTACTAGGTACTGTGAAACAAAGAAGAATGGAACACTTACAGCTTATGTAGGTTCGAGGACAAAATAAATAATGGTAATGATGTTGATAAAGCGTAGAGACATAACAAGATAGTAATTATGAAACCCAATGAATTGTTAATTTTAAAGATTTCATAAAGTTGTATCGAAAAATAAACGTTCAATTGGGTGTGGGACGTTCCACACCTCTCCGTTCCCTCTGCTTATAGTTCCATAGTTGTTTGGGGATGGGACAGTTATCCATTCCGCAAAGATGTTCCCACCAATTCAGCAGATACTCGGCAATCCTGTCGAGTATGCTCATAATATTTAGTTCCTGTCGTACATCTGTATTTCTTCTATTATCATGGAGAGTGTACGTTGCCACGTGCCTGAGAAATCTCATTTTAGGCGCTTGGATTCGATAAAATCTAGTTTTCAGACTCATAAAGAAATGTGGGAAAGACAGTCACCTTGTAGAATTGTAAGCTTAAAAAGTTTATAAAATACAAAAGTTTATTTCAGCATATAATATAAATGCTACTTTCTTAAGAAAATTTAATTTTATATTTTTATATTAAAAAGTTGATCAAATATAAAATAAACTTGCTTTGAAAGTAAAAGTAACTTTCTTGTAAGGATACTTCAGCTCATTATAAATATCTGTTGTCCTCATTTTGGTCAGTAAAGAGGTATGCACTGACGTTCTCACACATTTAATTCTTTTTTACAGTTTAGCAACGTTCTTAACAGGTAAATTGCGAACGCTCCTGAATAGCCAGGAAAGTCTACATTATAAGTATTTTGATATTTTTAATTAAATTCAATTGTTATTTTCCATAATAAAGACTTTAAGTGGATACTAAGAGTTTTACAAGTGTTAAATTTAAATATTTATTAGGGACTGAAAATAACCTAAATGAAATGGTTTATATGACTACATATTTCATAACATTTCCGATTACGAAACAGCTCGAACTGACATTGAAAAGAAGAAATTCATTTAGAAACTTTGCGGATTCTACAAGTCTGTATGAAAGAGCGAGGAGCAAATAGACAGACAGACTGGAGTGTGGGTATGGAAATTTAGTAAAAAGCAATTCTAAAACGTTTACACTGATTTTTCCCTGGACGACTTTAACTGCGTTTGCCTGTGGGATATGAATACTGTGTACCGATAACATTGAGTAGAACCGAGTTTATTATTGCTATTCTGTGCCTTAGGGATGTTATTTATAAAACTACTGTCTCATTGGTTGGCATCACTGGAAGGAACAACGTAAACTGCTGCCGATCAGTGTTTTAAAGAACTCATTTGCTACGTCCGTGGAGAAACAATTTACATTGTAGAAACTGTGCTGATATCCTGACTATAGAAAAGCGATCATAGACAATATCATAGACAAATTACTTCCGATTGTACCTCAACACTTCCACGTGAACAATGTTAATACGTTTACATTTAAAATATATTTACTCACTGTTTTGTAGACAGTGCTCAGGTATGGCGAAAGAGAGGGGTAAGTGACGTGCCCAAGAAATTAAGTAAACATATTAAAACACTTTTATTACATCTCAGACTCCCAAAGTACTGGGGACGGTAAGTAAATGCCTCATAGTTTCACGCCTTGGTAAAGGAAAATATCCAGCTTCAATTCTAAGTGGTGGAAGGCGGGATACGTCTACAGGTGGTTAACGCGACTTTGGAGACCGAGAGGCAGCCTGCATAAGCTGTCCATCCTCTACTTTTAGGGCAGGGCAGCGACTTGCCTTTGAATTAAAAAAAATTTCTTTAAATGCCGATGATCCTTTGTTGGTCTACGGCTTACTGTATAGGAGACAAGGATAAACCAGTACATTAAAGATCCGTGTGGACATCTATAATAAACATTTGGCCCCATAAATTATTATTTTGGATCCCTGCACAATCGGGACGGAAATGTAGGCCAAGTCAAGAAAATATTCCTACGCCTAGTGAGACAGATAATTGACGTTGATAGGCAACGGACGGTATAGTCGGGCAACGACGTTTGCTAGGTCTGGTAAACGTCGTATTGTCGAACGATCTGGAGATTTGCCGATGCCACTTGAATTGTGAGGATACTGTTCACCTATCATCATAAATATGTAGGTCGTAGATCCTACTGATACACTCACCACGTCAAACGAACAAAGTTCGCTGTGTACACATAGAAGATTTTCAAAAGCCAGTTGTCAATTTTTCGACTTCGTCCGTATTATTTGCTAGCTATGTACAGTACTGTGTAAAGTGGAAAGTATTGTGTCCCGACGTTTGCAACAGCCTACTACTCTCCTATTTGTTGCAATAGTGTGTGTTCGACAATTGCAAGCTTGTGCGACAAGCGTGCGATCGTTGTAACACTATTATTATCATTATTCGATCAATTAAAGCGGATGGCATTCAGGATGTTGTATACCTTTCGTAACAAAAGACGATAATAAAGTGGATAAATGTCACTTAATGTAGTGTACTGTAATGTAATCCACAGTTAGTGTTATAATCGCAGCAATTATTAAAAGCTAACATATTTATGTATTAAAAATGAATAATACAGCTAAATATTGATTATCCATATTATAAGAATACCTCGGTTTGCTTAAGTTATCGCTGACATAATGAAACAATACTTGATGCTTTTGTGCCTAACGTTAGGTTTGTAAGGTTAAGTTTAATTACAGTTTTATAGCCACAAAATCGATCGATTAAAAAACCTATTTTAATTTTAAGCTTACTATGTAAATGAATGAAGAGGAAGAATAAAACGCTGGAACGTCACAACGATGCTTAGTTCTGTCTGCTTTCAGTCGTGTTAGTTTCAAACGTGTGGAGATTGTCAACTATGATACAGTGATTGTATTTACATACTAAACAATAATTTTTTCAAACCACAAGTTTCGTTTTTCTACACGATAACATTAAAAATTAAAACATATTTACCTAATATCACGCATTAAAACCTTACTTGATCATCGTGTTTACATCACGGCATAGGCTAGTTGCTGTCGGTTCCGCCTTCAAAAATCCTTCAGCCATTTACCCCATTTGGCTGTATTGTTTGAAATTTGCGATTAAGGGAAGTCCGGGAGAGTTGCCCCACCTAACAAAAATCCGTTATAATTTTTTAAATGTAAACTTAAAATGAACACAGTTACTTACCTTATATCAAGTATTCAATATAGACAAGAGAAAATATAAAAGAGAGTGTGCAATTTTTAACATAAATAACTTTTAGCTTTAAAAGTGAATCCATGTTTTTGGCCATCTCTCCCGGCCTTCAGGTATAGATGCCCCAGTAAATGGGAGAGACGCCCCACCTAGAATAAATGTAAATAGATACAGGAAATGTACATAAGGGAACATTTAAAAAGCCGAATTTAGTAGCAGACATAATTTTTATTATCTTCTAACGCAAACAAATAATAATTTTATACGTACAATAAATCTGTTTAATCTTAAATACAAGAATTAAACCTAACACAAATATATTTTTGTTATTATTTTAAAAAACTATGACTCATAATTCTAATATGACTGAGTAAATGTATAATTAAGCTCAGATTATAAACCAACACAATAATAATGAAATCAGTAGTGTACATAACGCTAGAAGAACATAATGAAATGATTAACAAGTACTTGAAACTTCCGTTACAATAAACTGTGTCATTGACACAAATCTTCATTTGCCTAGAGCTAGTCTACAAAGTAACAAAGAGTCAAAAACCTATATACATGTCATTTTAAGGCTTCACTAAATACTAACAGTTTAACTATAAAAATAGGTACATAGCACGTACTAGCAAAAATTAAATTTATTTTCATATTACGATATAACACATAGATACATGAAACAAATAACAATTGATTCAAATAATTCATATACATCCTACATTTAAAAAATAAGTTGAAATTTTAAGAGTATACATTTTATGAAAGCTTATCAGTCAATAAAAAATTTACGTTAAAAATCAGATCTAACCTAAAAAGTTAGGTTGCTAACTACACGACCATTTTTAATTTATAGTTTCGTCCACAAACATTACATCTCTCGCCATACAATGTACAAGTTTCATGCATCCATCTTTTACACCCTATGCACTGTAACCATTCTGCTTTTGATTTAGTCTTGAAATAGTTTTCTAAACACTCTAGGCAGCAATTCTCATTGTCCGTAGATTCCAAACATTGCAACTCATCATTTTTACTTCTGTCTACTGAGTTGTCCTTTGTCGATTTGGTAGCTTTTTTGGTACTTGGATTTGAAATTTTTTTCCTGTCATTATTACATAATTTTTCAATCTTTTTCTTTTTTTCAAGAATAAATTCATTATCTAGTATTCTAGCTGACTGTTTCCTCTTGTTGATTCTATCTCTTTGTATTTTCGGCACTGGACTTATGTTATGAAGAATTTTGGATGGAGTAGTATTAACTTTTGAAGTAGTTTTATCAGGTGTATCGAGCACAACAGTACCATCAAAATCGTTGTTAGAGCTGCTAGTAGAAGGCCGAGGGTCAATAAGTATGCAGTCTGTTGAGCAGGAAACTGTAGCTGGATCACTTGATGGCATATCTGGTTCACGTAATGTCTCAACTCTATCACTTTGTGATATATCGGAGATGTTGAAAAAATGATCTGGAATGGCATTTCGGTTAAGGGGAAATATACCAGTTGCTTTAAAACCGCTAAGGCAGTTTTCGACAGAAGCACTTTTTCCCCATGCATTACTAATCAGCATAGCAGCATGTACCCTCTTTATCGGCATTTTGGGGTTATGGACCACCCACTGGTTTGTTTCTCTTTTGTAGTGATTTTTAAATGGCTTAAAGAAGGCTCTATCAAGAGGTTGTAGAGCCTGAGTAGTGTGGCTAGGCAAACATAAGAGAACAATGTCATTTTTTTCAGCAAACTCTAACATGTCTAAAGAACTGCGGTGTGTTGAATGTCCATCAAGTACAAGTAAAACTTTTCCTGGAGGTTTCCGGGGGAAAAAATGTTCTTTGAGCCATTTACAAAAGAGTTCAGATGAAATATATGACGATTTCGGATTCATATAGATCTGTGAACCTGGTGGTAGGCCATTTGAGAATGCAGGATTTTCCCTAACTCCCTTGAAAATCAACACAGGGGGAAGGAAAGTGCCTTCTGCGTTACAACAGGCTATTACTGAAACATTTTCTCCTTTTTCAGCACAAGTGAGAGAATGAACTTCTCTGACTCCTTTAGTTGCCAATACCTCACCTGGCTCATTGTTTAAATGGCATCCTGTTTCGTCCCTATTACAAATATGTCCAGGTTTTGTATAAAAACCATGTTCTTCATAAATCTCATTTAAAATATTAAAAAAACCATCTACCTCTGACCTGTTCATACCTACCGCTCTGGCAAGAGACAGGCCCTCGGACTGTCGAATGGTAACCTCTTTATTTCTATTTAAAAAAGAATTTAACCAGTCGTAACCAGCCATACCTGACTCTTTATTAAAACGGTGTTTTATAGCCATTGACTCAGTGAATTCAAAAGCTAGGCGTCTAACAGTTGTCCTATCGGGTGCGAAACCTGCCTTTTCCAGACGCTGTATGTGGGCGACAAGCCTTTTTTCGTTGTCAGGTCCAAGTGTACCTTGGGGACCTAGAGACATCTTCATTAAATTACCTGAGGTCCTCCTGCGTCTAAGTGATCGGGATGGAATCCCATAATACCGCTCTGCTTCACTGATGCCAATCTCTCCAGCCTCTATCCTGTGGATCGCTTCTCTCAAGTTTTCTTCGGTCCACCGGCCTCTGTTAGATCCAGGTCTCCGTTTGTACTGTGTCGGCATTCTAAAGAAATACGGAGTAATTGCATACGATTGTAATATTTAAATTCAATACATCTATTTACTTACTTAACAAACAACATTCAGCTAATAGGCCTAATAGTGCAAAGACCTTCGTTTTGTACACTATATTCTTCTATTTTATAGGAGTCAAAAATGTTAAATACTTTTTGTATGTAATATTTTAATAAAGGAATTATGAAAATAATTTAGTTACTACAAACTAACACAATTTTAGTGATAAATTTAAATATTTGTTTCAATTGGCGAAATAATTTGTCGAATATAATAATCGAAATACGCTCTTATTTTCACATACAACTAAAAACTCTAGAAAAATTTATGTTGGAATAAGAAAAAAAAATTACACATTAAGAGATTAATATTAGGCCTACACATTAAGAGATTAATATTACACATTTTTCATAAATACGTATTCTGTGCTTCTAAAAAAGTAAAATCGGGTAGAGTGAAATGTAATTTGCAAATGGGGCATCTTACCCTGAACGATATGCGTGGGGCAACTCTCCCGATTGCTACCGGGGCATCTATACCATTTGGCTGGGTGAGACGCCCCACTCGACAACTGGGTAAGATGAAGGTAATATGGCGGGAAACTAACCTAAACGTATATACTGTTATGTATTTACCAAGATTTTGTACAAAACTGAAGTAATTCTAACATTTAAAGGCATTTTACACGACACTTAAGAAGACACTAAATTAGATCAGAGGTATGCAAAAAGCCAAACTTACCTTTCTGAGATGAAATTGATGGTTATTTATACAGCGAACCGGACGAAACTTTCTCTGCACAACGTGTTGCCTCCAAACGTGTTGCGTATGAGCTGTAAAGTGGCGCGTCTACGTGTCGCGTAACTGAACTGCAGCTACTGGGGCAACTATACCGGTGGGGCATCTCACCCGGATTTCCCTTAAATTAAATTAATTCTTCATTATAGCGTACCAGCCTATACATGGGTAAGTTATGTGGAGGAGCTGGCCCCTTACGGACCATGACTCCTGGTAATGTTTAGTCAGGGTTGTCTTCCTGTAGCCTTTGATGGCCCAACACCGAACTGCAAGGCTGCAGCAAAATATAATCCTGTAACAATAGAAAGCAGTATTACAGCTGAGTAAATCTAACTATCTAACTAGATTCCTGCCTGTAATATTTCAAAGATAATCCGGTACAAGTTCATTTCTCTTACGCCCTAACTTGGTAATGGTGGCTACTGCTGCCCTCCACGAGGAATATTTATCGACCTTCCGGTCTAGACCAGTACTGCTCTGCATCTGATCACCTCGTGTAGGATGTTGTACTTAACCACGCAGTACGATCTTGCCTGGAGAGAGGCTAACGGCTCCTTTGGGAGTTAACATGACTTCATCCAACCCTGGAAACCTTGACGACCAGTGCCCAGTCAACCCGGTACAAAGTACTACCTCTCCAAATTCTCTCTACCTCACGTTACTTAATATTGCATTACATTAAGCAGTACAATCATTTACAATTGGTACACGTCTTCTTCTTTTTCCCTGCATGGTGTTTCAATACTTCCGCGTACTCAAAACTTAGAAAATATAGTGCAAGTACAGTTATTTTGAAAGTACCAACAAATCTTATGTTTAATATAATGCCATATTGTACAGTACATCAGTCAGCAGCTATTTTCTGATGGCGATAAGTGGACGATTAGCCTACCTCAAACAGGTGTTCACTTCCGGTTATCGTATTGATCAAATAAAATAAGTAATTTTTATATTATTATGTATGGAAACTCTTATGTTGTCTAATATTATATTACTTTTGTTATAGTCGACACTGACAAACCTCAATTCACCAAATTTGCAATAAAAGCGTTTTTTGTGTTTTACGTAAACTACAGGACAAAAATAGGTGCAGACGCAAAAAATTCGCAAAAACCTTTCTGTGAAAAATTTGCAGAAAACAGTTATGAGAATCAAACGCGGTTTTTCATTTTCTACGTGATATTCAGGTTTAATTTAACTGTGTACACGGTAAATAAGGTAGCTTTATAACGCAAACGAAGTAAAAATGACGTTGATAACATGCAAACCTAACCTTGTTAACCTAACAACTATCCTCTTTTACATTTGTAAAATCTAAGTGAAAACCAACTCGAAGTAAAGCGAGGTGGCCCTTGCCATGTACTACTAATACTCGGTTTTTGTGCAGATCACTGAAAAAGAAAAGCAACCAACTCAAAAGAACATTGTGTTACCTTGCTGTACGTATTGGTATACGTAATTATACATAATTTTGGAACTTACAAATTTAGTGCAAATATTTACGTCCGTAACTAGTTTTGACCTGCAGTTTACGTAGAAACACAAAAAACGCGGTTTTTTCCAAGTTTTGTGGCTGTCAGAGGTCAGGTTGCCACTGCCGACTATTATCTTATTTTTTATGTACTGCATTAGACTGAACTCCAAGTCTCTGAGAGGATCGCGGGCAGAGAGATAGAGCGTAGACACAAGGACGCGCAGTTGCGTTAAACAATCAGCGATTACTGAGAAGTCCCGATTCACATGCATTATTAAAACTCACTCAACGCTCACTTTCCTCTCATTGAGCATTAAGCCAAGTAACTGTGGCGCTATGTGTTGTACAAGAATTGGCACTGTTAAATATTATTAGTATTAAAATCTAATTTTAATTTCACATAGATTATCATTTTGAAATATAATAGATGACTCACATTTTAAAGAGGGCGAGCTAACTCCTCATCTGTTTCCTCTTCCCTGTCAGTATTGAAACTGCGATCAGAGTCACTGTTACTGCTGTCTATGTTGTCACCACTGTCACTGCTGATATTAAAATCTAATTTTATCATCATCCGAACCTGATGTAATAATAATCTTGTCAATAACGTCTGACACTGTCCCATCACTTTCCCAGTAGTAATCCTCTACCTCCCTAACTTTCTTGCAGTACCCTACCCAGTCACTTTCAGTTACCGACATTATTGCTTGCTTAGTTATTTCAGTCAATTCCGTAAAATTAAGACTTCCATGACTGTTGCGATTTTGTATGTAATTTTTAACTTTTGCCCAGGCAAGTTCAATAGGATTGAGGTCGCACATATAGGGAGGAAGCCGTACAACAGTGTAACCATTGCTTGATAAAAATTGGTCAATCTTGTACTGCTATTATCTGGGCCGATGGAGTTCTATAATTTGAGAAAGATGTTCCTTTCACATACTTTCATCGCAATCAATACTCTTTTCTCTCAGAAATTGTATTATATCGAGTTTCGTAGAAAACTTTGTCGGAATTGTTTTAGCTAAAACAAAATGATACGGCGCATTGTCCATAACTATTACTGATTCCGTCACCACTAGTACTTCCAAGTTTGTACAAAAGTTCAGCACCTGGAATAAAGCCTTTTACTTCCCGCATGTAAAAGCACTAATCTGTTACCCGCACTGTAATTCTGTAACACACCAGAAACCTCATTTGGCAACCAACATTTATCTACAGTTATATTACTGTCAACCCATGTTTCATCTATAAAATAATGTTTCTCCCAGATTCCCGAAAGCTTTTAATTTGTAGAAGGTACTTGTAACGCATAATTACAATTTCTGTTTTTTCAATTAACACTTTTCTTTTACTTCTACATTCCTTCCATTTGAATCCCACACTTTTAAGCACTCGCGTTAATGATTTAGCGCCCCATGGAAAATGGATTATTTCTTTCACGATAGGTAGGAGTTTTTTAACAGTAGGCAAAACGTTTTGATTTTTATAAAAATCTTGAACAATATTTCTTACTACACCCTTATCGAAATCGTCAAGGAAATTTCTCTTTTCTCACATGTTTTACGTTTTTTCCTCGGTGTGGAGAGTTTTACATCGGGACTGCATTTTCTTTGCTTCCTCAAGTATTTAATGAAGCTTTCCGATTTATCATAGGAATACGCAGCTCATTTTGTTGCTTGATTAAGTGAGTATGTCAGCGAATTTTGTCGTTTTCTTCATCACATTTTTCAATTATATTACTAATTATATCCCGACCTTCACTGCGAACAACGAAATTTTTTTCTTTGTGTCGATGATTCTTGAAGAGACATTGTGAACAGACAGTTATAATAAACAAATAACAGGATAATTCACTCACTAACAGAAAGTAACTGAAAGTACATTAATTCTACACGATATTTCACAAATTCGTATTTTTATTATTACTATACCACAACTACTTAAAAAGGATTAATTTGGAAAGACAATGCCAATAATACTTAGTCTTTAAACGCACTTACTACCGTAATGGTAAAAAACGGACTGAAATAATATTACAAAGTGGTAGTCTGCCTTTGTGATGGATGCCAGTTTGCACTGTGAACAGGGTTGATGAATCATTCGCCTTGACAAACGAACAATACCAATACTGCACACACACAACAATGTTACGCATACTTTATCCCCTCCATCAGAGACTTGGAGTTCTGTCTAATGCAGTACGTTAAGGGGAAAATAATTCTTTGTACGTTAAAGGGAAAATAAAATTTTACTGATTTCTAATTTCTATTAAAACTCTATGATGACCAAAGTTTGCTTTCTGAATTTAAACACACAACGTGTTGTAATCGCCAACCTCATGGATACAGAGACACAGGAAAGCGCGCAACCAGAAAAACAGGGAACCATCCCCCTGTGCTATGTACGTAACGTCACGTGTACAAGTTAATTGCTGTTGTATAAATATGAATGAAAGAGGGTAGATTACACCCCACGCTTGAAGTCCAATTCTATCTCGCTTTCAATTGTGTGTGGCTGCAGAGATATACTACATACCATATCGCAAAAGCTTTGTCATTTTTTTAACTGACTTTATGCAATAAAACTCATATTGATGGACATGTCAAAAACCGATGCAATAAATTAACGTGATATTTGATTTTGACGTATTGTAGGCCGATATGTTTGTTACTTATCGACAAGAAACAAGGTACGCAACACGACAGCAGAAACGTTTGACATATATGTAAATTGAATTATTGTAACTGGTAGAGAATACGCAAAATTGAATTTGACATACAAATTTAACTGTTGGAGAATACAAACTCATTTGAATATTAAATAAAATTATTTTTGTACTCTTAAATTTTTTCCATCCCATTGTAGAAATGATGAAAGTAGGCCTAATATTCATTGGTGTATCTAGAATTTTGATATGGGGTGTCCGGGGTCGGGCCGGCTTCATACAAAAGCAAAAACAAATTAAGACTAATCAACATTACTATCTTTAAAGTGTCTGAAAAACGCGTGATAAGATAACATCCTAAAATCAGTAAAATTAGTCAATAACATAAAAAAATATGCGTTATTCAAACATTGATAAAAGATACTTATTAACTGAATTGATTTTCCTTTATTTCTTAATTCAAACGTATACCCCAATGCTGTACAATAAACCTGTTTGTATATTTAAAACAGATTTACCACTGTATTAGCGTACACAGCTGAAACAACAAATAAAATAAAACAGCTTAAAAATGAAGAGCTTAACAAAATTCGTCAACTTTTCCGTGGTTACCGGGAGGGGTGTTCTGCCCCCTTATTCCCCCCCACCCCGGTAAATACGCCACGGTTAATATTCTAGATTTTGCGTACATGGCCCATTTGCCGTACCACCACTATTTGCCTGTACATCACCACCAGAGTTACTTAAGTGCCTAATTCAAGTGGTTTTCTCGTATCTTACTATATTTATATTTACAACTATTTATTCTAAATGGGCTCTAATACTATAACTTGTATGAGAGTCAAATCGGCAGAAACGTGGTTTTTTATGTCAGTTCTGGGAGTTACAAGGAAACACAGATTTTAAAACAAGGCAATCACTGAGAGCCTTTTCATTTATAATTAAAACACAAAGGTCGGAAAGTATAGAGAAGTTTTGAAGAAATTTATCACGTGTTAACCACGGAGGACGAACGCTTGGCATACGAATCCTATTGTGTGGACTCACAAAAACAAGACCTCTTATTCACAGCTCGCAAGGAATTGGGTTGATAAACTATTCGCAACGGATCAAACGCAATAAAGCTTGTATAAGATAAAGATTTCTATTATAAGAATTTATGTGCAAGACCACGGTAAAAAGTATTAGGTCTGTGGCGTATGGGTGTGAGATACAGCCGAAAAATAACTAAGGAAACACGGCCACTAAATGGATTAATGAAATAAAGCAGGAAAATATAAGCGTTTCTATCTCACATAGTAGACTATTATATAAAAATAATTTCTTATACTTTACGTGGTGCCCGTGTGTGTGTGTGTGTGTGTGTGTGTGTGTGTGTGTGTGTGTGTGTGTGTGTGTGTGTGTGTGTGTGTGTGTGTGTGTGTGTGTGTGTGTGAACGATCGCTCATTGTTATTGATAAAGATAAAAATTCCTGGATTTTCTTGTCATGACGTGTACGTTGTTACTAATTAACTACATGTAGCATTACCGACCCGGACCACATATTATTGATAACAATGTTAAATTTTTTTCTGATGACATAAACTAGTTTCCGCTCCGTTAGAGCATCGTCACGAGCTTCTTACGAAGCTTTATTGGAGTAAAAATTAGTTTAGGGCATCAGATAAAAATGGATCATTTTGATCATTAATAATTTTTGAACCGAATAGTTACTGTTATATACAGTTGATTGATGAAAATGTCACAAGCCAATGCCAAAAATATAAACGTCATCTTTTATTCTAACGTATTGTATGCGTTTGTGGCGTATCAAAAACATCCATCATACAGAAACAATAAATGGCATTAGGGGAGGAGGCAGCAGCAGGAAGTGGGACACTACGTAAAGTGGAAATTACAAAAAATAGACTATTTGAGAACGCATAAACTCTTCAAAAATAATTGACTCTCTTCCATTTGTCTGGCTTGTAGTCACCCCCACAACAACGATTACCAAAGTTAATCACAAAATTGTTAGAACACTTTTGTGTAGAAATTTTTAAACTTCTACAAAGTCACGGCATCCTCTGTCCTATTGGTGTAAATTATAGACAGTAAGGAAACAAGACTGTAAAATACAAGCCTCATAAATGAGGTTCTTAAAAGGAGTTAAAAGGTGTTCTATACTTGACTTTTTAAGAAAATGAGGCCATAAAGAAAGAGTTACGAGTTATTAACTTGAATGAAAAATTAGAAGATTACAATCAACACTGGAAGAAACTCTTAGGAAGAATGTCAAATTATAGACTGGCCAAACAAATCTGGAAACACAAACTTAAAGGACACATGCGTATGGGTAAACCCAAGAAGACATGATTGGAGGATTTTTGAAGGCGGAAACGGCAGCACGCAGGTTGCCTATGTCGTGTTGTGAAGAAGATGATGATAAATTGTTAACACGTGTTTCTACAAAATATAAATGCCGGCTGTTTACATTAAAAGTCTATTAGTAAACTCTGGTAACTATTAAAATCAATATCCTCTTAATTTTAACCATTCCGTGCGTTGTTAAACAGTACAGTGAGATGAAGGGAAATTTCAAAACTTCAGTACACTTCTATAATAATAAAATCCTATTATTATTAATAATAGTGACATGAACATCTAGCGGTACTATTGAAACGAATTCAATATAGACATGGGTGTTGCCTGGAGTGTGACACACTTCTTCGTCTCGTTGCAACACGTGCAATCTACTTACTGATCAGCTGACAACCCGTCCGCCTACACTGACTACTCAAGCAGCTGATATTTTACTCGATTTCGATACTTTCGCAACAATAGAACTTGCATTATATTACTGTTATTTTGGCTACACAAAATATATTATCAGAAGACTGATATGTAAAACACGGAGAGATAGAATAACAAAATTCAATAATTGAGAACATGCCATGCGACAGATATATTAGCGGATAAAATGCAGGAAATGCGACAACTCTGTAAAGACAAATAAAAAAGGCAAAAGACGAGTTGAATGACCAGAAATTGGATGAGGTAATTGTATTTAGTAGCGTAGTTTGTTAAAAAACATAAGAACCTCCTAAATGAAGATAAACGAAAAAGAATAATGTGGTTTTGATACAACACAGTATTAAGAAACAAACGTGTACCAAACTTAAAGTTTGTATTGCTCAAGTTTATGCAAAAATACGTAATGGTTTCATGCCGGGTTTGGAAGAATACATCGATTTTAATTGTTTTGTGTAAGGAAACACAACCGTTTGTTATTTACGTTATGTCAAACTAAACGTTTAATAACTAAATACAACGGTTGCAATACAGTCACATATAAAACCGCCGAAAAGAGAGGTTTCACAAATTGAAAACAGAAGGTTTTTTAACAGTGAAATATAATGATTAAGCATAGAAAAATTAAAATCCACAGACACAAAAATGGCTTCAACAGATTAAGAACTCAAACAAATTTTATTTATTGTTCAAGCAGCAACAACAGCATTCCATGATATTGGGTAAACACTCGATTTAATTTCTTAACAAAAATTTAAATAACAATAACATGAATAGAATGAGGTAACTTTGTTGTGCCCTCTCAGAATATACTGTATACAATACTTGATGGATACAGTAAAGATTCTACACTACCCTACCTAACCTGGCGCGTGAAAACATTAGGTATTTGTAACTTGTAACGCGAACGAATACAGAGAATACTGAGAAACGTAGACTACACACCCGCACGCGCGCCCAAAAATTATACTAAAAACATACACACAGTGTAAAAAATATACCAATAACTTTGAAAGTGCTTGTGATGTCATGAAACAAGCAGAAGCTAAAAAGTGTGGTTACAGAGAGAAAGTACGACAAATTTAACTGTTGAAATTAAAAGTGAGTTCTGTTACACAATGGGAGTCATGTATACTGTAACAGTACATATGTCACCACATCCACCTAAGTACTGAAAATTAATTTGATGGCCACCACTAGAAAAAATACATTAAAAGGTCTAGAATACCACCAAGTATACTAAAGAAAAGTACCATAAGTTAGAATAAGTGAAGCATCATTGAAAGGAATTCACTAGTAAATGCACCAAGAAAGAAGAAAAAAAGAATAAAGACGAGACGACCGACATACTATACCCAATAGATCAGTGAGAAGGACACCACACAACCAAAGAAGAAAGAAAATCAGTGAGGAGAACAAGACAACAAAAGAAGAAAGAAGAGTCAGGAAGAAGAACACAACAAAGACAACTTCAAGAAAGAAGAAGGAAGAACCAGCGTGAAGAAGACAAGTGAAAACCACATCATGTATAAAATGAACAATAGTGAGGAGGAGATCAGTGAAGAAAGAAGAAGGAAGAAGGAAGATCACCAGAGCAAACACAAGAAGAATAAGGGAAGAAAATTGAAGTAAAACAAACTAACATAAACCCTGAAAGAATATTTGTATTAAGAAGAAGGAAGAAATGTTAGTTAATTATATGATATGAATCCCTAAGCTGTATGACAAAGTCAACATTGACAACAACTCATTTAATGAACACATTTATTGTTTATGTGAAACACATTATTGTAAATAAGTATTAAATATTGTAAATAAAGAGTCACAAGCAAACTGAATAAGGACAAGATGAGTTTATGATAACTAAATGATGTGTAGTTATAGAATAAACAGAGAAATATGCAACCAAAATAGTGAATGACCAATTGTACAGTGGGAATGATGTACATACAAACCCACTAATTAACAACAAATAAGTTAATACAGTAGTAAACTAAATATGAACTATTGATAACCAATAACCAATATACAAACATGAAATGAAAACCAGTCGAATAGTTTAAGATAGAAATATACAGCCATAAACAACTTTTCAATGTTTACTGAACCTATGACATAACCTAATCTGGGCATCCAGTTTTCAATAAAACTTGATAAAAAATGAACCAAAACAATGTTAGACCAAAATGTAATGAGCTAGGAAATAAATAGAGCATATAAGGAATGTTTTGTACACGATAGCTAATAGTATAATAGTATATAAAAGCTATATTTAAGTAATACAAGTATGACCAAATGCTTGTAATGGCAAAGTGACACTATGCAACCAAAATTATGTAATAAACACATTGTACAAAGCAAGTAACCCAATTAATGATTTGGTGTCGGACAGAATACTATTCCTATGAGCAATTGTAACCAAAATAACCATTTAAATAGTTTATATAAATGTAATTATAACTCAACCATTATGACAACTAGCTGCCAATAAAGTTTACTGCAGCCAAACATTGCTAATAACAGAGTCAAATGCAAAGTGAACTGCATCACAATAACTATAAGGTCCTAGTGACTATTTCAGTTATTAATCAGAGAACAATACATCTAAAATGTCTATGATATTAAGCATACTACCAAGTAACGCCATATAGGCATAGCAAGCCTGATTCATAAATGATAATTAAGGCATTTGACAAATAAGTTAGGGAAAAAGAACACTGCCAGTAGTGACTTAACCCATCATTGTATAAATATACCATGTTAGAACTTAAGTAAATGTTGTTATTAATAGGATATAAGAGAAACCAAAATGTATGACAATACTACCAAGTGAAGCCATATAGGCATAGCAGGCCTGATTCATATGTGATAATTAAGGCATTAAACAAACAAGTTAGGGAAAAAGAAGACTGTCAGTAGTGACTTACCCCATCAATGTTTCATTACAACTTGTTAAAAGTTAATCAAATACTATTATTACTGTGTAATGAGCAAACCAAAAATGTATGACCATAAGTTTAAGAGTGAAGCTATGAAAAAGGACATAGTATTAATAATAGGACATAGTTTTAAGAGAAATTTGTACAGTAGATTAAGAGTGAGACATTACTATAAAAAATAACATAAAAACCACGAATTGTTAATAACTAATGGTTTAATGGACACCAAGCATAAACGCTAAGTGCTAAGTCTGATAACTCTTATCAGAAATATATGATAAGGGGACTCAAATTAATCGTCTTTCAAAAACACGAACAATGAGAGTAAGCACAACATTCTCAGTGCAATTATAAGAAAGATATTAGACTTTTAAAAATAATTGCATTGTGCTTAGCCCTTCCGCATAGTCATGTAAACCAAATTTTCATAATCTTGTCCCCAAAGGCTGACGCTTATGATAGCGTCTATTTTGACGAAGTCTACCGTAAATAAACGAATTGGCAAAAACTGACCAATCAGAACACATAAAAAATCCGAAATTCATCATTCCAGCCCATGAGCCGGAGACAGTCTTACAACAACAGCGAAGCGGAATGCACGCTAGTCAACGTCTCAGAAAAACGTGCGTTTGACAGCAAAACAGCATCAACCATGTTAACCTCAAATTGAGACATAAGTTATCTATCAGAAGAATAAGTGTAGTATATTTACAAGTGTAATCTAATCGGAGTTTATGCGCATAGGAGTGTGTGCAGTGTTGTGATAAAGTTCAAATAATTAATTAATCAATTTTAATTAATTAAAAAGTGTTAATAATTAATAAAGTGTAAATCTTCAACCGACGAGAGACGCAAGTATTATTAATTACGAATATTATGTCATGATAGTCTATAAGCAAAATAATTGAACGCTAAAAGCGATTAAAATTGAAATATAGAAACAATTCAATTCACTATCCTTAATAGAAGGGAACCAATATATACAAATGAACAATGTTGAAATTGAACGTTCTGAGTAATGACAGTTTAACTATTTGTATACTGTAAATAGCTAGGATAAGCAAAGACATTGTGATATCAATGAAGAGTATACGTACTCTAATACCATCAGTAGATGAAGTATAAATATTTTATTATTAAATTCAATTAATAGTTTCGCCGGTGTGCGATAACTATAATAAACAAAGTACATTTACCTGAAATGGGAGTATCCAATTTCATAGATGATTGTAGTACATGATAATGGATTATAACAATCACTATTAATTTATAATAAATAATTCACTACTTTTAACCAAATAATGTTGCACTAAACTAAGTATAAAGCATGTGCCTAACTATGAACAGTGGTTCATATTTTATATTTTTTCATTCATAATCATTGAATTTTTATTTTTATGTTGACTCTAACCGTAGCTATTATTCCTAGAAAGTGTATTTTGCAGTTTAAAAGAACCTACTACTTTTATTATTATCATCATTATTAAATTTTCAAGTCGAACAATCCGACATAACCTATAAATTTGTCAAACCACATTGTATTACTAATCAGAGGCAGTCATGCCAACTAGAGCTCATCATTTGCTTTAGAGTTCATGTTTACTTTGAAAGTATTTATTGTTAACTAAAAAGAAGGATAAAACTCCTTATTGTATTGAATTTCACTGTGTGTTATTTGAATAAATTGCCATTATTGTTTTTTACCAGTGAAAGAGTTGACTTTATTTGTAACAATAAAATTACAGCTTAGAGGAGAAAAACGAGGCGGTTGGTACCTTACTGAGAATGCGAATTATTCAAATTGAATGATTCCTTGTTTTGTTTACAACCGTTCAGATCAACATACGTACAATCTTATACAATAATAATATATATGAATTGTTATGTGTACCATATCTGTGTTTGTGTATGTTAGTGTATAGGAAGAAACAACTGATCTCCTCAAGACAGCTGATCTACAAAGAGTCAACGGAACGTCCAGTGAAAGAACTTTAACAGTAAATATAATATACAAAATTAAATTATATAAACAGACAACTAACACGACGAAAAAAGAGTAAGTACCGAGTTATTCATCCTGGATTCAACAATAGGTTGAATTGAGGGGAATAAGTCACTAAACGGTATAAAATAATAATAAAATTTGATATAGAACAATCACGATTAGCCGAGAGCAAGACCCAATTAACCGTAAAAGAACCCTGAGACAATTTAATAATAATAATATTTAAACCATAAATTATAGACGGGAATTCGTCATCTTACAGATTGGCGCACAACGTTCGAGCAAAATTAGGCCAAAAATATCCGACCTAATTTACTAAATAATTATCAACCTAATTTGCGAGGCAGCTGCAATACCCAGGAATAAAAATGCAACGGAGAGCAACCTCTAAGAGACGTGCGGCGGAAGCAGATAAAGAAATAGACATGGATGATAAGGAGGCGACGCCGGTCGAAGATCTAGAAGAAATATTACCTCCTACAGAGCCCAGCCGACCTGTACAACAAGAGGAACCAATGGAGAAACCCACGCAAACGGGAGACACCGGCTTCTTAGAAATACTGAGGGCGATGAATAAAAATATGGAGTCATTAAAGGAGAATTTTAATGAGAAATTAAACCAGAATAACGAGTCGTTAACAAAGAATATGGAGTCGATGAATAAGAAGATGGAAGATAGCCAGAAGAAGATGGAAGATAGCCAGAATAAGATGGAAGATAGCCAGAAGAAGACGGAATAATCGCTGAAAAAAAATATTGAATTATTAAAGGAAGAATTGAAGGAAGACGGCCAGAAGAATATTGCATTATTGAAAGAAGATTTTAACGAGAAATTAATTAAAAATAACGAGTCCTTAACCAAAAATATGGAGTCGATTCATAAGAAGATGGATGACAACCAGAAAAATAATGAATTATTAACCAAAAATATAGAATCGTTGAAGGAGGATTTCAAAGGGGAGTTAAACAAGAAGACGGAAGAAACAAATAAAATCATAGCTTCATTGAAGGAAGACACCCAAGAGTTGAGCAAGAAGATTGATGACAGCATCGAAGATAGTAATAAGAAGATTGAAATTATCGGCCAGAGACTCGAAGACAGTCACGAAAAATTGAATACGAAAATAGGAGAGGAAATAACCGAAGTTAGACGGGAAGTTTCTGAAATCGGCGAGAGGTGTGAAGAGAACCAACAAGAGATACAGAGAGCGAAAGAGACACTTCAAACCCGAGTAAATAACATCGAAGAATCCCATTTAAATAAATTCGAAATCTTGACCAAGAAACAAGAAGACTTGGGAACGAGATGTGAAGAAATCACCACCACCGTGAATGATGTTCGGGAGCAAGTACACACTGACAAGGAGAAGATGGCTGAACTTCAACGGCGAGAACTCAATAATTTCAGGGAAGAAATTAATTTATTCCGGAGTCAACCAATCCAAGTGACCGGAATAACGAACATAGAGAATCGTGAACTGATAAATTTCCAACATTACAAAAGGAATCCCATGGAGTTCATCGAAAGAGTGGAAGAAAATATCGCCCGTACACGCGAGACTAGGTGGTCCACCATCAGAAATATGTTAGACGAGTACTTTAAGGACGTGCGCGATAACTGGTGGACGGCTACCCGACATGATATACAAAATTATGCAGAGTTCAAGGCGCTGTTTAAGACGAAATACTGGTCCGAATCGGCACAGAACATAGTGCGGGACGACATCTGCAACGGGAAGTATGACCGCAGTAAAGGGGCATCACTCACCGCATACTTCTTAGGCAAGGTATGTATGGCCAGAAATCTTGAGCCAAAGATACCTGAAGAATGCCTCGTCACAAAATTAGCGTATCACTTCGAAGAGGGCGTGGCCAGAGCGAGACTGAACGGACAAATAAGAACGATCCAAACTATGTCCGCATTATTAGAAAATTATGAGCAGGAGAAGTACTATCGGAGGAGTCGACAGGGACCCGACCCATACTTCGATAGAAACGGTCAGGCCGGATACCGAAATAATTATCGAGGTAATTATAATAATTCAAACCGAGATAATGCTGACTAGAACCTGAGGCCAAATAATAACGGGAATAATCATTCGCCAGATAGAAATAACCCGAATTACAGGCCTAATTATAATAATAATTATAATCAAAATACCCCTAATAACAACCACCGTCCTAATTATAACAGTGGAAATCAACATCGGCCAAATAATGGTAACCACCCCTACCGTCCGAATAATAACAATCGCCAGTACCGACCGAACAACGGGAATAACCACAACCCGAGCAATTTTAGAAGAGCTAACTACGTTCGTGCTGACGACAGAAACGGAGGGAGACGCTTCTATCAGGGACGCCGAAGCTTCAATGAAGATAATAACCCGTATAGTCAGGACGCAAGGAGTAGCGATCCGGGTACGACACACGAAGGAGCCGCAGTAGCGAAGATATAAACAGAAATAATAATAGCGGACGTCAATACAACAATCCGACTAGACCAGAAGAACGGGAAAATCGAACCCCCAACGCTAATGACAGGAGCGGAGAAGAAAACGCTACCTCTTTAAACGGACAACGGCAGTGAAAACTCACTTCGAACCCTCACTGATCCGATCTATTGGGTACGACGAAATACGACGACGGACTAACAATCAAGCGACATTTACTATCATACGCAATCACTACCTGAAGGACATCAGAGAAGATCTGATGGAAGAAGAAATTACAGAAAACAATAATAATAACAACAGCGAAATCGCGTATATTTCCGCCGAAGTGAATGGCGTGTTGACTAAAATCATGATAGACACTGGAGCCAATGTATCGCTCATCGATCAACTAGAACTTAATAAAATACAGAACAGGAGTAAGGAACCCATATCGACCTTACCGATAAATAATATTATTTTGATCGGAGCGACCGGACGACAAAATAAGACCATAAGAAAGCAAGTCCAACTAGAAGTCACCAGTCAAGGAAACACCCTTCCTATAATATTTTTAGTAGCCAGTGGGTTACCATACAGTTTGTTGATAGGCTGTGACGTATTAAGAAAGTACGCAGGTATAATAGATATGAGCAGAGCAAAAGTATCTCTGAGCTCAAATTGTGTGCAATGGACGGCGGAATTAATTGGAAGCGAAGAAGCCCCTCACGACCGAATCATTTGTTACATTCACGAAGATAATAATTATAGGAACGAAATACCTAGAGAAGAAATAAATTGTGACTATGAAAGTGACGACTTATGGAAGAAAAATTAGAAGAAATCCGGAGGTTCCAGACAGCCAAAAGCAATAGAAGAATAACCGACAACCAGGTGGAAAGATTGATTGCAATTTACGAGCAGTATAGACACGTATTTTCCAATGCTCCTGGAAAAGTAAAGGATTTCCAATGTGAGATTAAATTCAAGGAAGCAGCCGATTTTAAGAAGAAGTCATACCCCATTGCCTATTCGCAAAAAGAAGCGGTCCGAGCGGAAATAAATAGACTTATCGATGAAGACATTATCGAATATAGCTGTTCACCTTATACAAATCCTATAGTGGCAGTGCCGAAGAAAAACGGTCAAGTAAGAATATGTCTGGATGCCAGAGAAATCAATAAAATCATAATTAACGACCGAACTTCACCAGGTGAGATCGAAGAGCTATTAAAGAAATTCCACGGTACCCGTTTTATTAGCACTTGGGATACCGTCTGCGGGTATTGGCAAGTGGAGTTGCACCCCAATAGCCGAAAATACATGGCATTCATATTCGAAGGGCGAAACTACCAATTTAAGAGGCTACCTTTCGGTTTA
This sequence comes from Magicicada septendecula, assembly GCA_034769895.1. Lineage (NCBI taxonomy): Eukaryota > Metazoa > Arthropoda > Insecta > Hemiptera > Cicadidae > Magicicada > Magicicada septendecula. Next base: position 323,266,400 of record CM068375.1, read on the forward strand.
GTAAATTCAGTGGCCATTTTTGTGAAGTGTATGGACCAAGTTCTAGGTCAAGAGGCCCTACAATTCACTACGGTATACGTTGACGATCTATTAATTACGTCTGATAACTGGGAAGATCATTGTGACCGTATTGAGAAGGTGTTATCAAAACTGGCAGAAAATCACGTGACACTCAAACTAGAGAAGTCGAAGTTCATCGCTGATGAAGTACAATTCTTAGGATTTAACCTATCTGAAAACGGCATTATACCATCACAGGAAAAAATCGAAGCAATACAATCATTCCCAACACCCAAGAACAAAAAGCAGTTACAGTCATTTTTAGGTATCTGCAACTATTACCGTAAGTTCCAAAACTACTACTCAAAATTAACGGCCGAATTTTCGCAACAACTATCCTCTAGAGATAAGTGGAAGTGGGGAGCAGAACAGGATACCACTTTCAAACTAATAAAGGAAAAATTCTTAGAATCAATAATGTTACGCCACCCCGACTTTAAGAGAGCGTTTTATATGAATTGGGACGCCAGCGACGTGAGTCTAGGATCCGTCCTATATCAAGAAGATGACCAAGGAAATCACCTTGTGGTTAGCTTCGCCAGCAGAGTCCTGAACAAGAGTGAGCGCAACTATCATACCACCGAAAAAGAATTACTCAGCATTGTATTTGCCTGCAACAAATTCCGAACTTACATTTTGGGTTACTCTTTAACCGTAAGGACAGATCACAAATCGATATCCTTTTTGAAAAATTGCAAATTGAGCCACGGGAGACTTACCAGGTGGACGTTAGCGTTACAGGAATATAATATTAACTGGGAGTATGTGCCTGGAAAATACAACGTAGCAGCAGATGTGCTATCGAGAGTCAACATCCAAAACCAAACTTTCGAGGGAGAAAGAGAGACGGTAGCCAAAGTATATCACATTATAAAGGACAGGACAGAACTAGCCGAGATAATAAATAAAATAAAACTCCAACAAAGAAGCGAGGAGAAATTGAACAACATTCGCCAGAGATTAATAAATAAAGACGAGAGAATTACCCCATACTATTGTGTATACCAAGACGTCCTATTTATAAGAAATACTAACCAAAGTAACCAGTGGAAATTACTTATACCCAAAACTATGGAAAAGGAGATCACCATGGATTACCACATTAGATATGGTCACATGGGGGCTATTAAAGTCATAAAGGCATTAGAGGAGAATGTGTACTTCAAGGATATCAACAGGAGAGTACGCCGTTACATTAGGAATTGCCACCTATGTCAGATGGTAAAGTGTAACAACGAGAGGAAGGAGGGTTTAATGATACCAATCACCTCATCCAAGAAGCTAGAAAAAGTATTTGTTGATATTTGCGGCCCATTACCAAGGAGTAGGGGAAGACGACAATACAAATTCATCGTCATTATCTTCGACCACTACACTAAATATACGAAGTTGTATCCGATCAACAGAGCCACCACAAAAAATCTGTTGAGTATAATTATGAGTAAATACATGGTAGAGGTAGGCGTGCCTGGGTCGATAATCACTGACCATGGAACCCAATTCAAGGGAAGAGTATGGAGGGAAACACTGCTGAGTAAGGGAGTGAGAACCTTCAAAACCTCAGTGTACCACCCTAGCAGCAACCCCGCTGAACAAGTTCTCCGAGAAGTAGGAAGAATCCTGAGAACGTACTGTCACCAACAACAAAGAAAGTGGGAAGAGTATTTACCAGCTGCAGAGGATTTTATCAACCTGGCGTACCATCAAGCAATAGATACAACCCCATTTACCGCTATGTTTGAGAGAAGACCTCCTAGAGAAATTATAGAATTAATAGAATTTCCCCTAGGCGATGATTACACCTTTGACCAAATAAAATTTTATAACAAGACCGTCGAACGAGCGGAGAAAATGCGAGAAAAGTATAAGAAGCAACAACCCAAAATAATCCAATACAAAATGGGAGAACTAGTGTTACTAAAAAATCGAGAGCTCCCCAGTACCCTTGAAGGAATTGCAAAGAAGTTCCTACTACTATACACTGGACCCTACACTATCGTCAAGGATAATCAAAACAACACATACGAAATTATGGACCCAAATACCAATAGAACCAAGGGAGTCTATAATCAAGCTTCACTGAAAAAATATAATCATCCAGAATAAGTGAAGGACACCATCACTTGAAGGAGTAGAGAAGAAGAAGACCAAAGAGTGTAAAACAAGAGAAGGACATAATCATGGAAAGAAAAGGAAAAGAAAAATATTTATTAAATGAACAAAATGTATCGTTATTATGTTATCACTTTATATCATAATTATCAAATATTGTATACACTATAAAAACTGAAAAAATATAATCATCCAGAATAAGTGAAGGACACCATCACTTGAAGGAGTAGAGAAGAAGAAGACCAAAGAGTGTAAAACAAGAGAAGGACATTATCATGGAAAGAAAAGGAAAAGAAAAATATATATATTAAATGATTATTGTGACCCCAAGAGTATCTATAAAATCAGATACTAACCATTAATGTATCGTTATTATGTTATCACTTTATATCATAATTATCAAATATTGTATACACTATAAAAAACTGAAAAAATATAATCATCCAGAATAAGTGAAGAACATCATCACTTGAAGGAGTAGAGAAGAAGAAGATCAAAGTGAATAAAAACAAGAGAAGGACATAATTATGGAAGGAAAAGGAAAAGAAAAATATTTATTAAGTGAACAAAATGTATCGTTATTATGTTATCACTTTATACCATAGCTATCAAATATTGTATACAATACAAACGAAAATTATAATCATCCAGAATAAGTGAAAACCATCATCACTTGAAGGAGTAGAGAAGAAGAAGATCAAAGTGAATAAAAATAAAAGAAGGACATAATTATGGAAAGGAAAGGAAAAGAAAAATATTTATTAAGTGAACAAAATGTATCGTTGTTATGTTATCACTTTATATCATAATTATCCAATATTGTATACCCAAAGAACCAAGAATAATAACCGTCCAGAATAAGTGAAGGACACCATCACTTGAAGGAGTAGAGAAGAAGAAGACCAAAGTGAATAAAAACAAGAGAAGGACATTATCATGGAAAGAAAAGGAAAAGAAAAATATTTATTAAGTGAACAAAATGTATCGTTATTATGTTATCACTTTATATAATAATTATCAAATATTGTATACACTATAAATAACTGAAAAAATATAACCATCCAGAATAAAGGTTCACCCAACTAACCTTTGAAGGAGTAGAGAAGAAGAAGATCAAAGTGAATAAAAACAAGAGAAGGACATTATCATGGAAAGAAAAGGAAAAGAAATATATATATTAAATGATTATTGTGACCCCAAGAGTATCTATAAAATCAGATATGAACAAAATGTATCGTTATTATGTTATCAATTTATACCATAGCTATCAAATATTGTATACCCAATAACTCACCAACAGAAGAAGAGGCTATTCTTATGGAAAGAAGAAAAGAAAAATGTTTATTAAGTGAATATTGTATATAAAAGAAGAAATTTTATTAATCAAATATTGTATTAAATATTGAATGAAATATGTTTGTCAAATGAATGTTATATGTAACACGAGGAAAAGAAGACTAATATCTGATGACTAAACCATAACGAAAGCAAGCAACTAGTGAACACACTTGAGATATTTTAAACAATGTTATTATCACTTTAAGAAAAAATTGTGTACTATTCAAAATAAAATGTTAAAAAATTATGACATTTGCTAGAGAAGAAAAGGAGACCATTAATGAGAATATTATGTAGAAAAGATAGTGAAAAAGAGAATTGACCAAGAAAGAAGAAGAAAGAACCAATCAATGTGAAGAACAATTTTGTCACGATATGGAGAGGAGGAAAAAATGAAGATTATTTACAAATGCTATTTGTCAACAACATTAACTAATGAAGATCTGCAGAAGTGAAGAAGGAATCCAGAAGAGAGTGTATAATAAAATATAAAAGGCATGAAAATGAATAACCCCAAGAGTGTTTATTATTATTAGTCGAAAGAGACTGCTTATGAGTATTATTATTTAATGAATTGACTGTAGAAAAGTTCCAGCAATCATTTAACTGGGCAGGGATGAGGTACCCCTGATCTCAGAAAGAATGTAGTTATGAACGACGGAGTTAGGTAAGCCAGAGAGCCCACCCGAATCGATTCCAGCTACCAAGTTAGGGAAAAAATGTTAGGGAAATTAAATATTTAAGGGAAAAAACATGACAAGCCAAGAATATAATTAAACCAGATTCCAAGAGTATGAAGAAGAAGGAGATGCAGAGAATATAGTGAACTGAAGACAAGTGTAAGAGTAAATACAAGATATGAAAACATTATATATGACTTAAGAGTGAAATATAAACAATTGATAATTTCTTCAATCTTAAAACGAAGATATCAGAAATGATCAATTCTAATAAGGAGGCAATATGTAACAGTACATATGTCACCACATCCACCTAAGTACTGAAAATTAATTTGATGGCCACCACTAGAAAAAATACATTAAAAGGTCTAGAATACCACCAAGTATACTAAAGAAAAGTACCATAAGTTAGAATAAGTGAAGCATCATTGAAAGGAATTCACTAGTAAATGCACCAAGAAAGAAGAAAAGAAGAATAAAGACGAGACGACCGACATACTATACCCAATAGATCAGTGAGAAGGACACCACACAACCAAAGAAGAAAGAAAATCAGTGAGGAGAACAAGACAACAAAAGAAGAAAGAAGAGTCAGGAAGAAGAACACAACAAGGACAACTTCAAGAAAGAATAAGGAAGAACCAGCGTGAAGAAGACAAGTGAAAACCACATCATGTATAAAATGAACAATAGTGAGGAGGAGATCAGTGAAGAAAGAAGAAGGAAGAAGGAAGATCACCAGAGCAAACACAAGAAGAATAAGGGAAGAAAATTGAAGTAAAACAAACTAACATAAACCCTGAAAGAATATTTGTATTAAGAAGAAGGAAGAAATGTTAGTTAATTATATGATATGAATCCCTAAGCTGTATGACAAAGTCAACATTGACAACAACTCATTTAATGAACACATTTATTGTTTATGTGAAACACATTATTGTAAATAAGTATTAAATATTGTAAATAAAGAGTCACAAGCAAACTGAATAAGGACAAGATGAGTTTATGATAACTAAATGATGTGTAGTTATAGAATAAACAGAGAAATATGCAACCAAAATAGTGAATGACCAATTGTACAGTGGGAATGATGTACATACAAACCCACTAATTAACAAAAAATAAGTTAATACAGTAGTAAACTAAATATGAACTATTGATAACCAATAACCAATGTACAAACATGAAATGAAAACCAGTCGAATAGTTTAAGATAGAAATATACAGCCATAAACAACTTTCCAATGTTTACTGAACCTATGACATAACCTAATCTGGGCATCCAGTTTTCAATAAAACTTGATAAAAAATGAACCAAAACAATGTTAGACCAAAATGTAATGAGCTAGGAAATAAATAGAGCATATAAGGAATGTTTTGTACACGATAGCTAATAGTATAATAGTATATAAAAGCTATATTTAAGTAATACAAGTATGACCAAATGCTTGTAATGGCAAAGTGACACTATGCAACCAAAATTATGTAATAAACACATTGTACAAAGCAAGTAACCCAATTAATGATTTGGTGTCGGACAGAATACTATTCCTATGAGCAATTGTAACCAAAATAACCATTTAAATAGTTTATATAAATGTAATTATAACTCAACCATTATGACAACTAGCTGCCAATAAAGTTTACTGCAGCCAAACATTGCTAATAACAGAGTCAAATGCAAAGTGAACTGCATCACAATAACTATAAGGTCCTAGTGACTATTTCAGTTATCAATCAGAGAACAATACATCTAAAATGTCTATGATATTAAGCATACTACCAAGTGACGCCATATAGGCATAGCAAGCCTGATTCATAAATGATAATTAAGGCATTTGACAAATAAGTTAGGGAAAAAGAACACTGCCAGTAGTGACTTAACCCATCAATGTATAAATATACCATGTTAGAACTTAAGTAAATGTTGTTATTAATAGGATATAAGAGAAACCAAAATGTATGACAATACTACCAAGTGAAGCCATATAGGCATAGCAGGCCTGATTCATATGTGATAATTAAGGCATTAAACAAACAAGTTAGGGAAAAAGAACACTGTCAGTAGTGACTTAACCCATCAATGTTTCATTACAACTTGTTAAAAGTTAATCAAATACTATTATTACTGCGTAATGAGCAAACCAAAAATGTATGACCATAAGTTTAAGAGTGAAGCTATGAAAAAGGACATAGTATTAATAATAGGACATAGTTTTAAGAGAAATTTGTACAGTAGATTAAGAGTGAGACATTACTATAAAAAATAACATAAAAACCCCGAATTGTTAATAACTAATGGTTTAATGGACACCAAGCATAAATGCTAAGTGCTAAGTCTGATAACTCTTATCATTAATATATGATAAGGGGACTCAAATTAATCGTCTTTCAAAAACACGAACAATGAGAGTAAGCACAACATTCTCAGTGCAATTATAAGAAAGATATTAGACTTTTAAAAATAATTGCATTGTGCTTAGCCCTTCCGCATAGTCATGTAAACCAAATTTTCATAATCTTGTCCCCAAAGGCTGACGCTTATGATAGCGTCTATTTTGACGAAGTCTACCGTAAATAAACGAATTGGCAAAAAACTGACCAATCAGAACACATAAAAAATCCGAAATTCATCATTCCAGCCCATGAGCCGGAGACAGTCTTACAACAACAGCGAAGCGGAATGCACGCTAGTCAACGTCTCAGAAAAACGTGCGTTTGACAGCAAAACAGCATCAACCATGTTAACCTCAAATTGAGACATAAGTTATCTATCAGAAGAATAAGTGTAGTATATTTACAAGTGTAATCTAATCGGAGTTTATGCGCATAGGAGTGTGTGCAGTGTTGTGATAAAGTTCAAATAATTAATTAATCAATTTTAATTAATTAAAAAAGTGTTAATAATTAATAAAGTGTAAATCTTCAACCGACGAGAGACGCAAGTATTATTAATTACGAATATTATGTCATGATAGTCTATAAGCAAAATAATTGAACGCTAAAAGCGATTAAAATTGAAATATAGAAACAATTCAATTCACTATCCTTAATAGAAGGGAACCAATATATACAAATGAACAATGTTGAAATTGAACGTTCTGAGTAATGACAGTTTAACTATTTGTATACTGTAAATAGCTAGGATAAGCAAAGACATTGTGATATCAATGAAGAGTATACGTACTCTAATACCATCAGTAGATGAAGTATAAATATTTTATTATTAAATTCAATTAATAGTTTCGCCGGTGTGCGATAACTATAATAAACAAAGTACATTTACCTGAAATGGGAGTATCCAATTTCATAGATGATTGTAGTACATGATAATGGATTATAACAATCACTATTAATTATTAATAAATAATTCACTACTTTTAACCAAATAATGTTGCACTAAACTAAGTATAAAGCATGTGCCTAACTATGAACAGTGGTTCATATTTTATATTTTTTCATTCATAATCATTGAATTTTTATTTTTATGTTGACTCTAACCGTAGCTATTATTCCTAGAAAGTGTATTTTGCAGTTTAAAAGAACCTACTACTTTTATTATTATCATCATTATTAAATTTTCAAGTCGAACAATCCGACATAACCTATAAATTTGTCAAACCACATTGTATTACTAATCAGAGGCAGTCATGCCAACTAGAGCTCATCATTTGCTTTAGAGTTCATGTTTACTTTGAAAGTATTTATTGTTAACTAAAAAGAAGGATAAAACTCCTTATTGTATTGAATTTCACTGTGTGTTATTTGAATAAATTGCCATTATTGTTTTTTACCAGTGAAAGAGTTGACTTTATTTGTAACAATAAAATTACAGCTTAGAGGAGAAAAACGAGGCGGTTGGTACCTTACTGAGAATGCGAATTATTCAAATTGAATGATTCCTTGTTTTGTTTACAACCGTTCAGATCAACATACGTACAATCTTATACAATAATAATATATATGAATTGTTATGTGTACCATATCTGTGTTTGTGTATGTTAGTGTATAGGAAGAAACAACTGATCTCCTCAAGACAGCTGATCTACAAAGAGTCAACGGAACGTCCAGTGAAAGAACTTTAACAGTAAATATAATATACAAAATTAAATTATATAAACAGACAACTAACACGACGAAAAAAGAGTAAGTACCGAGTTATTCAATCCTGGATTCAACAATAGGTTGAATTGAGGGGAATAAGTCACTAAACGGTATAAAATAATAATAAAATTTGATATAGAACAATCACGATTAGCCGAGAGCAAGACCCAATTAACCGTAAAAGAACCCTGAGACAATTTAATAATAATAATATTTAAACCATAAATTATAAACGGGAATTCGTCATCTTACAATACTAACCGGCATTACTTCGAGTTATTTATTTTTTTTTTGTAATAAATTTCCTAATGAAAAGTAGTATTTTCATGTGTATTAGATTCTGTGCATTTGCTTGTTAATCTAAGAACACCACATTTTTCTTAAAGTAAACGGATTATCTAACAATATTTTTAGAAACGTTCAACACAATGCTGGATAACAATAGAATTGATTACAATAAAAAACTAGCTCTTTATTTGTATAGATCAAGCTATAAGAACGCTTTATTATATTTTACAAAACCTATACGCAATATTCACTGCCTATATTTTGCACTGCCGACAATTGCATAAGCTAAATATCGGCAATTGGCAGCAGTTACGGATGTATGATAGATTTACTAAAGGAGGATGCCAGGAATGTTACGGACAATGAAAGCTAAAGTTGAAGGAAAAAGTGTATAAAATATGGGCAACACTAGTAATGATATGGACATGATGGCCATTAAGGAGGAAGTTACTTTGGCGTAGAGAATGGAAATGGAATCAACGATATTAAAGATGGAACATGCAGTTAGAATTAAATGATAATTTTTATGCAGAAATAAGTATACTGACTCTTTTTATAGAACTGTTTAGGAAAACGTTTAGAGAACAATAATTAAAAAATTTTGATTGTTGTATAGATGAAGAATTACAATGTCGAGTTTTTCTTATATTGTTATAAAGTGATATAAAAAGGTGATGGTGAATATGAAGTACAGAAATACTTTTAGAAAAGAGACTGTAGATAAAAAAACAAGAATTTGGGCAATAATTTCTTCGGACTGCTAGAAATATGGATTTTTATAACAAATTAATATAACAGATTAGTTTGGCATTTGAATAAAATGAAACGTGTTCCTGCATTGTTGAATATATGGTATTATACCCCCAAAAAGAAATAGAATGCAGAATGTAGTATTTAAATATTAATCAGAATTACGGCAAGTATGGTCTCAAAATTATAAAATTAAAATATGGACCCAACTAGATTTTAAAGTAATATACAAGTATTGCAAGCCAGGAATGATAGTAAATTTATTTTGTATACATAACCACGTATCTTCAAACTTGTAAGATAAGCGACTCAAAAAATTGGCAAACCATGTAAATTCTAATATTAATGTATAAACTAGTTCTTTTTTATCAGTATTATTACAGTACTATCTTTCTATAATTATATTTAATTTTTATAATGAATTTACCTCAAGATATTTCTTTCCTTATTAGGAACATGTTTCGAGAACCTTTGTGTTCTTATCCTCAGCCTTCGTGATTTTGCGTCTGGTGAAGTATTTGTGTGTTGGCTGGACGTTATTGTGGTTTCTTGTAGGTCTCTGGTATTTTGAAGTGGTATTATTGTGTGTGATTGTGGTGTATGTATTAGTATTTTGTGTATTTTCGATGTTGAGTTGTTTGAAAATTGTATCATGTTTTGTATTGATTTGTATTTGTTCAGATATTAGTTTGTTTTGTGTTTTATGTTTGTATATTTGTAAATTTTCCCAAATGTTCATTATGGTGCCTTTGTGTGGTATGTGTTTTATTAGTGTCATGTTGGTTATGTCTGGGAATTCATGTCCAGTGTTTATTGCATGTGTGGCCAAATTAGATTTGTATATTTCTGGTTTTTTGTATGCGTTTAGTTGTTCAAAATAACGTTTTTTCAGTTGTTTTTTGTTTGTCCTATGTAACATTTATTGCAATCTTGGCATTCAAGTATAATATTTATCTTGAATATCTTACGCGTTTCGAGACATATGTCTCGAAACGCGTAAAGCAAATCAAAACGCAAAACGAAGTCACACGATGGAAGAAATAAGGTAAATATTATACAGATTTTGTCAATAAGTGACTTGGATACCTATTCAAACATGTCTTTCATTCAATTTTGTATATAACATTGGTCGTTGTATTATCTTTGTTGTGTGGGTTATTTAGTTTTGTAGATAATTTTTGTTAGTTTGATATACTATTTTAATGTCTGTGTTTTTAAACAGTTTTATTAGCTTTGTCATTTTATTATTTATGTATGTGAATGTGGCCCATTTTATATTGTTGTTATTATTTTTGTTTTGTTCATTTTGATTAACTCTTAATTGTTCAGTTTTTATTTTATATTTGTTTTTATATTATATTTTGTTTACAGTATTTTTAGTATATCCATTTTCATAAGCAATTTGGTAAATTATATTTCTTTCTTTGTCTGTTTCTTGTTTGTTTAAGGGTATTTTCTACATTCTGTTAAATAGTGAATAGAATGCTGCCATTTTATGTTGTGGTGGGTAGTCAGAATGGTTAGGTATAATGATGTTAGTGGAAGTTGGTTTTCTGTATATTGCATATTCTAGGTGGTTTTATATCTTGTGATGGTTATGTCTAAATAGTTGATTTTGTTATGTTTTTCTTTTTTTCTGTGAATTGTATTTTTGGATGTATGTTATTGAGTTGTTTTAATATATTATCTTCATTTCTGTTTTTGTTACTTAATACATATAGCCCATCATCTACATATCTTATCCAAATGCCATTTGGATTAAGTTCCTTTGATTTAAACATGTTCCTAATAAAGAGAGAAATATCTTGAGGTAAATTCATTATAAAAAATTAAATATAATATATACATCAAGAAACGGACTGTAGAAAAAAGTGTTTGAACTTTCTATAATTATACATTTGCCCTAATTACAATTTCAAAATAATTAATAAAGAACATAAGCGACTGTACAAGTTAAATCCAACGAGTTATAAGCTATCTTGCAATTATCTAGCTATTGTTTAAAATGTAAAAAGGCATACTGAATAACTGTTTACTTTCTTTGCAAATTGTTATTTATACGGAATCTCTTTAATCTTAGTATTTTGTAATATAAATGAAACCCAAACAAATGAATATAATGTTGACTAATTGCGTCTTGAGAGCAATAAGCGGATTTTCCCCGCTCAGTAAGAAGAAACCAGTAAAGAGACGGTGTTTTGAAACGAGCTTACTCAAATTAATTATTACTTCATTACGAGACAAGATTATACAGATTAAATAAATGGACTCAATGTTGACACGCGAAAATTAATGTATGGCGTTTACATTTTACATTTTCACTAATTTTGGAAATGCTTTTGCGCAATATCTAACGCTAATAAAGGAAACCGTTTTCCTTTCCTTCTTCTTATTTTTCTCTTTGCTTTCTACCTCTTTTTCCGTTTACCATCTTTCTTCTTCTTCTCCCTCGTTTTCGTTTTCTTCTTCTTATGCTTCTCTTTCCTGTTTTTATGTTTTTTATTGTTGTATTGGAGTGTTTCATCTCCAATTGTATTTTTTGTTATGATCATCGTCTAATTATTCAACTTATTTCTTTTGTGTCATTCCTCTTTTTTGTAAGGAGTTTGAAACGAATTATGTTTAAAAATAAATATTAGTTTCCTGGAAGAAAAATAAATCACATACAATTTTGTACCCCTGTCACCAACATTACCATACTACAATGTGTGTGTGTGTGTGTGTGCGTGTGTGTGTGCGTGTACTTGTGTAGCATAAATGTGTTAAAATATAAAGATAGGCCTATATATAATATAAGATAGTTCTCGCTTACTCGAGACGAGTACAATAGACGACGCGGTTTCGATGCCAATCTCCTTTGTTACTTTCTTCGTTTTATCTCAATTTTCTCTATTTCATTTATACAACTTTTCCAGTTACATAAAGCCAGGTTTGTGTAGGTTTTACACTTTTCTTATTGTTTTACCTTCATGTTTCTTCTAATAACCACGTTTCCTTTACGAGCGTTCTTTGTTTTGCGTATGAGCCACTATTGACTACGTTTGGTTCAACTGGTTCCTCAAATGTTTTCCTTTCTCTTCCTCCTCTCCCACATCTCCTTCATTCTTGATCGATGTTTCTCCCTGCTTTCGTCAGTCCAGATAGCACCTGTCCTCTTGTTAAGGTTTTCTTAGAAACACTGGGCATTTTTAAATTTATTCTTGAATGGCAAGCATTCTTCAATGAATTTTTGAATAATCTAGAGTTCTTCTACGTCTTTTTCTGTTTCTTTGAACCATGTTGAACCGCCTCATTCCCCCTTCTCAAAGTTTTAAGAAATTTTCTTTTTTAGAAAAAAACTTAAAAAATTTTTTTTTTTTTTACAAGGGGATGGCGACTCGTAATTTTTAGAACTAGGCGGATGGCCTAGATGAAGCATAAATGTCACTGAGCCCATTGTGACAGGACTTGCAAATAAAAGTTACGAGTAACGTAACAATATTTATTTTCTCCCCTTACAACATTTATAAAGCACAGTGTACAACACATATACGGGCGTTTGTTTACAGACAGAAATATTTAGTTATTAAGACTGAACCTTCCTGAAGCACTCAGCAATTCAACATGTCAATCATCATAAATCCATAGAATAATAAGTATTACAATTAACAAATCAATTACAGTGTTTTCAAAATAATCAGTTATTCACCCTTGAGTGAAAGAAAGAAAGAGAGCGACCAGCAATGATTAATCATTCCGTTGTTGCTTCAGGATCACACAGCAACCTGAACAAGTTCAATTAGAGCGGCACATGACCATCACCACCAAGCAAAGCATGACTTTTAAGAAAACCCCTTTTAGTTGACCTTATGCTTACCATAGTTAGCATACCCCTAAATGTATAGCAACCATTCTATGTAATGATCAGTCATTGTTAAATCAATTTGACAATGACTACTGACAAATAATCATAATAACAATACTCTCACAATAACCCAACGGGTATACTAAAAATTAATGTTTGTACATTCATGAATTCCTTTTAACATTAATGACTCGTGTATATCAATCTACAATAATCTTTATAAAATTAACAAACCATCAGCACAGCTCGAGTTCGCTCAGGCTGCAAGCATGCACACCCGATTAGACTGAGAAATCAAAGCTTAAATGAATCTAAATAAAATAAGAAAACGGAAAGACAGCAAGTTAACATGAGAATTTACAAATTTAGAATGACTTCCGGATAGAAATGGCGGACAGCAAGAGCTGACCATGCGTGACCATGCATGACTCTGGATAAACATTTAATCGCGTTAATACAAGGAAAAGAATTAGAACAAAAGAGTAAAACATTCGCACTGTGCATGCCTGCTAGTCCGGCATAAAATTATTTACTTACAATCATTGACTTATTAATATTTTAGTGATCAGTGCCACTGAATTATGGGCGTGCACATAGCGAACCGACATGTTCAGTTTTGATCAACAACTTTCTAAGGTAGTTCTAGTTCACAAGACGGAATGTAACTGTATTATCTTTTTATATTTCACTATATTTCAGAACGTGTCGCGATGTCGACTGTACGTAATTGAAACGGTATCACCTGGTTTAACGCTGTTATCACGTGCTGAGGCAGATGGTCGACTCCGGTCCCGGTGGTAGTGAGTTGCTGTTTCAGGAAACCAGGAAAGTCTTGCTTTATTACCGGGCGGGTCCCATGTCTAACGCCGGCGACGAAATAGGAGAGTTTAATCAGCAATGCTCAGGCTCATGGCGACGGGTGTAGTTGTCGCCATCCTTCTATCCCGAATCCCTGGCTGGTGCGGGAACCCAGAGGTCCTTTATAGAATTATTTGCCCATGGCAGAAAGTAGTAGTACAGAAGAAAATCTATTCGTCACCGGCGTTCAGATATTAATCGGTTGATGTACGGAAAGGAACTGACTGGCTCCCTCGCGTATAAAGCGTTCGGCACAGAGAGCGCAGTTACGGCAATTACTCCATAGAGCGCGCGAGAATGCACAATTGACGGCTCACTACGATAGCCGACGCCGCGCGGCATAACTATCTGGGCGAACAGACAAGTAACCGAAATACGGAAAACTTGCCGCGATGTATTTTCTTTTTACTAATCGCGGCACAATGTATTAGACATTTTGAGTTTACTGAAATAATTAAAAAACTTCCCCGTTAGTCTGACAGGATGCATTCTTTGAACGTGTACGTAGAAAGTAATTATTCTTTTTCTAATTATTCTTTTACGTCTGTGAGTTTCTCAACATGTGTGTACAGCTCATTATTGTGGCGTCTTCTGTACTATTATCCATATTTTATTGGTCCCAAGGGCGGATCAAGGCGGATTGATTCAGGCGTTCTATGTAACTTCTGTTTCTCTTTTTAATTACCTCTCTAAAACCTGGATTTTGCTTTTCCCAAGAGGACTCACTTTTTCCAAGTGTAAACACTATTTCATGTTTTAATATATGTCAAAACATTTTTGTTAACATGAAAACTGAAATTTTTCACTAGTAAACAAAATTTGTGTATTTTCTGTTCATGTTAAAATTTATTACTAGAAATGTTAAAATCTTCAACACAAAATTGCTTTTGTGTTTAGTTTTAGGCCTACTTTTAACTTCAGACGAAGATGGAAATTCTTAATTAAGTGCGTCAACAAACAATCAACCAGGAAATTCGATTTATTTGACTTGCGGTACTGTGAGAAACGGAGCAGAATTCAAACCTTAATTTACTCGAGTCTTATCTCAAACGAGTCAGACAGCACTGGATTTAGTAAGTACAGCTTTTATTGTTCTTCCGTAGCACCCCCAAAATAATAGATTAGCCTGCTTTGGATCTAAAACAGTTCTTTGGTTTCAGAATTTTAGTATATAAAATACATAATGTGTGTAGGTATGAAACAACATTAGAAAAGAATCACTGGTTTCGTGATTAACTTTATAGATGCACATAGAAGTTACCAGTTACTACGTAAAACTAGGCTTTTCGGAATCATAACAGAAACAACTTTATTCTACGCCCTAGATACAGAAACAGCTTTATTACAAAAAACGACACACATTACAAATAGATATTACAAAATTATTAAGTATTACAAAATGTGGAAGATTAGTAAACATTAATATAAAAGAAACACGCTTTTTGACCGAAATAAATACTAGAACTGGAGAACTGGTTGAAGAAGATTATGAAATAAACACATTAGTGAATGGTGATGTTGTTGTTGATGATGAAATATAAATAAATTAAAAAAATTAATTAAATTTTCATAAACTTAATAAAATATATTTTAAACTTCTGATTTGATGAAATAATCTGAACTTTGTGTATTTGATATCTTTCAACGAACATTGAGTTCCGTAATTGCGAATTACCTACATTTACGTTCACAAGAAATATGTTCTGGCAGAGAATATCTGACATTTTATTCTGACGAAGGGCAGCGTAAACGTGGTATTTAATGACCTCCTTCCTCTAGTGTTGTTTCCATGTCACGGGTTTATTGCCGTACTTAAATAAAAATGTTTCACCGTGACATCAGTGTACAGCAGTCTCGGATAGTTGCAAGCAAAGGATGGTCTTATCTGCCAATTGTCCGCACTTTCACTTTGTCGCAACTGACCAAATCCGTGGCAAGAAGTAGAAACCTTCCTCTTTTCAACTTCAAACTTATAGGCGATTAAAAATTATTTTATGCGGTGGACTCTCGAACGGGTTATTAAAGGGCCAAGCGCCGAGATCTCACGGTTCGTTGTAAGTGACACATGATTGACGTTTTTAGTACCTGTAAATTGGTAACGCCTAAAGTTTTGATGCTTCCGTAGAGCGAGCGAAGCAAGCGCAGAGGTCTGTGACAACGGGTTTAGTTCGTAGAGTCTGTAGGAGATAGGCCGATGCTTTTCAATCGCAATGAGCGAGTTCAATTTTTCACCTTAGTCGCAATTGACCGCGGTCTATTCACAGATTACAACATTCTATATTTTAAATTTTTCAACAAATTTTATTTGTAATATTTCTTTGTTCTATAACGTTTTCACATACTAAAAGTGTTATTTCCGTATGCGTCTCTATGTAGATTTAGCGCATCGTTTTATACAATCAAGGGATTGTATGTGCTCGTAGGCTTGCGTAAATCAAAAGGAGATAGAGAGAGTGAGAGAGAGAGAAAGAGAGAGAGACAGAGAGAGAGAGAGAGAGAGAGAGAGAGAGAGAGAGAGAGAGAGAGAGAGAGAGAGAGAGAGAGAGAGAGAGAAATAAAGTGACAGCAAATGAAGAAGACTTTCTTTAAAAGTACAATCTTTTCCGAAGATAATCACTAAATAGAACAAAGATAGTCACAATAATAATAAAACACATAACTAACACGTACACAGAGGCTTCATTACTGTGGCTAAGAAATTTAATATTTAGAGAAACAGAGCGAAGCATCACCAAAACCAGAGTATTGGTCCAAACAACTATAAAACGAATACTGAAAAATTACCAAGAAACAACATCTGTAAAACCAGCAGTAAGGTATCGGAAAGGATACGCCGCTTACTCACGGTAGGTTCTATTTTTGCGACCATTGAACATTTACACAATTTAACAGAGAAGATAATCCAACAACTGCAAGTTCTCCACTCTGGACTCATCAAGGATGATGAAACTTAACTACATTTATCAACCTAAAGCAGTCTTTGTGTTACACTATATAGAGAGAATTGATTAAATTAAAGGTAGAATATATTTAACACATGCAGGTTAATAAAAATGTATTTGTTAATAATTTGTAGTAATTAAAGCTTGTTTAATATATATTAATAACAGAAATTAATATTTAAATATTACTGTTGTCATTTCGTTACTTTCTGTTGAATTGAAAAATGCATTGTAATTATAAAGACTTACAGGTTACAGAGAAATAATGAATACAATTAAAATTTATTATAATTTCATAGTTGATTGTATTGAATATTATAATTATTTCGATTAATATTAAAGTAAAAATTACGTCTATGTGTTACTGTTATTCTTCATGTAGTATTTGCGCACACAATCACACAAAACGCTCATGATAAATGTTTGCTTTTATATAGTCCGAATTCATTACAAAATTAAGAGTACTCAGTAGACCCACTGCCAAAAAAGTTGCGTTGGGATTGTATAATTACTAAGTTGTTAAAAAATCCTGTTCAAAATGGTGACGGCAATCCCTGAGGTAAAGGCAAACAATATAACAAATGGTCAAACACGCGTACATTAATCATTCTGGGACGATGTATATTTAAAAGGTTGAGCTGATTTCTGCAACGTCTACCGATTAAGATTTCCATAAACACGTATTTCAGCTACTTTGTCACAAACAATTTCACCACACAGGCCAAGGCGATCAAAGGTACAATCAATTTACTTTTACGATTTAGAAGCACCACAAACTGTTTAACTGTTTACTTCCTCATCCCCTTAACCCGTAGTTTTAGAGTATGCCTCCAACTTATTTAGTTTTCAAAATTATCTTACTAAGTCCTTATATTTTTTGAGCCCCTGATCTCTTCCATATACATTTGCTTTGATCTACCCCTTATAGTATGTTCCTCCATCGTTATCTCGAACACGACAGTGAACACACTAGAACGTCTAAGTATAAGAACATTTCAGTTAGAACGTTCTTTACAGTCCAACAGGAAAGACACTCACATCAGCAGTGCTCCCTAGGTCTTTCTGTGTTCTTTACCCAATAGTCTAGGATTGCCAAACTTCCTTGAGCTACCTGCTATCCGGCATCTTATTCAGGTAAGATGAGCAAAGAATCTCTCTCTTTTTAGCAATGCAATCTTAAATAAAAAAAAAAATTACGTTTCTATGTATCTCTTCGTCGCAAAGTATGTCCCTTCGTGTGTTGCATTTAACAGCTTGAAGGAATCCCATCTCCAATTCTTGTATTTTACTAAAATGTTTCTTCACTAAAACTCAAGTTCCAGAACCACAAAACTACACTAGCCCAGCCATTATCTTATAAAATTTTAGTGAAGGCTGCTTCCTTGATTTACTTCCCTGACGAGTTGTTCCACATGCTGAATGAAAAGTAGCTAAGATCATAATCTACGTCATACGTGATGATGGAACTAAGATAGCGGAAATGTGATACCTGCTATATACGCCTATAGTATAACAACATGATTAAGTTATTTGCTATATGTCATTTTGCACAGTGTATTCGCTGTAAAATCCATACATTGTTACTTCTACAGAGAAATTTTAAATAAAATTTCAGTACATTAACAAATCACATTACTTTTCGGTCTATGACAGTGCATTCCTGGTTATACGGCTGCGCCCATCATTTGCACACTCCAGTCAGGATTTTGTCATTTAATATTCCCTGTATGCATGACTGATAAATTCAGTAATATTTTCAATACTAGATCCAAAGGCATTAAGCTTTACATCTTGTATTTTACTTAAGTATATGATGCATTGGTCAAAATTAACCAAACAAATTTTACTAATAATTGTTTACTCTTTACTGATAAAAAACTGGTGAACACGACAACAAATTTTTTTTATAAAATGCTTCCAATGTATTTGGTTTTTTGTATTCATAGGCACTTGTTATAATTAAATATCAATTAAATTTAATTCCATTAATTATAACAGTTTTAAGTATTTACGCGTCAATTTTTCTCTATATCTACAATATTTTACACTTTAGCTAGGTAATTATTCGAAACTCCCACTTTGTTGTTAAGCTGCTGTCTACTGCTCTGTTCTAAACGAGGTCTTTTGGCGACACCACAGTGTTCGTTTTACATAAAACTTGTGATACCAAAATTCCAAAGACAAACAATTTGACTATCAACTACTCAAAAACAATTTAACTATTTTAGAAGCTTGAACAATACTTATCTATTTAAAATCTGCCAGTATTGAATCGTGCAACACTGAGGTGAAATCCCAATACCAGGGCTTCAGAAAATCAAATCCTAGGATATTTTCCTAGAAAGAAAATAGTAAGCATGATGATGCATTCTATTGCACACACACACACACACACACACACACACACACACACACACACACACACACACACAGAGTTTTGTTTAAATGATTGAAGTTGTTGAAAAGATCTGTGTAACCACGGAAAAGATATACGTGAATTTAAACAACTTTTCACAATAGTCTCCATGCTTGCTGTTTGCTCTTGATTTTCTTCCTGTTTGCATAATTTTCAATACGTAAACAGCTTTGTTTTATTGAAGCTGACATGTCTTCTCATTCAGGACGTATTTAAAATCTGTGCGCGTCTTTAGGTGCTAAGTGTAACTACAAAACTTAGCGTAATAGCCTAAGAGCATGATTATTTTATACTAGTAGGCGTGTTACGTATGATTAAAACTAATAGATTTCTGATGTTTAATGGTTTATTTCACTGTTTAAGATTACACTCCAAGTGTTTGCTGTAACAATATGATAGGTAAAATAGATTATTTACATGTGCATTGGCAAATATATGCAAGGAGCGGTACATGACGTCTGAAGTTATTGAAACGTAACCTGAAACTCTAATGTGTTTTGGTGTTTACAAATACACGTATGATATCCCGCCATCTGGTGACTGTTTATATATATATATATATATATAAGGATTATATGTTTGCAGTAGTTGAACAGGAAATTGAAACATTACGTATATATGTTGGTTTGCTAATTTATTTACTACAGTACTTTGCTGAAAGTCGCACGGTTGCTGCCGCAAGTACACTGATCAAGGGTGAAATCCCTGGCGCTCAACCAAACAACTTTCTTGGCTGGAAAATGAGTTATAATTGATATTATTGTTTAACATATAGTACCTTATTCAGATTATTATGTGTCAAATGATAACTCCATAAAATCCATCCGGCTGCTTCTGAATATTCTGAGTATTAAAAAAAATTGTCTAATACAGTTTAGAGTAAAATAGAATGTAAGTGATGACCTTACATCCTGCTAACACATTCATAAATTCTCTGTTATTCGATGATGACGAGGTGGTACACCAGAATGGCAAAGATGCTCTGCAGAATTCGATATACCACTTGAACTGTGTACGTGGGAAATATAATTTAAAAATATCTCAAAACAAGGCGAAGGTTATGGCCTTCGAAGGGAAATTCCCAATCCGTTCCAAAATAGTTGTTGGGGATAAGATTTTAGATCGGGTATTGCACTTTGCCTTTCTTGGTTGTGACATAAGTTATGGACATGATAATAAGATTAAAAAAATAAATAAATATTTGATGATGCGTCGTACAATACAAGACAAGTAAAAAACAAAACAAGAACTGATACTAAAATGAAATTCTATAAAATAATGGCGATACCCCTTTTTACATATGATATTGAAACATGGACGGTGACTGGGAAAGAAAAGCTGCATACACAAATGAAATGGATTTTTTAAAGCATGTGAGTGGTTATCGTCTAAGGGACCGGATGCGTAATGAACTTATAAGGGCCGAATGGGTATATTCTGCATCAATTGAAGCAGCAATGGATGGAGCGTGTCTACAAAATGGACCACCAGAGGCTAGTAAAGCGCGCTCCAGACTGCAAACCAGTTCGGAGAAGATCTATGGGTAGGCCCTAAAAGAGATGGCTGCACTGGAGACGTAACAGGCTATAAACCTACACCGCGAAGTGACGACGACAATGTATTACTTGATTCTACGTCTTTGTTAAGAGTATAATATAGGATTTATATGTTAATTATTTTTACTCTTCTGACAACGACCACGAATGTTTAGTAATCAAAATGTATTCAATTTTATATTAGTAATGATATCAGGGGTCTGTATGCTTCAATGTTATTATTACTATGTTATTAAGTGTTCTGACTTATAGCTATTCATTTGACTGGATCCGTGAATTTTGCTTACCATGCTGCTCTAACGTTAGTATTCTGATTCTGTTCTTAGTGTTTCCTTTTCTCCTTCAAATTTTTTAACAGGTTAATTATTGTTCTACGAGACCCTAGAGTCTCTTCTAACTATCTTCACGATAACGTTAGAAGTGGCCCATTGCTTTTCAACAAGTGTCCCATGCAGTTGGCGTTCCTATGGCAAACTGTTTTCAAGGCTGATGTCTTCTCGTCCACTTTACTTAGAACCTGTTCATTTGTCACCTTGTCTGACCAATCTACTTCTTCTGGTATTCATTCAAGGTATTCATTCTATTTTTTTTAATGACCACGAGTTTGTCAATGTTCAACAAGGCTCCATACGTAACACTTTATCAGATTATTTTTTAATCCATGCTCAAATTAAATTACTTATTATTTGTGACCTCTTCTTAGCAGGGGTGCAAAGTAGCAGTACCTCCTAGTAAGTGCACCCTGGGTAACGCTAAATCTGCTACGGCGAACATACGCCTACACGATCCTCCCAAAAGATGGCAGGAAGAGCTAAGAGGAAAACCAGCCCTTCTAAGGGCTTCGACGATGGCCTCCGCATATTATTTTGGAATGCGGGAGGCCTGAACACCTCAAAATTTTGGGAGTTCACGACACAAGTTTTAACGTTTAACGCTGATGTTTTCATCTTAGTTGAAGCCGAAGCTTCTACGGACTCCATTGCTTGTTTTAATGTGACGAATTACACAAATTATGTTTTACCTCGAGCAAGACAAGTGGCCTCAGGCATCATAGTGGGAGTAAAGAGCACAATGGCATGCGAGTTCGCCGTTTTACACACCATGACACAAACAGATAAACATGAAGCTGTCAATATCAAAGTGTGGAATAATGGACACCTGTTTAAGATCATTGGAATATGCAACTCGCCAAATAACAAGATCAGTACAGACGACATAGCAGACGCATCCTGCCACCGAAACAGCATCGTCATTGGAGATTTTAATGCGCACTCCCCTCGATGGGGATACTCGGACACTAATGCTCCTGGCCACGCCATTGAAAACCTGATTGATACAACAAACCTGATCCACCTCCTGACTGAACCAACCTTCTTATCATTCGCTGGACACAACAGCACCCCCGATTTGGCGATAGTTCAAGCCAATCTCGTAAGCAGATCCAATATATACCTTAAGGAAGCTATAGGAGGATGTGGACACCGAACCCTATAGCTAAGCATAAGGACTAAACAGAAGAACCCCATTGAGCCTCGCTTACCGCGATCGAAATTCAAAAAGGCGAACTGGCCGAAGTTCAGTCTATTCTCCAACCAAATACTCACCCCTTGTATCATCACCGATAATCCTGTTCAATCAACTGACAGATTTATTAAGGGTATCCTAGAAACTGCTAAGAAAAGCATACCTCGAGGAAGTGTTAAAAAATATAAACCCTTTTGGAATGCGACTCTCACCGCTATCCAGAAGGAAAGGCACAAGGCGAGAAAGAAAGCTGAGAGAACGAAGCTACTACAAGACTGTGCTGAATTAAGGAAGGAAGCAAGCAGCTCTCACTCGGGCCATCATCCAAGCCAAGGAAAGTACATACAGGAACTTTGTCGCCAAACTAGATTTCAGAAGAGACGGCACCAAAGCCCACAATTTCCTATCAAGCTTAAATAATGGCTAGAAGAGGCAAGCATTAGGAACCCATGAAAGTGAATGACAAGCTCCTCACCAGTCCAGTGCAAGTGGCCAACAGCCTTTGCAAATTCTTTGCCTCAGTTAGCTCCCTGAAAGTCAGTGGTCCTGAACGAAAAAGCGTGCAATTGAGCCAAACAACAAGCGTAGCAACTAAAGAAGAGCACCGCTCTATGATTGCCCGTTTCTCTATACAAGAGTTAGAAATAGCTTTAAGGGATTTAAAAAATGGCAAGTCTGCTGGACCTGATAATATTTCCCCAGATTTCCTAAAGAACTTTGGGACCACTGCTAAACTATGTTTCTGAAACTTATCAAACTAACATGGGACAAGCGGATTCCTCACCAATGGAAAAAAGCTGAGATAATCCCCATCTATAAAAAAACAAAACCTCGAAGCAGCCTGAGCAGCTACAGTCCCATTTCACTAACCAGCGTGTGCTGCAAAATAGCGAAAAAGATGGTGGAACGCAGACTAAGAACTTTCCTAGAGTCAAGTGGTGCAATCAGCGATGCTCAAGCAGGATTCCGTCAACATCGATCTACAATAGACCAAAGAGTTAAATTCACCCAGGCGGTTAAAGACGGCTTCCATCGAAAACAATCGACACTGGCTGTGTTTATCGATTTCAAGGCTGCGTACGACAAAGTTTGGCGCGCACTACTTCTATACAAACTCAGAGAGCTCGGAGTCAAGAACAACATGCTCACATGGATAAAAAACTTTCTAACCGAACGCTACATCAGAACTAAATTCGTTAATACCACTTCTAATTACAAATTACAGCGACAAGGACTACCCCAAGGCGCAGTAATCAGCTGTCTGCTCTTCAACATTATGATCAATGATTTAACAACAGCGATCAATAAGATACCTGGAATATCCTGTCTTCTATACGCAGATGATGTCATCCTGTGGGCAACTACAAGCAGCACCTCCCACCTTGAATCAGTAGTCAGCTCTGTTTTAAAAAACGTGGCAACCTGGGCAGACAGCAACAAAATAGTAATAAGTTCTGATAAAACGGTTTTTCAACTTTTTTCCCTCTCTACTAAACCTCCTAAAATCGAACTCCAGTATAAAGGAACTAACCTGCCTGAAACCTCGATTGCGAAATACCTGGGCGTCAAGCTAGACACAAAACTGACATTCAACACCCACATCCAAGAAACTGCTGAGCGGGCAGGGAAGCGCATAAGCTTATTGAAACGGCTAACAGCGACAAAATGGGGATGTACCCAAAATGTACTAGCAACCGCATACAAATCATACGTGAGACCCACCACGGACTACGCCAGCGAAGTAACCTCCCTTGCTAACTCCAATAACCTGAAGAGGCTCGACAAAGTCCAAAACGACGCGCTCAGAATCATCACAGGTGGCGCTTTCTCAACACTAATTCAAGCGATGGACATTCAAACCGACATAGAGACACTCACTTCAAGAAGAGAGAAATTGACACTCAAGTTCTGGGAAAGATCTAGAAGAGTTGACCACAAACACTGGAACGGTTTTACGCCAGCAAACCATAGATTAAAACACAAACTACCCCTATCCAATGGGCTGAAACACTCAGAGACAAATACAAGATCAATACGGGAAACCCTGCAAGTATACAACACTGTTTTTGATGCTACGCCAGTGAAAAGACTAACTCTGATTGACCAATCAGCACCAAAATACCTTACAGATCCACATAACTCAAAAAATCCGCTATAGAAACAATCCACACCCTCTATCCTGAAGAGGAATGGTTACATATTTTTACTGACGGATCAATGTTACCCAACCGTGGAACTGGTGTCGGAGCATATTCTCAAATTTTCCAAATAACCTGCGCTGTGGGACTGCACTCTAGCAACTACGACGGCGAAGTCACAGCTATCCAAATGGCCACAGAACAACTAGCTAAATACAAAAGTATCCAACTAAAGCGAGTCGTATTCTTTATCGATTCTCAAGCCGCCATTGTCGCACTAGCCGGAAACAGTCCCACGGACTGCATCTTGACGCTCCGTACACGTGAAGTTCTCGCTTCCCTCATACATGGCAACTGGGTTGTCCACCTACAATGGATCCCCAGCCATGTTGGAGTTAACGGAAATGAAGAAGCGGACAAGCTTGCAAAAAATGGAGCCCTAATGCAGCAACCTGACACCCCTACTAGCCTATCTTCGGAGAAATATCAGATTGACATGGCCGTAAAGAACTACTCGAACAAATACGTACAGAAGCCGGCAGAGGCAAAAAGTGGGAGTCACTTCTCACAACACAAATTTCACGAACCCTCAAGAGATCGACCGCGGTCGCGGAGTTCAGACTATGCACTGTCCACGACTACCTACAAGCCCATTTACACCGATTCGGCCTGGTGAATTCCAACATCTGCCCGTTGTGCAATGCAGGAATGATGGATAGACAACACTTACCTGTCTGTCCTGAACTGGCGAACCTGCAACCGCGAACTTTGTCCTGTCTGTACTGGGAGGCTCGCCGCCGAATGGCTGAACTGCCGAGAGCGGGGATTGGATAAAGTAAAGTAAGTAAGTCTTCTTAGCAAAATGAAGCAATTACATTTTATAAAATTTTTAATTTATTTTTTCCAATTATTTTGAGTTTTTCTTTTGTAAGGTTTGGCGCATTAAAGTTTTCAACAATATCCTGTTACCAAAGCTTAGCATTGAAGATGTCTGAGGAATAAGGACTTATAAGCGTAATTTGGGACTATCTGGGGTAGCAATCGTTTAGGGCGTCTACACACAAGTAATAGCTGTGAAATCGACGACGGCGACGACGATGAATGTGATGATGGTGATGGTAACGTGGCACTGATGGTCGTGGTCCTGGTGACGTGGTGATGGTGTGATGGTGTGATGGTGTTAGTGTTGGTATTGGTGGTGGTGTGTCTATCCCGTGTATTGTAGGAATAAAGTAGTCGGAAACGCAGGTTTGTAAATTGTATTCGTTAAATAGGAATAAATACATGAAATCTGAAAAACAAACTAACTCATCTGAACGGTATTCAATGTCGGGTAATTGTAAAGTTTTTTGCGCACCAAAGCAAATACGAGAATTGGTATTGATATTCACGAAGATGATAATAATGATGATACTAAGCAGGAGGAGAAAGATCCACTTTTATTATCGAATCATAAGTTTAAAACATTTATTAAGATATTTTACCGAATATAACTTTTAATAGAAAACACCAATTATATAGAACGTATCAAGCCATTCCTGTTTTTGTTTACTATAATTTAGCCTGTAGAGAGTATCAGCTTTCGTCGACTTCGAGAAGGCATTTGACAGGGTAAGTTGAAGTAAACTATGGAGCAATATAGGCAAGGTTCTTTATGTATCCCACAACGTCTAATTAGAGCTGTACAGAGTCTTTTATGTGGAAAATAAAATTTTAATTGAAGCAGAAAGATCGATAACAGCTCCTAGAGATGGCCTGATCAATTGTGGAGTACGACAAGGTTGTCAATTATCGCCTTCTCTTTTCAATTTATATATTTACGATGTCATACATAACTGGCAGATATGTCTTCCGTTTATGAGTATCGAAAAACACAAAATTATATAACCAAAAACAACTGACTTACAGCGTCTTAGTAAGTGTTACTTAAACCTTAAGCTATACATTCCCAGAAAACAAATATGAAATAGAAATCCAATAAGACAACAACCCTATCAACCCCCTCTTTCATTGAAACCGTTATACCTGGACATTTCTTTACTTTGTGCGTCCGCTCCTTCTCCAGTCACGTAATAGATTCACACACTGTCACTGTGCATTATACAAAATGTAGTTAAGTGTAACCAATAAATGTATGTATTTATATCTTAGTGTAGTGTATAGTGTAATATAATATGTGTATCCGGAACTCACGACAGTACATGTAAGTACTATTACGACGGTGTAACTGATCATCGTATGGTATAGTTTGAAACTAAATGCAAGACACCAATGAAGTCACAAATAACCAGCATTAATTATCACAATTAATAAAATGTAGTCAACCAGATAATAGCTTACAACAATTCAAGTAAAATTTGTCCACACGCAATAATAATGTCTACTGTAATCAATACTGCACTAATTATAACACAACAACACTTCTATAAACACTCGATTTGCAATAAGGAAAATCACTTATGTAACTCACTGACATACTGGCTGGTATGGCTTTTTATAGGTTGCGCACGCCTTCTAGAAGTTTTCCATCGTCAACTTATTTGCTGGCGCTAATGCGTATTGGAAGCGTGCTCTTGAACAATCTGGAACATAATTGAATACGGCCTTGGCTGAAACAACACCTATCACAATGTTGTGGTGGGAGGGGGTGCGCTTGCTTGTTCGAGAGAGTTCTCGTTACACTGCCGTACGTCACTCTATTACAACACAGCACTAGTATTGATACCTTAGAACTTGGAAAAATCAATCAAAGTTACACTATATTGTAATTTAAATTGTAGGAATGATAATGAATTTAAATAGATCTTGAAACATTGCATAAAAACTGCGTTTTTTTATTACGAACGAAATTCGATATCAACAAAAATGTATACTCATTACTTTATACACTTTCTGTGGCATTCGAAGATTTAATAACTTTTTACTTTTTATTTCTTTTTGTAATTGTCTCTTCGAAATGTTTTTGGCAGAGTCCATAGGAGAATGATTAACAAAAGCAACGTGTAGTGTTAGTTTACGCTAGTGTTATTATAATTTAAACAATTTAAGTCAGGAAAACGTTTGTTTCACGACTTAGCTTTAAAAATGTTAGTAAGTAATACATTAATAAGATTTTAATGAAAACATGCAGAACAAGAACTTACTATCATTCGAATTCAAAATTAATTTATTGAACAAGCCATATTCTTTATAATTTTTATTGTCTTATGGTCTTACGGCCGTCGTTAACTCTGTTAATATTATATTGACAATTGACTGGGGTATTAGGCCGTGGTCTAATGCTGCCGCATAAAACAGACCACGTGTGGCTCTATGATTAGAGGCCAACTTCAGTGTAACGACTTGAGATACGCAACCAATACGCTCCTCATCAGTTTCTACATTACTCAGACAAAAGATTTACGTCAGTGGCCGAAAGGTCTGTTTTATATATATAAATCGGTTCATGACGTTATCCTACGTCTTCCGATCCCTAGTCCCCATTGGTCTCGATCTAACCAAGATTCTTCTTCCAATTCCCGGTTTCTCATTGCCCGATTGATGCCTTCTCTCCAACTCAACCTAGGTCTTCCCCTTCGCCTGTGTCCATCTCAAAATTTGCTTGGGGAGTCGATTATCCGGCATTCTTTGCACATGCCCAAACCATCCTAGCTGTTTTGGTTCTATGTCGTCGACAATAGAGCACTGAACCTCCATTATCCCCCGGGGGACTGTTTTATGAGGGATCAATAAACAACGGCCTAATAGCCCTGTGAATTGTCAATATATTATTAACAGAGTTCATCATTTTTCTTTACTCCTTCATGTCCTTGACTTTATTCTCTCATTTTTCCTTTTCACGATAGTGTCCCGTCCCCATTGGCGTGGACTTCCTCTGTTTTTCTTGGATTAAATCACTATACAGCTACTATCTTCATATTCCTGCTTTAAGCCCCAGCCGTTGTAAAATTCTTGCTCTGACGACCATATCTACTACTGATTCCCTGTACACACTATATACCCTCGCGTTTGTTCTTCTAATGCATTTGCTTTCCGTCTCGCTTCCACCGATATCCTTCTAATTACATACCACTCTTGTCTTCTGTGCATTTGTATTCATAACCCACAGTTCCCATCCATTCAGATGTCTATGATGTTTCATAATGTCTAGCTTTGTGCTTTTGCATAAATTCTTTGTACGTTTGTAAATAATTAATTGTCCCAACAATACACATATTCGCTTTTTATGACATTCTACGATTTGATAAATTTTATTTTGTCTATAATCGCCGCTTCCAAAGTTTTGTGAAAGACTTGGTAGGATAAAAGTTGTAACAGTACATATAACACCACATCCACCTACGTACTGAAAATTAATTTAAAGGCCACCACTAGTAAAAATACATTAAAAGGTCTAGAATACCACCATGTATACAGAAGAAGAAAGTACCATAAGTTTAAATAAGTGAAGCATCATTGAAAGGAATTCACTAGTAAATGCACCAATAAAGGAGAATAAAGACGAGACGACTGACATACTTTACCCAATAGATCAGTGAGAAGGACACAAGGCAACAAAAGAAGAAAGAAGAATCAGTGAGAAGAACATGAGAACAAAAGAAGAAAGAAGAATCAGGGAGAAGAATACAACAATGACAACTTCAAGAAAGAAGAAGGAAGAAACAATGTGAAGAAGACAAGTGAAAACCACATCATGTATAAAAAGGAACAATAGTGAGAAGGAGATCAGTGAAGAAAGAAGAAGGAAGATATCCAGACCAAACATAAGAACAAGGGAAGGAAATTGAAGTATAACAAACTAACATAGACCTTTGAAAGAATAATTGTATTAAGAAGGAGGAAGAAATGTTAATTAATTACATGATACAAATCCCTAAGCTGTATGGTAAAGTCAACACTGACCACAACTCATTTAATGAATACATTCATTGTCTATGTGAAACACATTATTATAAATAAGGACTAAATATTGTAAATAAAGAGTCACAAGCAAACTGAATAAGGACAAGATAAGTTTATGATAGCTAAATGATGTGTAGTTATAGAATAAACAGAAGAATAGGTCCCAAAATAATGAATGACCAATTGTACAGTGGGAATGATGTTAATACAAACCCACTAATTAACAACAAATAAGACAATACAGGAGTAAACTATATGTGAAATATTAATAACCAAAAACCAATGTACAAACACGGAATGAAAACCAGTCGAATAGACTAATGTAGAAATACACAGCCATCAACAACACCTTACTGCTTACTGAACCTATAACATAACCTAATCTGGGCATCTAGTTTTCAGTAAAACTTGATGAAAACTAAATAAAAACAATATTAAACCAAAATGTAATGAGCTAGGAAGTAAATAGAGCATATAAGGAATGTTTTGTACACGGTAGCTAATAGTATAACTGAATATAAAAGCCATATTTATGTAATACAAATATGACAATATGCTTGTAATGGCAAAGAGACATTATGCAACCAAAATCATGTTATAAACACATTATACAAAGATAGTAACTCAACTAATGACCTGATGTCAGACAGAATACTGTTCAGATGAGCAAATGCAACCAAAATAACTATCTAAATAATTTATATAAATGTAATTACAACTAAACCATTGTAACAGTTAGCTGCAAGTAAAGCTTACAGCCACTAAACCTAGATAATAACAGAATCAAATGCAGAGAGAACTGCATCACAATAACAATAAGATCATTGTGACTATTTTAATTATCAATTAGAGAATAATGCGAATAATATGTGTAGGATACCAAGCATACAACAAGGTAACTCCATATAGGCATGACAAGCCTAATTAATAAATGATAATTAAGGCACTAAACCAATAATGTAGGGAAAAAGAACACTGTCAGTAGTGACTTAACCCATCGATGTTTAATTATACAATGTTAGAATTCAATTAAATATTATTATTGCTAGGGAATAAGGAAAAACAAAAATGTATAACAATAGGTTTAAGTTCGAATCTATGAAAACGGACATAGTGTTAATATTAAGGCATAGTTTTAAGTGAAAATTGTACAGTAGATTAAGAACGAGATATTACCATAGAAAATGGAATAAAGACAATATAATATTAATAATTAATGGCTTAATGGACACTAAGTATAAATACTAAGTGCGAAGTCAGCTATCCCTAATCAGCAATATATGATGAGGGGGTTTAAATTAATCGTCTTTAAAAATCATGAACAATGAGGGTAATCACAATGTCATCAGTACAATTATAAGGAAGATATTGGACTTTTAAGAATAATTGTATTATGCTGTGCCCTTTCGCGTGGGTATGTAGGCCACGATTTCTTAATCTTGTTCCCAAAAACTGACGCTGTTGGAAGCGTCTGTTTTGACGAAGTCTACCGTAAATAAACGAACTAAAATAAACTGACCAATCAGAGCTTATAAAAAATCCGAAATTCATCATTCCGACAGAGGAACCAGAGACAGTCTTTCAACATCAACGAAGCGAGCTGCATGCTCCTCGTCGCTCCAGAAAAACGTGCTTTTGACAGCAACCAGGCATAAACAACGTTAACCTCAAACCGAGATATAGGTTACATACATTGAAGAATCAGTGCAGTATGTTTCTAAGTGTACTTTATTCGGAGTTAATGCGCATAGGAGTGGGTGCAGTGCAGTGATATAATTTAATTAATTAATTAATAAAAAAGAAATTTTAATTAATTAAAAAGTGTTAATAAGAAAAAGTGTAACCCTTCGAACGACAAGATACGCAAGTATTCATACCCACAGCTATAATGTTATGATTAGATGAGAAGAAAGATAACTGAACGCTAATAGCGATTTAAATTAACCTATGGTAAACAATTAAATTCCCTATTCTTAAAAGAAGGGATCTAATGAATACGAATAAACAATGTCGAAGTTGAACGATTTAAGTAACGACAATTTCAACGATTTGTATACTATAAATATTTAGAATAAGTAAAGACATTGTACTATCAATGAAGTGTGTATGTGCTCTTATGCTATTAGCAGATAGGAGTATTGAATATTTTGTTGCTAAATTTAAGTAAGAGTTACGCCAGAGAGTGATAACTACAATAAATGAATTATCGTTACCTGAACTAGGAATATCCAATTTTAAAGATGATCTTAGTCCCTGACACTGGATCACAACAATTATTATCAATTAATAATAACTATTTAACCACTTTTAACCAAACAAGGTTTCATTAACGATATTTAAAGCATATGTCTAACCATGAACAGTCGTTCATATTTTGACTTTTTTAATTAACAATCAATGAATTCTTATCTTATATGTTTGTTCTAACCGTAGCAATTATCTCAAATAAGTGTATTTTGCAGTCTAAAAGAACCTACTACTTTTATTATTATAATTATTAATGACATTTCAAGTCGAATAATACGACATAACCTGTATGTTTGTCAACACACATTTTGTAACTAACCAGAGGCAGTCATGCCAACCCGAGCTTATCAATTGTTTTAGAGTCCATGTTCACTTTTACAATATTAATTGTTAACCAGAAAGAAGAGCAAAACGTATTATTGTATTAAATTTCATTGTGTTAGCATTGAATAAATGACCATTATTATTTTTACCATTTGAAAGAGTTGACCTTTATTGTATCAGTAAATACAGCTTAGAGGAGAAGAACGAGGCGGTTGGTACCATGCTGAAAGAGCGAATCATTCAAATTGAGTGATTTTTATATTTTGTTTACAACCGTACTGGCCTATATATTTATAATATTATAAAGTATGAGTTACTATGAATGTCATGTGTATGTATGTGTATGTTAGTATATAGGAAGAAAACTACTGATCTTCTCACCACCGCTGATCAACGAAGAGTCGACGAAACTTCGATTGGAATAATCCTAAGCAGCGAATATAATACATATAATTAAACCATTTAAACCGACAGCTAACACGTCGAAAAGAGTGTAAGTAACCGGCTTATTCAATCCTGGATTCAACAATAGATTGAATTGAGGGGAATAAGTCACTAAACAGATAAATAATAATAAAATACGATATTGAATAATAATAATTAGCCGAGAGCAAGACCCATTTTGAGTAAAAACAACCCTGAGTCTACTACTTAATAATAATAATTAAACTATAAATTATAGACGGATACTCGTCTTATTACAAAGTTAACAAAATAGTATGCCACTTTTGTATTGTAGTTTAAACAGAAACAAAATAAAAATTTTAAGGTTAAATTTACAACTTATGTATTGTAGTTTAAACAGAAACAAAATAAAAATGTTAAGGTTAAATTTACAAAGTAAAATTGAAACAAATTCACTACTTATCACTTTCAAATGACAATAAGCAAATAATTATAAAAATTTGAATATATATACGTATATAACACAATTTTTTAACATGGTCTACAATGAAAATACTTTCATTTTGTTTTTATTACATGCCTGTAATTTCTTTGTTATACAATTCGATTAAGTTTCAATTATTTTCCCAATTTAAACATTGTTTAGATACTACCAATTTGGGTTAAGCTAACAATTTTATGTTACCTCACACTTAGGCAGTACGTTTCTGTCACACACGATCTGGTGTTATCGGAAACGTGGCCTGCAGTTGTAACTTCCTGACAGATAACACAGTTAAACTTCTAATACTAAAGCGTAGCCGGAGTTTCAGCGTTATCTGATTGCAAGTGTAGAATTTCCCATAAATTAGTTTAATATACGTAACTACTTCTCAATGAAATATTAAGACATCCTTCTGAGAATATGGAAGGCGATAGCGTAACACTACTGCCAAAGTTACAAAATGAGTATTCTCTGTACAGAATGTGAACAGCGCGTTTTCTGATTAGCAGACACTACTACGTGATCTCAAAAAAATCGATATTAATAAAATGTGGTCCTATCGAGTACTACTTTGTATATAACTGCCTACAACCAAAACGTTTACAGTCGAAGAGCTATGGTGTATCACTGTATGTCCTTAGAATAGTAGGACTTTGTATATAAGCCGCCAATCAGATTGTCCTATTGGTAAAATATCATGAACACTTTCAGTCTACGTTGACGCAGCGTTGCCTTAATTGATTGTTTGTCAACTGTAGCTATTTACCTTCAAAGTAACTGTATCCACCAAATCACGAAAGTTTGCACCGAATGGATACATTTACATATCAAATAATTTGTGTTAATTTATTTTTTATTTATAAGTAACTCGACAAGTTTTTTGCACTGTTCATGATTAATATTATATATCATCAAGTTGCAGTTACTTCTGAAAGTTTTTGATATTATTTTTAATTCCCCTGACGTATTTGTATTTCCCCTATCATATATTATTTATTTATTGTGTTTAGTTTTTCATATTTTGGGGTGGCATTCTCAAAGGATGGCAGATATGATGGACATATTAGCGATAAACGTTCAATTTGTATTCTAAAATAGATATGTACATAACCCGCAAAAAAAAGATAATCTACTATTTTAAGAAGTAGGCCTATATCTAGCTATGGCTCTGAAATTAGAAAAGTAAAACAAACTAATTTTTCGAAGACATGTCAGTGAAATGGACTTGTGGAAAAATCAACTTCTATGGTTTCTATCGTTCAGTGCAATATGATTAGATATATCAGAAGGCAAATTTGCGTCGTCGAAACAATGTTAGACATCACAAGTACAAAATGTCTTGTGTGGTGTGGTCACTTGGAACGGATGACTGTCAATAGTTGGCCCAAAAATTTGTTAAAGTGGGTTGTGAAAAGGTGAAGAAAACGGGGTAGACTCACGAGATTGTGAAAGGAGGACGTACATACATGACGAGATGGAGAAAACGCTTGAAATGTGTGGAACAACTAATATCTCTAGTGTGTAAGATGTGAAAGAGGCAGCAGTACCATTAACAGAACAAAAATGGATGGATGCATACAATTTAATTACGTGACGATATGAATAAACGATATGAGTCATGACGATCACTTCTTGGAGGAGAAAAAGGACCTAACGAACTCTCTTGAGAGTGATGGTTATAATGTGGATGCAACTCGTAAAGCATTTAAGAAAATCGAAAAACCTTCAGAGAACTTACAGTAGAAGATAATAACCACAGAGAATTCTTACCGTATGCAAAGGGTCCTACAGACAAAACCAGCAATATTTTGAAGAAATATGGAATTAGCTAACCATATAAGAAGCTGCCACAATGTTTAAAGCCCATCAAAGACCGAATCTCGTTAACATAGAAATATCTACAAAATTCCTTGCAGCCATAACTGCTGACATGACAAACTTTAAAGATGCATTTGTTATAAGGTCATGTAATAAGTATTATGGCAGAATTGTCCTACAAGCAATAGAAATTAATAAGCACAAGGAAAACAACAATAGTGAATCAATCAAGCTCAACAAGACTTGGTACCCTTTACTTTCTCGCTTGACTGTACGGGCGTTGACTGACTGGACAGATAATGCATGCGCCGTAACACCTAGAGGGCAGGGTCCACTTACCGGACCACCCACCGTCACTTCTACACTATATAAATGAGTTCGCTTGCCAGCCTCATTGTCACATATATATAGGGATACTTATTGTAATATGAGTGAAACGTTATCATACAAGACATTTTGACGAGGTCCATACCGGAAGAAGACTTCGAAAACATAATTTATGTTGGTGTATTACGTATTTCTTGTGTATGTATAGAATTAAGAACGACGAGCTTCCGTGAGTAATCATTTTAGTCTGGTGATCCAAGGCATGTTCCAAAACGCATTGTTAAATGTTAAAGAAGAATTCGTAAGACGGACAAGACAGATAAGATAATTTTATATTAACTTTTCAATGTGCGAGTTGGATACTGTTAACGTAGATTATACAAGTGGATATTAAACCTTCAGTGAAACCGATGCAACCTGTTCTGCTGTCAGTGTATGCTTCTGTTTAAGTTACGGAGAGAAACATCTCAACAACGCATCTTTACGGGTGAATCTAAAGCATTCATTAAAGCATGCGAAGATTACGGTCAAAATAAAAAGCAGAAATACCTTGGGTACAGATTTCTATTTTCATTCGTACTAAGGTTAAATATAAACAAGAGATTACAATCGGTTGTTAATACTAAAATCTATAAGTTACTTTGGTTTCATGTGTAGTGGAATACAAGTATTTATGGGCGCAAAATTACGGCTAGTGAGAAGCAAGACAAATTAATACAATCCAGAATTAATTTGGGAAAGATGGCTATATCTACATTAAATGGAATCATTCTGTTAGATAAGAAAATTACAGCAGAGACTAAGACCAAAATATTTAAAACCATTGTTAGAAGTATCATGACCTACAGCTCAGAAGGAAGGAAGGAGAAATTGAAAAAGACCTTTGGATGAATAAGCAGAAGTGGAAGATGAGAATTCAATCTCTTGGTAATCTTTAGTTCCGGAAAATGTGTAAAAATTGTAGAGCCGGAAAAATAATAATAAAATTACTTTGGTCATATCATAAAAACGGAACGTAGGCTAAAAATTAATGAGTAGAGGGATAAAGTATCAAAACGCGAGTTACCAAGTGGATGGCTGAATCAAGTAATAGTGTACCTAGAAATTCAGCTCACGTGGCAGCTGCGTGTATTGTGTGCAAGCAAACAGTTGAGCAACCAATTCGTCAGTAGTAATCAGTATAAATCTTGAATTGTTGCTACTAAACGCGATTGACTTGTTTTCATTTCCTTAATCTACTCACTGGTCTCAAACACCCGTGAACTCAAATATATAGGGTGATTCAAAATTGCACGGCAATCTTTCGGGACCTGATTCTATAGCTAAAAATAAGAAACAAATTTCGTATAAACATAGGTCCGAAAATGGTTTGTTAGCGAGTCACGGCTGGCGAAACAGTTCGCCCTGATTTCTGCCCCCACGGCATACTGAAATTCTTTGGGATAAAATAACTTTATTAATATGCCAATGAACAATTAAAAATTTCCAATTAACTTTCTAGAGAATTTAATTATTAAAAACTTGATGTGTAAAATTAAAAACAAATAAAATTTCGAAAAATTCGACTTTAATTATAAACAAAACACACCAAAATTGTTACAATTTACAAGAGATGGCATTGTAAACTTTCAAAACACCCACACTTGGGCAGAAGGAAACCCACATGAGACTGCTACAAGACATGATCAACATACTTTTTTTTAATGTGTGGTGTGGTCTTCTTAG
Source organism: Magicicada septendecula (assembly GCA_034769895.1). Taxonomy (NCBI): domain Eukaryota; kingdom Metazoa; phylum Arthropoda; class Insecta; order Hemiptera; family Cicadidae; genus Magicicada; species Magicicada septendecula. The sequence goes on from CM068375.1 coordinate 323,303,242, forward strand.
TGACAATCTCTTAGGCCCTTTTTCTTACCACAAAGGCTTAATGGAAGACAATACTTACATTTTTTGCAAACGAATCTGATGGAACTCTTGGAAAATATGCCACTTGCAGATAGAGTGCATATGTGGTATTTGAATGACGGTGCATCTGCTCACTACTGTCGTGATTTGATAACCCATTTACAATAATACGTTCGGTAAGCGATGGATTGGTCGAGACGGACTAGTAAAATGGCCACCTTGATCTCCTGACCTCACGCCAGCAGAATTTTTCATTTAAGGTTGGATGAAGTCATAAGTTTATTCTCCTCGTATTGGCACACAAGAAATATTGAGATATCGGATAATAGAATATGGAGCTACTATTAAGAATAATCCTGATGCTATAAGAAGTGCCCGGCTAGTATTGATTCGACGAGCTAAATTCTGCAATCAACAAATTGGTCACATTGAACAACTGCTTTGAACAAACTTTTGCAGCTTTATCCATTTAACAATTTTGATATTTAATCATTTGAAGGAGAAAATTTAATAATATAAGTTTGAATTTGTTTTCAGTTTGTTGTGAAAACGTTTAAGAAAACCTTTGTTCTGTTTAAAATTGTAACACTTTTCCAGTTGATTTTGGTCTGCTTTGTTTTTAATTAAAGATAAATTTTTCAAATTTTTATTTAGTTTTAATAAACTTTATATACATCACTTTTCTCATAATTATATTTTCTACATAGTTAGTTGGAAATTTGTATTTGTTTCTTGGCAAGTTAACGAAGTTATTTTATCCCAAATCTAAAAAGTGTGTTTCTCGACTCCAATGTTTTGTGTGTTTACACAGTTTTCATAGAAACTAATTAAGGTAGAGATCTGAAACCTCTTTCATTCAATTTCTCTGATCAAAAAACCATAAGAAACCACCAAATTTACCCTTCACTTCATACCCTAAGAATTTTAGTGTGGCGTCATTTTACCGTGGAAGCAGAAATCAGGGCGAACTGGTTGCGAGCCATAACTCTCTAACGAACCACTTTCGGACTTATGTTTATATACATTTTAAAATTATTTTTAGCTATAGAAACAGGTTCCGGAGATTGCCGTGCAATTTTGAATCACTCTGTATATGTACTGTACTTACTCTTACTGAATATATGCCAAGTGCTTATACTGCTACGCCAATAATTACGTAACGCTGCTGGCAGGTGGAATTACGTAACCCTTGTACTTGTGCCTCGGCTAGCCGAGCAGGTGCAGTGTCTCAAGTACCGTGTAATGTAGTCCGTGTACAATAGTAGCTTCCAGACTATTCGAGAGCACTGTTAACTACTCAAATTATGCTGGCACGGCGTCAGAAGAATGGAAATTTATTCTGGAACATTTGAGCGAGCTATATAAATAACAGCGGGCGGCTTGGAGGTTAGTTACACCTGGAGAGACTGTAGAGTGCGGATTAAGTGATTTTGGGAAGTGATTACTAAGTTATAATTAGTGGGAAACTCTTAATAGTTTACATTATTATTGCCTATGGACAAATTTAAATTCAATTGATGTATGAAAGTACCTTGTCGATTTCACGTGTTCATTTGTGACTAACTAAAGCTGGTAATTAGAGACTTCCTTGGTGTCTGCAATTTGTTTCTACTGTACAAAACGACGATTCGTGTGGCCGTCGTAACAATACTCTTGCTGAGGCTAATGGACTAACAGCCCTAATGGTATAATGATGAAACCAACACGGCTTGTTACATACGTCAAGGCTTCCCATTTGCTGTTTTCTTCCCTTCTCCTTTATATCTTTTTCTTATTCATTTGTATTCTTTTTCTTGTTTTCTTCTCTTCTTTTTTCCTCAGCGAATCTCACAGCGCGTTGCGCATTTCTTTATTGCCACAATTTTTTAATCTTATGTATACCTTAATAGAATAAGCTGAACAAGTTGTGTGTTTGTCAGTTCGTTATGAATGTAAGTCAATTATAAATATTTTATAACACATGTTTCCAAACTTTAAGTTGATGAAAGCTTTCTAAATTTGATATTAAAAATACTGTATTTTTGTGGGCGTTCTGAATCCGACGATGGTCTCAGTTTTTTATGTGCGTACAGGTTTTTATAATCTTTAAAGTGGCTGTAAGAAAAAAAAACTCTAAAATTGAAAGAACTGTAAAATTGAGAAATTGTGTTTCGTTTTATTTAGTAATTTTATTAATTGACAAAGTACAATTGTTTGAAATATATATAATCTTGTAACTTAATTGTGCTGGTTCTTGTGTTTGCTTGTAATGTTTCGCTTTCTGTTCTGCTACTTACTTGATGAATTAATTATCGTGCTGGACCATGCAGCAATAGTTTCCCATTACTCAATTTTTGTCGTACTTTGCTGCTCCACTCCTAGCTGGTGTTTCGCGCTGAACCAGAGTTTTCAGTGTCATTAACATTGTCACCAGTAATTCTGCCACTAGAAAATGTTAAGTCCTTGTAATATCTAAAATATAATAAACACGTATCTGTTTGTATACTGTTACACTTCAAACGTGTGTATGTATATTTTTATGCATATTTTATAGAAAATGCATGTGACAGACATTTTAGTATTATTTTCCCATTCAAACAAAACATAAGAAATTGTTAAAATCGAAATGTATCTTTTTCACCGTTGATCGGTGTAGTTAGATGCTACTAATTTATACATTATTTTATAAACACTATTTTTATCACAATAAGTCGAAATACATTTTTTTTTCACTAAATAAATACTGTCAATGTTATATGTTTGACTGCGGTATTGTGAGAAATGGAGCGGCTTTCTAAAAGCTTAATTTACTGGAAACTTATCTCGACCGGTTCAGGCGGCCCCGGATTAGTTAGTCAACCTTTTGTTATTCTCGCTCAGCAAACCCTACAGTTATTGATTTACCTCCACTCTTTGGAAAATACACATTTTCTTTAGAATATAAGAGGGAAACGTTTAAACATTAAGTCAGCATGAACGGCGTGCGATTTCGTTTCACACCTTCTTCAAATCAATGTTACACACATGCAAAGATATAGTGATTATGAATGAGTTCCTGCAACTCTATGTAAGTAAGTCTGCAGGTGAAATATCGGACTCTCATGGGTTGTACACAGATTAAACACTTTCTTGTTACAATGGATTTACCTGTTTTTTTACAGGAATGAATATTTAATTGAAGAACTTGTGAGTCTTAAAATCTTAAAATCAATTATCCTAGGGAAGGCTCCTTTAAAGATAAGGTTATGAACAAATTAAGAAGGACGTTTAAACACACATAATACTGTTACGTAATGCGGAAAAGTGGTACACAATTACAAAACATTCTACGTGTTTCTCGAATGTTCCAGTGGAATCCGGTTGTAATGTTGTGCGCGTACGTGATCTCAACATGCGTTAGCGGGACTTTTCTAGACGTCGCCGGCCGCGCGCTCTCTGACAAGGCCGCAATCAATTAAGTTGTACTATAGCGCTAATGCGTAGTACGGAATGTTCTGGTGTCTGAGCGGGTATAAATAGAAGGCTTCAGCGGAACTTAGTTTGAGTTTGGGTTGCGATATATTCCAGTGCGGCTCCAAATATTGTGTCGATGGGTTATGTGTTTTATAATTGTGCTTGACAATTGTAATACAATTGTGTTTTATATTAGTTGACATTTGCATTGGTGTGAACAATATTTATTTGATTTGTTGCAAGAGACTATCTTGTTGATTACAAACTGTTTAAATGTGATAATTATACCTGGTGATTAGTGACTTAATTGGTGTCTTGCATTTCTTTTCCACTGTACCATACGACGATCAAGGAGACCGTTGCAACAATACGAATTTGGAGGAGGTAACTACATGGTAAACGAACTTTTATACGTACTGAAAAAAATTGAATAAATAGTTCTTATTGAAAAACTACGAACTGAAGATTTGCTTTAGGCCTATAGAAAAAACGTTTTCCTAAATAAGTAGAAAAGATGTAAAGATGTACTTCTGTACAATAATGAGACTGATGTCGGAACAATTCAAGTATTTAGAGCACTATACGAAACAAAACAGTGGGCTGAGTGTAAATAATGAAGAATCGTGTAAGTCCCGTATAAATGCTGGAGTTAAGCAAAGTCTGAGCACGCCATTGTTCTCTGTGGTCCTATACGATATGTTGTAAAAACAAAAAAACAGTATGACGAAATTCAGATTTGACTTCTAAAGTTTGGAGGAAACATAGCTGGTCTCATCGAATTAGATGATATAGTAATCGTCGCGGGTTCTAGAGAATCGCTGCAGTTTAATGTGAAGGTACTGGAAGAAAAACTGGACACACTTTTAATATGATACTAATCAAAATAACTAAGACAAAATTGATGGCGATTAATGCCAAGAATAAATTAACGAAAAAATCGACGTTACTAGCCGATTATTTAATTTTTATTTAATATTATTTTAACATCATTATTTAATATCATTTAATTTTATTATTTATATCATTATCATTTATTTAATTATATACATAATCATTTATATATTATTTTATTTCATTATTTAATATCATTTAGTGTAATGTAACAATCGTTTTGGGAGGTAAATGGAAATTTTCGAATATTTAACGGGATAGTCTATTTTGGCAGCAAAGCTTGAACCATAATAGTAAACGGAAATTAAATGCCAAAACCCTATGAATAAAATTCCTAACACGTATTAAAGTAAGATAAAATTGACAGAATATGTGTTGTTGTTTACTGACACTTTTAAGAGACAGAACTTTTTTACGAAAAAATTCTTCAACGGTGAGACGAGTTGGCTGGGATATGCATTACGTTTTCATGAGAGCAGTTACCTGGAGATTGAACAGAAGAGGAAGATACATTGAGTCGTGACAAGTATTTGGAAAGGGAGTAGAGGAAAAGACGTAAAATGGTAGGAATAAGGAATGCGGTAGGGGATATAGTAAGCTGTAAAGATACATGCAATAGTGAAACTGTATGTAATATAGGTGTACGTGTAGAATTATTGCCTTGTGAATATACATAGTTAGTGTTTTGATAATTTATTATATAATATGTATAGAATATTATTGTGTAAATTTTATTTCGTGTAGCTTTCACACACGTGAGTGTTGGGAGACTATAGGAATAGTTAAAAATTATTATGGAAGAATTTTACGTGGTAATCCGTACTTAAACTACTTTACATATGTATCCAGAGTCAAATGCGAAACAGAAAATGTTACTATCTAGCAGCAATGATAGAACTTGAAATTGTTATGGGAAAGGCATTTAAAAAAGTTTACGAGAAGAAACCAGAAATAAGGTATAGTAACTTCTAACAATACTAAAAATATACTTACTTCTTTATTTAACGTAGCGCCTATAGCCGAGAGATTCAAAAAACGAACCATGACACTGTTGGATATTGGTGAAAATGTCGGTTGATTTCTAGAAGACGAATACTCATCCTGAATATTTTTGAAGTTATCTTCCGGTATGAACCACATCAAAAATGTCTAGTAAGACAACATTTCACACATATTACAATGAGTAGCCGCATATACTAATTGTACTAATGCCTCATACAAGACATTTTTTAAGCGTTCCATACTAGAAGACTTCAGAAACATAATGGACACCGGCCGCGGCATCCTACACTGGGAATAGTAACCCTGAGTGTTTCAACTTGTTTCTTGCCAACCTGTGTTCTCTCGCTTTGTATGAGTTGAAGAATTTATAATAATAATAATTGCATCCCTATGTATTTCATGAAACACAAGAAATTATTATTTAACAGGAATATATTTTACAAAAAAATATATAACAAAAATTTTAAATAAATTGAACAGTAATTTCCTGAACACCATAAATTGTCTATAAAAAAGAAAGGAGTTTTAGCAGAAATTGCGGTTTTAGAATCTGGAATTCCGACATCAGTAATTGTTTTGCTAGTAAAAAATTTATGAATTAAAAATTTACATTTTTCTGCCATATTTTGAAACAGAATGTAACGGTTCTTTACTCATGAGGAAAGCAAATGAAAAAATTAAAATATAAAAAATATATTAAAGCTTGCGTAGAAAGGTAGTAGCATCCCCCAGTTATACGTAATTCTACGTGCAAAAGTTAATTACTGCTGTATAAATAAGAACAGCAACGGGGTGGATTAAACTATAAGCTTGGAATCGAAATCCGACTGGCTTACAAATTTTGTAGACTGTTGGAATATATCCCCCCGCCCTCAACAGATGTGTGATAGAACATATATCAATGACAGGTATGAATTCAATGTTTCATTAAAATGTTTAGTCGAATAAAATTATTTTTTCCACAATTTTATAAACAAGATCGTTCGTATTATAGTGTTAGTTGTCTGTATTCAGTTGGAGTCAGACCAAGTAAAGTTAGTTATTTTGTAAAACAGAAATAGAAAAAAATAAAATAAAAAACACTACGTTGCAGCTTACAAATTTTGTACAGAGTTGGAATATATCCCGCCCCCATACCAACAGATATCAGTGATAGAACATACGCGTATATCAATGACAGATATGAGTTCAGTGTTTCATTAAAATGTTTAGTCGAATAAAATTATTTTTTCAAAAATCTTACAAACAAGATCGTCCATATTATAGTGTTAGTTGTCTGTATTTAGTTGAAGTCAGACGAAGTAAAGTTTTGTTATTTTGTGAAACAGGAATACAAAAAAATTCAATATTAACACTACGTTGCAGGTGTAAATACTGCTGCAGGTAACTATCGTTGTGAGGACGGCAAACTAGTTGTTTTCGCGAGACTCGGCAGACCGAATGCCAGCTGGTATAAACTGTTCTTCGTCCCGCGTTGCTTACAAGGTGCCAATAGAAATATGTTGGTCGGAATAGGAGGAGCCTCACCCTGTTGGGAAAGTGATCTGCCGCTAAAGTCTGATGAATCGGTACGTAGCTAACAGCGTAAAGATTTTTTTTTCGGAGGGGGGTCTTAGCACACCAGTTGGTGTGTCGCCTGGCTAATTATGTAGAGGTTCTGCACTCAAATTCCAAGCGCACTACAAAATCAAGATGCGGTTTTTAAAGCCTAGGTCGATTCAGCTCGAGGATATGAGTCCTTGGAAAGCGTAGTGCTGGTTTCACTATTTTCCATACACACTCGATGGCCGAAATAGGACAGTATACCAGCGTACCCTACCTAACTCCTAGACTGTAGGTAAAAGACAATATCCTAAGCGATAAAAAAAGTCCATTATTATTGTCATTGTAACTTTTCTTGTTGGAGAGAAGTCAGGAAACACTGCGACAATATAACATAACATACTGGATAACATGTCCGGCTGAAGCATAACACATCTTCACGCTATATTCCTTGAATATAAAATAATTCAATGTAGTAGTCTACAATGCCTAGACTGCTTAGACGGTCGAAAGAGACACATTAGTTTTGTTATTATAACTTTTGTTATTGAAGAACGGAAAGGGCGAAATTACACTGCGAATAGAGCTTTCGTGGAAAAGGTGGGTAATGGAAGAGTGAGATGGGAGGATAAAGTAAGAAATAAAGAAGTGCTTCGGCTTGGCAAGGAAAGGGAGAAAGTGAAAGAACTCGAACTGGCTGAAGTAGTAGGTGAGGCAAAACTGTTTTCTGAAGGTGGCACTGGAGCAAACAGTGAATGGCGCGATATAAGACGAAGCGAAATGTACAGGCCAGTACGGGGAAGATGTTGGGACACTAAGGGACTTGCCCAAAACCGGATGGTACTGTCAAGGAAAGGCAGAAGGTTAGTAATGTGGAATGACTGAACATAATTCCGAGTGTGTAATGATTGTATTATTCAACGTTGGACACACCGTTTCGTCATTACAAGTACTGAATATGAACAATTGCCTTCAGCATTATAATACAGTATGTCCGAGTCTCCGCTCCCTGCCTCACCGCAAAATTGGACTTCTGGTGTTCCACACTTGCCTTAGTATTTGTGTACTGTACTTATTGCATTCTTTGATAAATGATATCTTAAGGCATCTGGTTTAAGTACCCATCACAGTGTTCAAAGCAGACTGTGTTTATTGACTTTTTTCCAGCTTGTGTGTGTGTGTCTGTGTGTATGAGTAGGTGTTGTTATTTATTTTTTGATGTATTTATTTATTGGTTTTCTTGCTTTCAAAGCAAATCAAACGGAAATTCTATTATTCAAATCAAACAAATGCATGTGATACTCAGCAGACAAATGACGGATGTCCTGGCTCCTCGTGTATGACTCAACGTTCATTACATAACGTAACTATTATTATACTAAATTATACAAAAACGTTTATGGTTCTACAGGCTCATCTATTGAGATGTGCTACACTTAAAAGATTAAATGGTAGTAATTCCTATTACTTCAATAAAACTTGCTAAGAGATTTTGTAAATGTCTTATGGTATGTTAGAAATCTGACGTAATGTACACGCACTAAGAAAGCAAGAAATTCTGAAGATTACAACCAAACATAACAATCCAATAAGAGATTACAAAAATGTGTCAAAAAAGCGTCAATACAAGAGCAGACTTTAACAGTGTCCTGTAAGGAGAAATATGAGTGGATGTTTATCTTACCAGACTAACACTTTTCTCCTACTTATTGAGTAGATAATATGCTTTTTTGAATTCAGAAAGTAAACTGTAAATTTAAAAAATGTAATTAAATTTCATAAAAAATTGTTGTTAAAGTACCATTGTTGTACAACTATTATGCATATTGTTTGTCACCGGACGAAAGGTTTGCCGCATGACAAATGGCGCCAACCGTACACTCTAGTGTTTTTGGTGGCCCTAAAAAGGACCTTGTGGCGAGATTGCTGATGTTGGTTGTGCCGCGCTGAGATGTTCGGCGGCTGCGCCTGCTGTTCGTGGCGTACTACAGCCCTCCTCTTCTTTCGGCACCGGTTGTAGAGTCGGCTGCCGGCCCAGCGAAATCCATCACTGGCGCGGAAAGGGAGTGCGAAGACGCAAGAACGGCGGCGGTTCTATTCTTCGGCTGTTCCTTCTGGCTGACTCCGCGCCGATGTCGTCCGAGAGAGGAGAGGAGATGAAGTGCGTCCGATGGCGTGGCGATGAAGAGTGCGTAAAATTTTCTGCCGGCCCGGGTTTTATTAACTAACCGGGATCGCTGATTGGCTAGCTCCGAACACGTAGTTGGTCACGTCTCGGCGGCTGCTGATGCCGGATTGGCTCGCTGTGTCCACCGCTGGTACCGGAGAGCAGATGTTCGCATACCGCTGCTGTCACATGTTATTGCTTGTTCTCTTTCCTGTTCTATTAACAGTGTAATTGTATGTTTTAATTTGTTTTATAATTTTCTCTATGAATTTGAAGTTTTCTTATTAATTATTAATATTGGGGTTACTTTCACTGTAAACTTACTTGTTTTATTCACTCAGACGACGTTTCGGAGTAGTGTTTTCCTTCTTTCTATTGCTTGTTTTCTTATTATTTCGTCAATTGTTACTATTGTTTGTCTCTACCGTCTCTGGTCTTTCTTGACGAATTTCATATTATATACGTAACTTTATTTTTTAGTTTGTATACTTTGTTAGTGTAATGTAAGCAATTATTTGAAAATTTTCTATATTATATTTTGTAATAATTATTTTGCTTATGCAGAGATAAATAAGAACTTAAAGACGCTGCTTGAGACTACAGATTTAGTATTTTTCAACCTCTCAGCGAAGATGTCAAGACTACCGAACAAAATAATAAGTCGCCAAATTTGTGCGTCACTTAATGATTTCACAAACGCACTCTTAAATTTTAACAAATTAAATAAAGGAAATTGTTTTGATACGCTGTCATTGATGTTATAGATTTGAATTCTCGTTACTAAAGTGCTTGTGTCTTGTTTTACTATATAACACTTTTACAATCTTCTAATGAAATTTGTATAAAATGCTTAACTCGTTTTGTATATTTCTGATATTGTTGTTTAATAATATTTTCTTTTAATTTACGTTTACGTAGAGGTATATTTTAATTAGATCACACATGTTACCCAAGCGTTGAGTTTCAATTTCAACTTCTCATCTCTTTCAGTTAGTTTCGTCACAATTCGTTTCGTTTCGCATGCGTTCGTTACCTTTTCGTATGTCGGCGGATGTCAGCGGATTTCTGTATTAAATCATGCGTAAAACTTGAAAAATTTGTCCGCTATAGTTATCGGAAAAGAATGCTTTCCTAGAAGAATCAACAACAAGTGATCACAGGTACATTTTGGTACAAACGGTTTAAATATAAAATAAAATATAACATCGTAGGCCACGTAGCACAAGCTCCCTTGAGCTACTGGGTACCGACTAGTGATTAAAAACACCAGAGTGGGTTGGACGATTAAAATATCTGAGAGAAAGCAGACAGAGAAAAACTTTACGTGTAGCAATTTTTGTAAAGGGTGTGTTGTATGAAATATGCTGTTTGTAAATGCGGGTAGGGGGTAAAATTTCCGTTGTGGTTGTGCAACTCCACTGGCATCGATAACGAGAGAATTACTATAAATATTGTTGAACGTGGCAGGTAGATGAAGATTATCAGGACGGTCAATGGGATAATGTCATGAAACAGAATCTCTGTATAAAACATACTAAATTATGTAATTGTGGTAAGTGTGATGTAGCAGAAGATTAAATAAATGGAAAACAACAGTTGAGAAGGAATCTAAAGCACTTGAAATTTCTAGAATGAGGAAATCGCTGAATGGTTTTCTCTTACCATGTCTATACATATTAAATATCATTGTTATATTGTTACGAAAAATATTATATTCGTTTTTTCAAGTAAAAAGTAGAAAAATAGCAATAGTAAACCATGGTTGTTATGTAAGAAAAGTTCGAACACATCGAGAGTACTTAAAAAATAATGTGCAAACGGGAAAATCGTCTGAAAGATTGCTTAAAAACTCGTGAAATTAGCAATAATCGAGTGCAAGGGCATCAGAGCACGCTAAATCGATATGCAGTGGAGTTAGAAATAAGATTTGTAGGGGTATGGGGGACACTCCTCGCCGTCGTACGCACGTATGAACGCTGTGGAAAAGGTGCCAATCCGTACAAGGGCAATTACATCGTAAATCCGTGTGTTGCTTACGTGGAGATACTGGCCAATATTGTCGCGTAGATAACGATCAGTACTGGCGTGGATTAAAGCACACCAGAAAGGGTAAATAAGTAGGCCTATGCAATATATTTGCATATGAACCAAAATAAATTTAATTTTATAGTTATACTTTAATTTTTAAGTATACGGTAACCTTCTTGCATTTTTATATCCTACTATCCTCCTTGCAAATATCGTTTCCGCATTCTGTATTTTTTTGGGTGTACAGGTCAGCAGGAGCAATAGTCGCATTGTTGAAACTACCTATGAGGATCAGCTTAAACCCAATATGGCAAAAGTTGGAAGCAGTCACTTGAGGCAATACGACTATACAAAAACTGAGCAACAGTCAAAGGTTTTCAAAAATATTAATTTGATGTAATTTTTAAGATTACCGCATAACACATTTCTTGTCTCTACACGTTTTATAGTCACAACAAAATTTAACAAAATCATGATTTTTTTACAATCAGTATTTTTATAGCTGTATTTGTTTATAGGAACGCGTAGCTGTTGTTTTCTTTACGAGCGGCAGTTGTCCTCTGCACGAATTTATCGACTGTATTTGGTCACCTACAGCCGACTGAAATTCGCAGTCAATTTTTTTAGATATTTGCACAGAATCACAAACACACACACACACACACACACACACACACACACACACACACACACACACACACACACACACACACACACACACACACACAACCAGACAAACTCTCTGCTTTCCCCCTCAAAGACATACTTTGAACAACAATATTTAATTTCTTTTGTATTATATTAATTTACGGTCGGTTTAAGTCACAAGTCCTCAACTACTGTTTCCTATTTCAGAACACTACAATAAATAATATTAAAAAAAACATTAACACGTTACAAAGGTTTACTGAATGTAATTTTTAAAGTTTGAAAATGTTAAAGTCTGTTTACATGCTACAAACAAATGATATTTTGTTTGTTATGCACAAATAACTGTGAACAAAGTGAACAATCTCTCGATTGTTATACGAGAGACGTTCACGTCAATCCGGGACCTTTGTTAGACTAGAGTGTAAGTGGAGATTCCTGCGCATTCTGTTGGTCGTACATATAAAGTACAAGTCTCAGCTATTACCGCATGGCGCGCGGTAAATTTTTACACGTTAAACAATAAGAACAGTCAGTCATAAAGAACATGGCGTCCAATGCACATGAGGAACAGCGTGTTGTAATGAAATTTTTCGTGAATGAAGGCGTAAAACCCGGTGAGATTTATTGGCGACTCCTTGCACAGTACGGTGATGAGACTATTAGTCGCAGTAAAACATTTGTGTGGTGCAAACGTTTTAAAGAATACTGTACAGATCAGTGAGTGACGATTCCAGTCGAGGTGGTTCGGAGCCACTGTAGTCATTCCCATGAACATTCAGCGAGTAAAAGAACTGATTCTTGATAATCGACGGATTACTTGTCAGCAAATAGTAAACAAATAAATGTGTCTGTGGGAACTGTAAACAAAATCATTTACGAACATCTGAAGTTCAGAAAGCTTAGTGCACTTTGGGTACCAAGACAGCTTTCTGTTTTCGACCGGCAAATAAGTTTGCAAATCTGCAAGGAGTTAAAGCAACGTTTAGACAAAGAAAGCCAGCTTTTCCTCAATCGAATTGTTACCTGTGATGAAACGTGGGTCCATCATTTCACCCCGGAATCGAAACTTGAATCAAAGCAGTGAAAGCATGTAGACTCAGCGATTCCCAAAAATTTCGAACAATTTTTGGGATAAAAATGGCATCATTCACTTCGGGTTTCTACCCCGTGGAGTCAATATTAACAGTGAGTACTACTGCAAAGTTCTTTAAGATGTGCACAATGCTCTCAAGACAAAACGGCCTGGTGCGATCACTAAAGGCGTTCTGTTTCTGCAGGACAATGTACGCCCGCATACCGCCCACCGCTCGCTACACGATCTTGGTTGGGAGTTATTGCCACACCCCCCTTACAGTCTGGATCTCACTCCCAGCGATTTTCACCTGCTCGGGACCTTGAAGTTGTTCCAGGGAGACCAGCATTCCAACAGCGACCATGAGGTGAAGCAGTCAGTCCTATCTTGGTTTCGAAGTAACGACAAATCTTTCTACACTGCGGGTATCCAGGCACTAGTGAAACGCTGGGATAAATGTATAAATGTAGTAGGAGATTGCATCGTGAAAGAAAAGTATTTTTTGCTATCATAGATGTGTTTTACATTTATTAAAAGTTAATAGTCCCGGATTGACGTGAATGTCCTAGCACAAAACGCTTAATAACCACGGACTAATTACCGACCTACGAAATGGGATGCCTAAGGTACGCATTGTATACGCACTGGAAGCATAGGCTTGTTCTCACCTTCTGGGAAGAGTGTGTTAAAAGTCAACACTTAATAGCTAGCTCAAAAAATGACGCATGTTAATTTCTTTTCTGCTCATAAGTCCCAAATTGCAAGTTACATTAAATAGATTTGATACCAGCAATGACAAGTTCCAACAAACTTTCAACTTTTACTACTGGTTTGGCGACTTGGATTTAGTTTCTGTACTACTAAAAGTAAGGGCTACAATATGATGTGACAGCGGAGAGGTACAGTACGTAACTGTATACCCACTTTACCAAGTAAAAAGGCTACATTTGTATTTTGATTATTCAACGACCGTATTGGTGATTTCAGAGAACGTTATGCCATAGTGTTGGCGGCTAATATAAATTAAATCAGGTGACTGGTTCCGACATTATAATTTCCCATCGAAAGACAACTAACTCAACGGAGTGCTTTATAAAGCAAAGATTCAACAATAAGTCAAGTTAAGCAGAAATCAATTCTCTCAAGGCAATGGAGGCCACAAACACTTTAACTATGGTTCTGAACAGCAAAATCGTAAATTGATAGAATAACGGAAGTAAAAAATTACGATAAACAATAAAATTTATAAATTATTAACCTGTATTTACATACAGGTTACTTGTATGTATATATATTACTTACTTTATTTATCGATGTAAATAATTTTTTGTTCAGAGTATATATTTTTTTTTAACTTTGATATATAGTCTGTGACATTAGAATAAATCAGATGTACTAAGCTTCTATTCTACATTTTTAAGTCAAATGGAATAATGACATTTACGTAATGATACGTTCTCGTCATCCTGAGAGTTCTTTAGTGTTGAAACTTTGGAGCCCGTTAAAACGTGCCTATTCTGATAGTCTACATTCTAGTCATGACCTTTCCCGTCGTTACCAATAAAAGTATTAATGTTCCATTTAAAGTAATAACGAAACATATTACAAAAATTTCTGTTACTCTAAAATTATCTTAATATAATAACAATTGTAAAGCACGCAATCGATACTAGCTCTTATTATTGTAAATATAGGAAGCACAAAAATTCCCCACTAACGTGTTGCTTTTTAGGCTTAAATTTAAATTACAAATAATTTTTAGTCTAGCTTGAAATTCATATATACGTCTCCACAAATATGTATACGTCTATATGGAAAATTTAATACAAATATACGTAATTGATAACAGTATGTAAATTTTCATTGGTCCAAAAATTTTTTTTAGAAATATAGTTTTAAAACTCTAAAAGGTAGAAACTTGCAAATAGTTAAGGTATTAACTTTGTCAAATTATTAAAGATTCGGGCTCTGTACACATTTAAATAACAGTCCTCATAATTTCTGGCCGCTCATAGACTTTTACGTTTTTAAAATTTTGAATTCTACTGTTGATCCATAATTCTTCTAAAGGTTTATCGTTAGCTCCAATAGCTTAATAGTCCAATATCTGGTATGGATTTTTACAGTTTTTCAAGAAACTGTTACCACTGTTACCATTTTAAAGAGCAAAGTCATGAGTTGAACAGAATAATTACTTTAAGATATGTGAGAAGACAAGTAGGAAAAATAAAGATGGACAATATACAATTTTGAAATTTCCAAAACGGAATACCTTATTTAGATTTTTAGTAGACTTTGATTAACTTGATAACACATATAATTTTCCTACAATTTTAAAATACATTTTTACACATTTT
Source organism: Magicicada septendecula (assembly GCA_034769895.1). NCBI lineage: Eukaryota > Metazoa > Arthropoda > Insecta > Hemiptera > Cicadidae > Magicicada > Magicicada septendecula. Next base: position 323,318,402 of record CM068375.1, read on the forward strand.
TTCCACTGGTGTCCAAAAACATTTTAATTCTGAAATCTGACACATTTAGGTGTTGGTTAAAATTCTGTTTAATTTGATATCTTGCACGGCATCTTGTGTTTTTTAATGGTGAGCCCACAAAATTGTGCTCCTGCCAACTACTAGTATTGTGCTGATAAATCTAAGAACAATAGGGCTACATGAAATAAAGTTATGGCAAACATATAAAATTTTACGATAATCAGGTGGTGCATTAAAAAAATGCCGTGAGATATACTCCAAATACGTAGACAGACAGGCAAATACCAAAAAGTTGAGTTCAAACTGAAAACTTATTCCGCTCGTACAATTCTTTCTCAAATTATTGTGATTTTGTAAGTTATAATTATTTTCGCGTTTACATTATACAATGTGTGTGTGTGTTGCGCCTTGTATTGATCTAGAGAAATAATACAATTAACTTAATCTAATCTGAATCACTTTCCTCTGTACACAGCTTTCTTCCAACTCTTGACAAAATAGATATAAACTCCTTATGACTAGCGTAATTTGTGACATAAGACGTACCAAACAGTTCTGAACAAGAGACAATCATAATTTTATAACAATATAAATATTAATGTTTTAAAATTTTATATCTAATAGCAGTTAAAATATTTATAAACTTTGCGTATGTGCGCGCGTGTGTGTATGTGGTGAATTATATTGTGGCCAATTGGAAAAAAGAAATGAGAAAGCAAAGAGTGTCAAAACTCTTGACACTGTAAGGAAGACAGAATGTGACGATTTCATTAATTGAATATAAAATAATAAAATAAATAGGTAATGTAAAAGCTGAGAAATTTTAAATTTTAGTAAATCGCACATTTAAACTAAATTTTATCGCTATCATAAAATTATAATAATATTTAATAAAGGGTTTTAATAATAAATTAAAAAGGAATACGAGTGTACAGATAGGGAAAACCTTGTTAATTAACCCTGCATAGACATGCGCTAACCGGAATTAACTTGAATACCGACCCCTAAACAAACTAATAATACTTGTAAATTTGATATTATTTAAATTAATAAACAAGACCACAGTAGTGTACTATAATAAAGTCTGTAATTAAGAATAGCTGTGGATAATTAAAAGGTCAAACTTTAACCCTTTAAATAGAAGATAAATGTGGAACTATTTTATTGCGACGCGTAAACTCCGCGCGATTAACTGACCCTTGCTAACATAGTAAGAGAGACTTGAGATGCGCGTTCGGCCAGTAAGCAGCTCAGAACGGAGCGCTACAACAAAATATGTTTTATTATTTTGTTATTAAGTTAAATAACCGTGTGAAGAGTTATGTAACGAGTATGTAGTGTGTATCAGTAAAGAAGAATGTAGATGATTAAGTGCGAAAGGTGACATCTCACATCTAGAAAGATAGTTAAAGTTATTTTAGGGTTGTATACGTAAAGGGAAATACAACCGTTCTATTACCAAATGTAAAATGTGAAGACGAAGACCTCAACTGTATTTGCCAAACCACCAAGGAACAGGACGACTTCATGACATCGTAACTCTCTCTATCATTAGTTGACTCCAAGGACCTTCACCAGGAAGACGACCACGATGACAACCCTCTACCTAGAGTGTGCGGAAGAATCACGCGTGGACGACATGGACTAAAACACTTAACTAAGAGGTAGCACAGAAGCTGGTCATCCGTGGATTTTTTTTTTTAATAGAAGTAATTGTAAACTAAAAGACTTTAAAATGACAATCTCTAAAGTTTAAGAATAAATGTTGTAACAAGTAATTTCAGTAACCATAAGTTGTAAAATAACTCGTGTGATGTAGCGTTGAAACATCGCACTACTAAATGAAACCATTCCTCAAATGGTATAAAGAGTAATAAAGTAATTCAGTAATGGAGTAGAGTAAACTTAAAATTCCTAAGTAGTATATAGAAACTCGGATCCGAGGTAAAATGCGCTAACTGTATTGTAAATCTTAATGTAGAAAACCCCTTACGTTTTCACTGTAAGTTAAAATTTGATATGTTATGTATAATATAACAGTCATAAATAAAGAGGTGTCATCTTTAGTACATGCTAAATTAAGTGTATAAAGCAGCAGTCTCCCCTCCCCAGTTTCCTTTTATATTAATTGTTTTGGTTATTTGATTAACTTTCAGCTTGTTACAACGAAGGCAGCCTGTATAATTGGCCAGAGTCAATTAATACGGGTTCCCTATGTTATAACGTAAGTAGAGATGTTATAAAATGCGCCACTCTGCTTTGTAAAAAAAAAAACAAGTAAATAATTTTATTGTTAACATGCACGACCTTGTTTTGTTTAATAAGTAATTGTGTAATATTGTGATCTATTCACCCTGTTGATCTATTCACTCATGTACTTTAGTATGTGTCTAAAATTTTAAATAAAATAAAAATGATAATTATTATTATAGTGGTATAGTAAATAGGTAACTTTAATTGTGAATTAGATATAGGAATTCACACAATGTTAACTTAGCGCCACAAGTATACGAAACAACATCAGGTACGTGCTTGTCAAAAATTTCATTCATCAACGTGTCGGTTTGTAAACAAAATCTGACGGTTAAATTCTTGTCCACGCCTGTGTAAACTGTCATAGTTACCTCCCGCAAAGTTGAGTTAGACAATACGCGACCCTCTTCGATTGTTCTATTGTTATAAGAAGCGTGTATCATCCTGTGTTTAGTAACCGAGAATTCCCCTTCGTTGAATGTATATTGACGCAGGTGTGAGATTTCTCTTCCTCTGAAATTTATCTCTCTCACTACCAATGTAAATTTGAAATGTGAACTTTAATCGTTTATGTGTGAAAACAAGAAAAAGTAGTATAGAATTTAATACTAATAGTAAAATAAGTTTTAGTGTGCGAAAACTACTATCTGTCTTGTTAAATAAAGTGTTCAACCCCTTACCCCGTAACAAAGTAAAATGTTAACCTTCAAACTAAGTAAAATTAAATCGAAGTATATAAACGTGTCCTAAATAAAAAAAAATATAAATTATAAAATTTTTTAAGTAAATGATAAGTCCTTTAAATAAAAAGTTTAATAATATCTTAAATTATACTAACGTGTTTTAAAAGTGTATTAGTGAAATAAGTAAAAGGAAGTAATAATAAAAGTATATTTGATTAGTGTAAACACCCGGTTGTGGCCTGTTTAAAAAATAATTCCCCAGCGTGCCAGTATAAGACAAACTCGTTCGTGCAGGACATAATCGTGTTTAGTATTGTAGGAAGCGACCCCAATTGTTATGAAATCCTAAAGTGGTACCGAAGTAAACAATAGCCGCCACCCCTGGGTATAATACAATGCACATTGTGTAAAAGTGTTTGTCCCCTCTTGCTTAGTGTGTTACAGTTGATTGTTTTAAAGTAAATAAAGATTCCCCTTCGTGAAGTTCCGCTTATCTCAGTAGAATAAGCAATTATAATTAAGAAAGGATCTAAGGTCGAGTACGGGATCGACTTTAGATTACCTTAGTAGTATTAAGAGATAGAGATAAGGAACGTAACAAAGTCACAACGTCGCTGCACTGAAAGGGTTCTTTACAAGGGTTAAAGAAAGTGCAGAAAGCTAACTAATAGAGTTAGAGTATGCAAAATGTAATCATTCGGGCCACGATATTGTGAAGTTGCGGGAAATTAGTAGTAAGAAATAAAATTAAGGTAGCCTTTAAGAAACGAGATAAAGGGAACTTCACGGAAGAAAAGAAAACGAGCACTAAGTAAATTTCACACGGTAATCCCCGAGCATACTCCCAGTACATTGCTGACTAAATAAGCCGGAGTCTGTTTTTAAGCGACGGAGTATGTGACGATTTCATTAATTAAATATAAAATAATTAATAAATAGGTAATGTAAAAGCTGAGAAATTTTAAATTTTAATAAATCGCACATTTAAACTAAATTTTATCGCTATCATAAAATTATAATAATATTTAATAAAGAGTTTTAATAATAAAATAAAAAGGAATACGAGTGTACAGATAGGGAAAACCTTGTTAATTAACCCTGCATAGACATGCGCTAACCGGAATTAACTTGAATACCGACCCCTAAACAAACTAATAATACTTGTAAATTTGATATTATTTAAATTAATAAACAAGACCACAGTAGTGTACTATAATAAAGTCTGTAATTAAGAATAGCTGTGGATAATTAAAAGGTCAAACTTTAACCCTTTAAATAGAAGATAAATGTGGAACTATTTTATTGCGACGCGTAAACTCCGCGCGATTAACTGACCCTTGCTAACATAGTAAGAGAGACTTGAGATGCGCGTTCGGCCAGTAAGCAGCTCAGAACGGAGCGCTACAACAAAATATGTTTTATTATTTTGTTATTAAGTTAAATAACCGTGTGAAGAGTTATGTAACGAGTATGTAGTGTGTATCAGTAAAGAAGAATGTAGATGATTAAGTGCGAAAGGTGACATCTCACATCTAGAAAGATAGTTAAAGTTATTTTAGGGTTGTATACGTAAAGGGAAATACAACCGTTCTATTACCAAATGTAAAATGTGAAGACGAAGACCTCAACTGTATTTGCCAAACCACCAAGGAACAGGACGACTTCATGACATCGTAACTCTCTCTATCATTAGTTGACTCCAAGGACCTTCACCAGGAAGACGACCACGATGACAACCCTCTACCTAGAGTGTGCGGAAGAATCACGCGTGGACGACATGGACTAAAACACTTAACTAAGAGGTCGCACGGAAGCTGGTCATCCGTGGATGTTTTTTTTTTTTTAATAGAAGTAATTGTAAACTAAAAGACTTTAAAATGACAATCTCTAAAGTTTAAGAATAAATGTTGTAACAAGTAATTTCAGTAACCATAAGTTGTAAAATAACTCGTGTGATGTAGCGTTGAAACATCGCACTACTAAATGAAACCATTCCTCAAATGTTATAAAGAGTAATAAAGTTAATATATAGAAACTCGGATCCGAGGTAAAATGCGCTAACTGTATTGTAAATCTTAATGTAGAAAACCCCTTACGTTTTCACTGTAAGTTAAAATTTGATATGTTATGTATAATATAACAGTCATAAATAAAGAGATGTCATCTTTAGTACATGCTAAATTAAGTGCATAATCAGCAGCCTCCCCTCCCCAGTTTCCTTTTATATTAATTGTTTTGGTTATTTGATTAACTTTCAGCTTGTTACAACGAAGGCAGCCTGTATAATTGGCCAGAGTCAATTAATGCGGGTTCCCTATGTTATAACGTAAGTAAAGATGTTATAAGTACTGTAGTCTGGAAACCGACATAGAAAACAGTAATGTCAACGAAACTCTGTGTGTGTGTGTGTGTGTGTGTGTTTGTGTGTGTGCGTGTGCGTGTGCGTGTGTCACTGACTCGGTAAGCAGCACAAAGTTTGTAGAGATTACTTTCAAACTGTTCGGAGTATTGTAATGTCAAACGCAGAGAAACGTGTCACCAAAGTTATCTCTTATTCGTTGTAATATCTTACACCACTGAAGCGGCAGCGTTAGATAATATAAACGCACAAACATGCAATATCGATTCGATTTGCTTTCGTTTACTTTCTATCTGATCAACGGTAATTGTCAGGTGTCAAGTGTCACGTTGATTTACTGTGACTGAGGAAAGCTTCTAAGCATACGCTTTCACCTATGTATTTAAGCTTTTAATACTTGTCGATGTAATTGTGTTCAATTACATCGAGTTTTGAAAAACTCATGGCTTAGATTATTGATGTGTCATTTAGAGATGGCATTTCAGTTGCTTAATTAAGTCAATTAATGTGTTTGTTTTGGGGGTCGCAAACGTGTTTAGAATTCCTTGTTTTGTACACACGATCAAACACAGACATCCGTATCACACACACACACACACACACACACACACACACACACACACACACACACACACACACACACACACACACACACACACACACACACACACACACACACACACACACACAGAGTATTTTCTTCTATTATTTATTTATTACTTCTCATGTATGGTGCTGGCCAGCACAATGGTAACGTTTGAGATTCACAATCTCAACAGCTGTGCTGCAGACGTGGCATCGACCCGCGGTCACGACTCGGTCTCCCTACCCATGTTATGGAAACTAAGTTATTCCATATCCAGGTACGTAACAGGGCGCAGGCCTAATACGTGTAGGACAAACGAAAAGAAAAAGAAGAAGAAGAAGAACACAACAACAACAACAACAACAACAACAACAACAACAACAACAACAACAACAACAACAACAACAACAACAACAACAACAACAACAACAACAACAACAACAACAACAACAACAACAACAACAACAACAACAACAACAACAACAACGAGAACGAGAACGAGAACGAGAACGAGAACTAGAACTAGAACTAGAAGAAGAAGAAGAAGAAGAAGAAGAAGAAGAAGAAGAAGAAGAAGAAGAAGAAGAAGAAGAAGAAGAAGAAGAAGAAGAAGAAGAAGAAGAAGAAGAAGAAGAAGAAGAAGAACAATGGCAATGGCAAGGGCAAGGGCAATGAAAATGACAACAAGGACAAGGACAAGGACATGAACATGAACATGAACATGAACATGAACAGGAACAGGAACAGGAACAGGAACAGGAACAGGAACAGGAACAGGAACAGGAACAGGAACAGGAACAGGAAAAGAAACAGGAACAGGAACAGGAACAGGAACAGGAAAAGAAACAGGAACCGTAACCGGAAACGCAACAGGAACAGGAACGGTAACGCGAACGGGAACGGGTACAGGGATAGGGACAGGGACAGGGACAGAGACAGGGTCTGGGACTGGGACTGGGTTTGGGTCTGGGACTGGAACACGAACAGGAACAGGAACAAGAAGAACTTTCATGTACTAATAGCGAAACGCAAAAAAGGATAACTAGCATATTCTGAGACACATCTGGTAGATTTCCATGTTTAGCACTCCTCAGGTGAAACTGGTATCTAAACAATACAGACCAACTGCAGTGTTGCTGTTGTCGGGACTGATTATTGGAAGCGAATACAGTGAGGAATTACTGCCAGGACAACGTGTTGTAAGTATTTAATTATATTGCCGTATTGTTATTTATCGATTAGTGAATTATCTTGTATACATGTTGTACTGCTTAACAAAGGGGAATTGATCTTATAACGTGTGTGATATTGCGTATATATGTCGTGTTATGCCGACTCATTGTATGTCGTAGTAGCCTAAGTGACGTTTGTCATGTATCGCGTGACCTGCAAGATAACCCCGTATTCTAAAGACGATAAGAATTTACAAGTAAACTCTTGCTGAACTTGAAAAATCTCGCCTTCGGCTGACTGACGTAGAATATACTGGAACCTTCTTGCCACCAGTGGGTTTTCCTTCTTATAAAACTCAAAATAGGAGACCTGTTGTTGTGGGCTATTCCAAAGAAAGCGAAAACCCCTAACGGTGCCATTAAAATACGGTAGTGATTAAGACGATGTATTAGTGGTAGTGTCACCCATTTTTATGTGGGTTCCGGGTAAGAAAATATTATTGCCGTTGACTTTTACTAGTGCTTGTTGTATAGACTGCGTGTATAACCAAAAGAACTATTCCTCTGCAATTTTTATAAAAATGTTAATACAAGTGTCTAATCATTATAGATAAAATTCTATTATAAATAAATGGAACTGTAAAATTGTAGTCGATTTAAAAGCGAAACGTTTGGGTACAAGATGTCAAGAACTGAAATTGTCAACTTGAGGGAGACGGTTTACGAAAGCATGGCACTTTATTAACACTGTAAGATTAGATGATAGTAAAAAAATTCAGAATATTGGAATAAAAACATCAACACAATAGTGGGAGAATTATTATAAGGTTTCCTTGACTGAGCAACGATATTACTTTGAAGCCATTAAAACCACAGATAGTATATCAATAAAAGTAGAAGGAGAGGAAATCAAAATTGGAGTGGGCAGAGCTAGAAAACTAAAAATATAAATAGAATAGAATAGAACGAAAAGAAAAATATAAAAACTGCAGAGCAAGTGGGTCAGAGTAAAGTAAATGATAAATAATAAAATATGACACAATTAACCTTTCTGTATGATTACACAGTTTTTTAACAAATTAATGTATTGAGCACAAACACCTTCCGAAAAGTAGAAAATTGATCACACATCATCCATATATAAAAAAGGAGATAGGTAAAATTGCCGGAAGTACAAGGGAACTGTTAGATTTACTCTGACTCGATAAGGAGGAAGGCTTTTACGAGACAATATAAAAGATGAATATTGAGCGGCTGAAACCGAAAAAAAAAAGGCTTTTGGACAGGAAAATCGTGCATTGACTTTCTTTGTTTCAAACAAATCATAGAAAAGCAAGGATCAGTGAATAAAGAAATCTGCCTACAGTTTTTTGATCTGTACAAAGCTTATGGGAATGTGTCAATTATAAAAATATTTAAAGTACTACACAGGACAAGCATACACCAGTTTAGGTTACTAAAGGACTCTACAGACACAGAGAAATAGAAATTAGAATTGGATGGTTTTGTATGGGTTTGCCGTTATAGGAGGATCAAGGCAAGGATGTTGTCTAGGCCTTGTTTAAGTTATATATAGATGAAGTACTTTAAATTTTATATGTGAATAGCAATACCCACATTAACATATGCGTCTGCAGCGATTGAATTGTGGGTCACGATATAAAAGGTTACAGCAAGATTCAAGAACAGAAATGCAGTATCTCTGAATTACATTAAGCTCTATGCTTGCAATATAGATAAAGAATTTAGGCTATAAGACCAGAACTAGTAGCAGAAAATATGAATATTTTAACGTTTAGAAACCATTGGTGAATTAACTTTCAAAGGATGACGGTAAGCCGGTTGTCATAAATATGAAAAATAAATCCATTGGTAGAAGAGACGTGGGGTCATTCGAAGGTAGGACGGGCGCCGCGATAGATTTGTACTAGCTAGTCCTTGTAATGAAGGAGATGAATAAGATAAATTACTCCAGTAGTGGAAGGTAAAATATAGAGAAAAATGCTGCACATAAACATGGGTTCATTAACAAGTATGTTTGTACGTTACGGTTTCCATACGACCAAGTTATATTAGCCCATGATGAAGATGATCTGGAATGTATGAGAGGAAACGTAAAATAAGAATGTAAAAAGTAGAGATTTTCTGTAAACGTAGTTAAAAACAATACTTGTGCACAGGAAGTTTGCGATGCAACTTACAATTAAAAGGTAATGAAGAGATCAATGACTGTAGGACTTACAAGTAACTGCGAGTGCTTTTCAGTGAGACTGGAAGAGATAAGACAAAAATTGTCAAAAAATTGATCTCATATTTTTTTTACGGATGGCAATAAGGAAATTAAATGCTATTTGGCGAAAAAACAAAAACATTAAAAGCAGAAAATACCACATTTACAATCTCATTGTTAAAAGATTATGTTATTTGGCGTTAAAATTTGGAATGTGATTAAGTCTCACAAAATAAAAATTATAACCGTGAAAATGAATACACTGAGAAGAATGTGTAGAATCTCTAGACGAGACAAAGTGTGAAACGAGTTAAACACTATGTTAGATGATAGTGCCACAAAGAGTCCTAAATGATGAATGCGGCACACACTGTTATGGATGAGATTGAAACAAAACTACAAAAGTGGTTACTACGTTTGACCAGGAGGGATATGAAAGATTGCCACAAAATACGTTTCAATGGGCAACCAGGTCTCGAAGGAAAATAGAAAGCCTATTCAGATATTGCGTAAAAACATTCAAGACACGAGCTAACGGAGAGTAATTTAACTGAAACCGTGAAGAACAAATACCTCACGAGCAGAAAAAGTGAGGTGGCTGAAGGGGACTTTTGAGGATATTGTAAGCATACACAGATGGATCCGGCTTACCGGAGAGAAGGGGACGATGGAAAACCAATTAAAAAGAGAGAAAGAGGAGTAGAGAAACATAGAGCGAGGGAGAGTGTGAGGGAAAGAGATAAAGAGAGAGAGAGAGAGAATATAAAAACGCCATATATTTTGTATAAAATTGGATGCAAAAGGAAGCTGTAGAAACAAATTTATCTATTCAAACTGACTGTAAATAAGGATACTAAAAGTAAATAGTGTTTATGAAACAGAGAACTTAAAATATAAACAAATTAAATTTCCTTATTTTACACATCTTTTCTAATTATGTTACAAAGAAGGTTTGCAATGCTTCCGCTTAAACGTTTTCAATGTATAACATACTGAAGAGGATGCCGAGTTTCTTACTTTCACGTAACCTGTTTCTGTTCCGCTAGGAACACACAACTCATTGAATGTCTTTACAATTATTTTACTAAGATATTTCAATCGTTTTCTATATGCGACAAAAGACTAAATTATTAAATTACTAAGGGTAGGGAACCATCATATTTTACACATTTAGCGATTTTCAAGAGTAGACCCCATCAATAATTCTGTCAGAGGAAATCGGTAACAACGGAGAATATTAAAAAACTGCGCCGGCCAGAAGGGTGACAGTGCGAATCGTTTGACGAAATAATGTGTTCTTAATTGCGCAACACATTTTGACACTGTTCCTAGGCACCAATGAGATTACTCCGTTACTAACATGAATTTACTGTTTTACTTCCATGTTTCGTAAGGAAATGATCGCGAAAAAAATCGTGTTTGAGGTAAGGTTGATTCTGATTTTACTACCCTCAAAACATGAAGAAAAGTCATTTTCGAAGAGGATCTGGGTGTCTATATGTAGAATTATTTCTATTGCGAACGATAACTGCCGTAAATTCAAACTGAATCAACTAATTTTTTGCCTATGTACCCGAGTTCTAGAGGACTCAAGGTCTCTTGATATTGATGAAGATTGGTTAAAGAGGAGAGGTAGTTTACCTGCAATGTTTTACGTTTTAACAAAAGAAAAGTATTTAGTTTCGATAAATAAATTAAGTAAAAAGGTAGATGAAATATCTATAAATAAAGTGGGTAGTTGAAGGGGTTAGGGGTGATTTTTTGAAAATTGTTTTGCTGATATCAAATAAATTACGAGTATTTAATTTTGAAGGATAAAATACTGTTGCGAGAAACGTACCGAACAATCCAGAACTTTCTCCATTCCCCCGTCAAGTGTGGCAGCTGTGCGTCATTCAAGTAGATGGTTCTGGTGAGTTTCAGGAATTAGGCATTAAGCAGCCGGCGTGCAGTTAAGGAGGGAAAGCTCTACTCGGCCTCAGCACAGCGTATATAAAGCCATAGCTGCCGGGTTGTCAGTTAGTTTCGTGAGCGACTTCTGCTAGCGTAGATTGAGTGCTTGTCAAAGTGAAGAATTATTGTGTTATGTGTTTTATAATTGTGCAAGACAATATTAGTAGACATTGATTGTTGCGTGTGGACAATTTTTATTTGATTGTTACAAGAGACTGTGATGCTAATTACGAACGGTTTAACTGTGAAAATTAAAGGTGGTGATTAGTGACTTAATTGGTGTCTTGGACCTATTTTGTTTTCCACTGTACTTACAACGATCGAGTAGACCGTCGTAACAGTGATGTCAGAACTGGGATAGAACGGTTAACAGTGGAAACAGTGGACACTTTTACAAGACGAGTGTAATTCGTAATTAATCGGATAACAATGGATACTAGTCAGATGATAGAGTCATTCAAAGCAATGGTACTACAGATGGAGAAACGACAGGATGAGAAACGCAGACAAGAGGCGGCAGAAGCACAAAAATGATATGATGAGAAACGCAGACAGGAAACAGAAACGGCAGATGAACGACAGAAAGCATTAATGGAAGAACGACTAAAAGAAAAATGTAAGCGTTAAAATGAAACACGAGAGGGACGAAAAAAAGAAGAATTTAGTCGTCAAGCAGACGACGTTAAGGCGTTTGTAGAAGATGATAACACTGCAAAATTCGTCCTTTCACGAGGTGAGCTAAATAAACAAGTTGACAGAATATCTGAAAGAGGAAAATCTGTGTCAACTATAAAAACAAGTATGTCAAGTTTAGAAGATTCCATTACAAATTCAATAAAACAAATTAAAAAGGAAGTCGAACATTTAGTCAAAGAAATAGTTGATAAAGAAAGACCATCAATAAATGCTGATGAAGATTCAAAATATCAGAGAAATCAAACTGTAGTAGGGCCAGTGTTCGCAAAGGCCCCAAAATTTGATGGAAGCATTCACTGGGCAAATTATATTCGCCAATTTGAAGCTGCCGCTCGCTTAAATAAACGGACGGAAGAAGAGAAAGGACTTTCACTAATTCTTGCTTAAAAAGGGCCTGCCGCAGAACTAAAACAGAAGGTGCCATCTGACAGTCAGAACGACTATGCCGAATTAACTAAAGCTCTGGAATTACGGTACGGTGACCAGCATTTGTGCGAAGTGTACCGTGAACAACTTAAAGCGAGGCGACAGCGTTCAGGGGAGATCCTTCAAGAGTTTGAAGCGAATGTCGACCGACTGACTAGATTGGCTTATCCTGAAGAATTGAGGACATCCGGAAGTGGATTTCTCTCATTATGTTTATTGACGGTATCAGTGATATTCAGTTACAACAAGTCTTAAGAGTGGCACGGCATGATAATAAATCAGACGCTCGTGTTCATGCTCTCCGTTTTGAAGCTGCCAAGTCGGCAACCTATATTAATCTAAGTATCGCATCACGTTGTAGCCAAACGGTTCCAATATTACAGTATCGTCATAACAGGCAGAATAAAGAGAAAATTCAAGAAAAACAGTTTAAGAAGTCAACAGTGCCACAACGATCTTTCGAACCAAAGGATAAAGACAGAAGACAGGAGTGTTACAACTGTGGAACGTGGTCATCTACAGGTAGACTGTTGGAAGAAGAAGATACCGAGAGAAGAGAGTGATCGAATTAATTGGAGAAGTAAGACCCCAGAACAGCACACAGTTTCCACGCTACATAAGACCAGTGGAAACGTGTTTGTTAATGGGTTTGCGGAAGGTAAACCAACACCATTTACAGTTGACACGGGCACAACAGTGTCTATTGTGCGCCCTGAATTAATCAGCAACCGACGGCCACAAATTAGCTCTTGTACAATACAGACTGTGACGGGAAGCCCCGTCAAGGTGTTAGGAAAGGCAGGCGTACGTGTACGCCTGGGTCTTCTCGAGTTTAGCCACCAAATGCTCGTTGCAGGCAGTATAGATGAAGTGATTCTTGGCACGGACATTATGAATGCCTACGGATTCGTTGTGGACTTAAGAGAGAATGTCCTGAAGGTTGGCCAAGAGAAGATAAAGCTTCGCATGGCTAAACTGACAGGGTCTACCAACCATTCGATTAAGCGAGTGGCATTAGCTGAAGAAAAAGTCAACATGTCTGGTCAAGGGGAACCCTCCCTATTGCAAGAGGAAATGAAGGAAGAACTAGCAAAGGAGGTACAAATAAGTGTAACGACAAAAGAAGTGATTGGAAAGCAAACTATGGGTGTCGATACAAAACTCTTGCTTGTTCTTGAGCTAACAGAAGCGCCGGAGGGCAAAGTGGCTGAAGATGAAGTTACGAAAGAGGTTGTTGACGAGATCCATTCAGACTTGGATCAGCCCGTGGTGTTTAGGTCATCAGTACATGACCCAACGAGAGTGATTCCAGCAATACTAGCGGTTGAGCGGAAGACTCGTACTCCTGGGAACTTGATGTTCGGATCATACGAGAAACGAATTCGAAGGACGGGAGTATTATCTTTCACAAGGACGTCCACCTAGATCGCCTGGCCAAGTATTACTTCAGAGACGGTTTGCCAGTTCGGGACGAACAGGCTTAAGGAGGGGCTGGGTTGCGAGAACCGTACCAAAACATCCAGAACTTTCTCCACTTCCCCCCGTAAAGTTTGGCAGCTGTGCGTCATTCAAGTAGATGATTCTGGTGAGTTCCAGGAACTACGCATTAAGCAGCCGGCGTGGAGGGAAAGCTGTACTCGGCCTCAGCACAGCGTATATAAAGCCATAGCTGCCGGGTTGTCAGTTAGTTACGTGAGCGACTTCCGCTGGTGTAGGTTGAGTGTTTGTCAAAGTGAAGAATTATTTTGTTATGTGCTTTATAATTGTGCAAGACTCTATTAGTAGACATTGTTTATTGCGTGTGAACAATTTTTATTTGATTTGTTTTAAGAAACTGCGTTGTTAATTACGAACTATTTAACTGTGAAAATTAAAGCTGGTGATTAGTGACTTAATTGGTGTTACTTATTTTGTTTTCGACTGTACCTACGACGACCGAGTAGACAGTCGTAACAATATCTTAGAAATTATATTCGATAAAATTATTACTCTGTAAAAGTATAAATATTATTAATGGGAATCGGTTGAGGAGGAGGGATAATTTTCTGTATAGTTCAGTTTCTTTATAAAAATAAAGCAACATTAAGGGATTAAGGGAGGAACGCGTAGAAAAACGTTCTAAATCGTACCAGAGCGTTCCGTATTGCGTAACAATACGTTATAATTTTTCCCTATTTAACTTAAACGTTTTGTTATTAAAATTTTGTATAGTCTTATATAATCAGTATGTCCATCGTCGTAGCGTAGTTATGATGACCTTGTAATATATATAGACCCAAAAACAAGCAAATACTTATAACGGAAACGCCATATTATTAAACACACACACGTACATATTATACAACACTTTCACCTTTTTTGAAGTAAATTAGTAGGTACGTTAATATTGGTATACCCTTTCTTCAGCTCTTGGCAGTTTCTGGCTCCTATGCATCTACAACTGTTGTTCCTCTATGTATGTGTATGTGTGGGTGTAAAAGAACATTATTCTAGACGCAAATCATGTTTAAGCCAGCAGTTTATACAAGGCTCTTTAACAATTTAGGTTTATAATGCAGTCAAATTTATAATGTGAAACTAGATTTTACGGCAGTCAATAAAATAAAATGCGATTTTACACGTAGTAAAGGCAAACAAACGGGTAAACGGAAGCAAGTGGAAGTCTCTCCCTATCCTCGGTAAATAAGGTGGCAAGTATAAAATAAAACTTTTTTAGCGGTTATATATACAGTATTTAGACCGAGGAAGAGGTGGGAAGATGGCGTTGCAGAGGACGCGAGAGACATGGGGATAAGAAACTGGAGGAGGGTTGCAGTGAATGGAGTGGATTGGAGGTGGAGATTGGTGGAGGCCAGGGCCCGATTTGGGCTATAGCGCCATAGGAGATATACATATATTGTAACGTAACATAGTTGAGGTCCATAAAAAAGTATTATGAATAGGGGAACCAATTGGCCAGATAAGTTGTGCGTTTATTTCTTACTAAACTTTGTTTATACAAAATAAACTTCTTTCGAAGGGGGGGGTGTTATGTAACGTAACATAGTTGAGTTCCCCAACGTTACATAAAAATTGAATGAAATATGGTCAAGGACCATACCCTGACTTAAGGTTGTTCAATAGTTTATGTGCTTGAGAAGTACCTCAAGTTAAAAGAAGGCGATGACTAATGTTAAATATAAAAGAGCCAGACCAATGAATGATTGAATGTAATAAAATGTTTGTTTTGTACTGTGACATGTTAAGGTCTACAGAGTATTTATGTTGTATGTTGAATATGCTAAAAATGAAATGATGTTGTTTGATAGTAATACTTCATCAATAATTATGTTTATATTTATATTAGATTTGTCTTTATACAATCCAGTATAGTTACTAATGTTAGGCACTGTACTAAATTCTAAGTATTGTATAAAGTTGAAAAATACTGTTGTTTTAATTAATGTTTATAAACTGGATCAGGAGTGTGACCAGTGTTTCAAGTCTAACAAGTAGTTCTGACAATTATATCATAAATTAATAAAGGGTTCCAGAACCAGTTAATTAATATAAAAAATAACCACCAGTAAATTAAAATTCATGTAATTAACCATTTAACCAATAATTAATTGTACAGTAGGTCAGGTAAAAAGAAAATTAAGTTAAAAAACCAAATAATGTTATAATGGTTGTAAGTGAATCTATAGGCCTAAATTCCATATTAGTGAAAGGAAACTAATACCTTTTTAGGAAACCCAGTCCAACGAAACTCTGGTAAAACATTTACTGTTCAGGAAGGAAGGTTAGGGGAGAATTTTATGTGATTCAATATTAATCCAAGCATGGAGTATTTTATTGGAAAGGAGTAGTAATATTCTATAATACCGGCTCAAGGATATAGAAAAAACGTGGTTGTTAAGGCAACTGAAATGGACAGAAGTTGTTGATTTGGAATGAATTCGTTCTGATTGTTACAAGCTATTAGGTTGAGATGGAGCGATATATTTAAAAAATATGAATAAATCTAAAGGAAATATGTATCAAATTTGAAAAACCCTTTTTGTAAAACAATTATACTTTAATGCTAATGAGTAATATAAATTAAATAACCCTCCAAATTGTAAATGAATACAGTAAAAAAAATTGAAGGCCTCTCATCTCATTCACTAAATAATTCCGCTGGATTCAGTATTAAACCAATTCATACTATAAACCGAAGATCAGTAAAGAATTAAAGCCTGAATTAACGGAATTATTGAAAATACTAGAAGACTCGGTTTGGCAGAAATAACCTTCATTGGCAGTAGAAGAAGCTGAGATCCTAATTCCTTTTTACTGGGACCGAGAATTGTGAAGATCGTAAAAGAAGAATAGAAGCCCGAAGATTTCCTGAGGGTTTACCAGTACACACCACCATCAATTTTATTGAAAACCAGAGCTGTTTCACTGGATAAAGACGAGATAAGCTGAGTTTTGGGACACTGTTTACAAACGTCCACCGCCAGACGAAATTTTCGTCGGTTTGGTAAAAAAACAACTTATTTTCATTTCACTGTATTTAAAGTAAATAATTTTATTTTTGTAAATTGAACAACCTTAATTATGCATTTTACCTGGCCTTACTAATGGTTCAAAGAACTTTACAAACCCTGGGATAAGAATTATTTGTTATTATTTTCAAGTGTATATGTTTTTAGAATTTGAGTAATTAATAATCGATATATGTCTGGATGATCGATTGGATCGTATTATTGTTTTTTGAGACAACGTAACCTGTGAATTAATAGAGAAAATAAATAAAGTACATTTATTGTATGAGATAACGTTTAAGTTATTGCAGAATAAATACTATATGTAGTGGATGGAATAATTTACAAAAAGATTGATACAAACACTACGAGTAACTAACCTATAAGTACGCTTATTACTAGTAACAGCGCTCAAAGTTTGCAGCTGGTGGGACGGGAGACTGCTGAACTAGCTTGTGTTTAATACTAAATTCGAATGAAATTTTCTACCATCGAGTGACTAGGGTTGACACAAATACCCCTTACATTCAGTTAATACTCCATACATATCGCTAATATTACACAACCACTGAAAACTAAGTTAAGTCTATAGAGTAGTACGATTATAAATTCAAGAACATAATTATAAATTTGTTTGTATAATAATCTATTTTCCGAAGGTTTCATCGATCACAACCGAAAGATATATTCGTTAATAACAACTGTAAATTAACAGATTTACAGATTAATTGAAAATAGTAACGTAGATAGGTGGTTACAGATTGACGACTCCAACGTGGGGCTTGAATAAGACGGACGTTTCGCTAATACCTAGAAAGATAGATGGTTACAGATTGGCGCTCAACGAGTGGGCTTTAGTTAAGTAAAAAATCATATTAATTGTTACTTAACTTGAGCAGGCAACCATTAGAGGCACAGGAATGCATACGAGAGGTGTTACGAAAAGAATGGAGAAGGAACAAGAAACAGAAGAAGATAGGAGGGAAGAAGAAACAGAGGTAGGTACAGATAATGAAATGGAACAACAGGCGAGCAATAAAGAGGATGCCCTAGGGGACCAACCAGATAAAGAGGAAGCCAGAGGTGAAATGGATTTATTGAAACTATGGGAATTAATTAAAGAAGATTCCAAGAAACAGAAGGAAGCTAATGATGAGAATTATAAACGAATGGAGGAACAAAATAGACAAAACAATGAAAAATAGACAGTATCAAGAAAGATAATTGACAAACTAATGAGAGTTTAAGACAAACTAATGAAAAAATAGACAGTATAAATGAAAATTCGGAAAAGCTGGAAAATAAAATAGACAGTATCAAAGAAGATAATAGACAAACTAACGAAAAAATAGACAGTATCAACGAAAACACAAAGAAACAAAATGAAATTTTGAGTGAGAATTTGATCAAATTAATGAACGAGAAGTTTGACAGAAATAAAGAGGAAAATGATGAGAATAACCGGCTGATAAATGAAAACTTAAACCAAATCAATGAAAGGTTTGACAGAAACGATGAGAGCTTAAGGCAGATTCAAGAAAATCAAAAACAAATTGACGAGAAAATTGAAAATAGTAATAAGGAATTACGGCAAATTATAAATGAACAAAACCAAGCGCTGAGGGAAGTCATCAATGAAAGGGTTACAAATGGCAATGAAACACTTAGCCAAAAAGCAGATACATACAAGGAGGAGACAAATAAGCAAATGGACAGTGGTTTTAATAATTTGGATGAAATGTTAGACAGCACTTCCGAAGGTATTATAGTAAGTCCAAACACAGAAGAGAGTAGCAAGGAAACAGAAATTAGAGAAGACCAGGATGCATTGCTATCTGAAAATAAGAATAGAAAGGACAAGGAGAAGATCCAAACCATGGAAAAGAAGACCAAGGAAATAAGAAAAACATGTAGAAAGAAAATAATAAATACAAGGGAAGAATGGGAGATGATTACAGATGGATTAATTAATGTATTTAACCTCCCAATTAATGAACAGAGGGAATTAATTAAATTTAAATATCAGTTAAAAATCTCGACGATTGAAGTGCATCAGAAGATATCAGTCATATCATCAAGACGGAATATATCATTAAAAAATTTGGTAAATAATCCAGAGGAAAACGGGAATGGAATGATATTAAAAATGAGTGAATATGTTATGTCAGAGGAGGTGCAATACCTGTTAGTTAAAAAAGAACTAACAATGACGGAAAACCGTGACTTCAATGAAGACTTTGTATCAGCTGAGTTACAATGCCAGGTGAAAGAGAGGTATTTAACAAATACCAAAATCATTATGAATACCCCAGTAATCCGAGTAAAGGGAGTACCTGAATTAATGGACCATGGTTGACCTAAATAACAAACCAGAAAAGGGGACTGAAATTTTGAAAATCGACCGAGCAACCCATTGGATAGCGGAAGAAATACCCCAAAATTCTAAAAAATGTAAGAACAACTTACTCAACAATTTATCTAGGAACAAGACGATTTAATAAAAACTATGTAAGGACAACTTACTTAAGATATTTCGAAACCATTTAATTTAACAAAAAATAAGAACTGATTAGTAAATAAGAGTTATAAAGAATTGATTTAAAATGAAATAATAGGAAAAAGTAATATTTTTAATGGTAACAAACAGAAGAAAAATTAAATGAAAAAAACAATTGATGGTAATGTGCTCAGATAAGAAAAATAAAGAATAATTTAATGACTCCAATGAAACTGAAGGAGGATGATAATTAATACAATAATTAGAATTTCTCGGAATTGAAGATTATATAAGAAGAAATGATACGGAGAAATATGTCACAAGAAGTAAAGTCAAAAGAATTTTAAAATAATGCCTATCAATAATGTTATATGCTATTAGTAATGGAAAAGAAGAAGGAATCAAGGAGAAGAAGAAATATATAAATAAATGCAAACAGCTACAGTATGAAGAATCCCAAAAGTGTTTAGTACTAGTCGCTAATTGACTACTACTTATAATTTTTTTATTTTAATATATTGACCGTAAATGTTCCGGCAATAATTTTTATGAGCAGGGATGATATTCCCCTGGTCTCAGAAGGTGTAAGGATGGACAGCGGAGTTATGGACCCAAGGTGGTCACCCGAATGGTACCACCGCACAGGATAGGGAAAAATGTTAGGGAAATTGAATATTTAAGGGATAAAAATTATAAAATAGCTGAAAAGAGTGATATTAGATTCCAGAAATATAGATGAAGAAAATAGAAGGAAGATAGCAGACCGAAGCTTAATTGATAAAGCTAATTTATAGAAGTAAATAGAAATGAGTGTTAAAACAAGTTTAATATGATTAGTGTGACCAGTCCTTATCAAATAAAATGTGGAAGTACCACTACCCAGAAATAAATAATTGATGAATTTGACTCCAAAAGAGAGAGAGTAGAGTAAGAAAGCAGCAATTACCACCAGTCTGAATTACCAGTCAGTTTACAATCAGTCGGAAATAAAAAAGTATTATGAATAGGGGAACCAATTGGCCAGATAAGTTGTGCGTTTATTTCTTACTAAACTTTGTTTATACAAAATAAACTTCTTTCGAAGGGGGGGGGGTGTTATGTAACGTAACATAGTTGAGTTCCCCAACGTTACATAAAAATTGAATGAAATATGGTCAAGGACCATACCCTGACTTAAGGTTGTTCAATAGTTTATGTGCTTGAGAAGTACCTCAAGTTAAAAGAAGGCGATGACTAATGTTAAATATAAAAGAGCCAGACCAATGAATGATTGAATGTAATAAAATGTTTGTTTTGTACTGTGACATGTTAAGGTCTACAGAGTATTTATGTTGTATGTTGAATATGCTAAAAATGAAATGATGTTGTTTGATAGTAATACTTCATGAATAATTATGTTTATATTTATATTAGATTTGTCTTTATACAATCCAGCATAGTTACTAATGTTAGGCACTGTACTAAATTCTAAGTATTGTATAAAGTTGAAAAATACTGTTGTTTTAATTAATGTTTATAAACTAGATCAGGAGTGTGACCAGTGTTTCAAGTCTAACAAGTAGTTCTGACAATTATATCATAAATTAATAAACGGTTCCAGAACCAGTTAATTAATATAAAAAAATAACCACCAGTAAATTAAAATTCATGTAATTAACCATTTAACCAATAATTAATTGTACAGTAGGTCAGGTAAAAAGAAAATTAAGTTAAAAAACCAAATAATGTTATAATGGTTGTAAGTGAATCTATAGGCCTAAATTCCATATTAGTGAAAGGAAACTAATACCTTTTTAGGAAACACAGTCCAACGAAACTCTGGTAAAACATTTACTGTTCAGGAAGGAAGGTTAGGGGAGAATTGTATGTGATTCAATATTAATCCAAGCATGGAGTATTTTATTGGAAAGGAGTAGTAATATTCTATAATGCCGGCTCAAGCATATAGAAAAAACGTGGTTGTTAAGGCAACTGAAATGGACAGAAGTTGTTGATTTGGAATGAATTCGTTCTGATTGTTACAAGCTATTAGGTTGAGATGGAGCGATATATTTAAAAAATATGAATAAATCTAAAGGAAATATGTATCAAATTTGAAAAACCCTTTTTGTAAAACAATTATACTTTAATGCTAATGAGTAATATAAATTAAATAACCCTCCAAATTGTAAATGAATACAGTAAAAAAGAATTGAAGGCCTCTCACCTCATTCACTAAATAATCCCGCTGGATTCAGTATTAAACCAATTCATACTATAAACCGAAGATCAGTAAAGAATTAAAGCCTGAATTAACGGAATTATTGAAAATACTAGAAGACTCGGTTTGGCAGAAATAACCTTCATTGGCAGCAGAAGAAGCTGAGATCCTAATTCCATTTTACTGGGACCGAGAATTGTGAAGATCGTAAAAAAAGAATAGAAGCCCGAAGATTTCCTGAGGGTTTACCAGTACACACCACCATCAATTTTATTGAAAACCAGAGCTGTTTCACTGGATGAAGACGAGATAAGCTGAGTGTTGGGCCACTGTTTACAAACGTCCACCGCCAGACGAAATTTTCGTCGGTTTGGTAAAAAAACAACTTATTTTCATTTCACTGTATTTAAAGTAAATAATTTTATTTTTGTAAATTGAACAACCTTAATTATGCATTTTACCTGGCCTTACTAATGGTTCAAAGAACTTTACGAACCCTGGGATAAGAATTATTTGTTATTATTTTCAAGTGTATATGTTTTTAGAATTTGAGTAATTAATAATCGATATATGTCTGGATGATCGATTGGATCGTATTATTGTTTTTTGAGACAACGTAACCTGTGAATTAATAGAGAAAATAAATAAAGTACATTTATTGTATGAGATAACGTTTAAGTTATTGCAGAATAAATACTATATGTAGTGGATGGAATAATTTACAAAAAGATTGATACAAACACAACGAATAACTAATCTATAAGTACGCTTATTACTAGTAACAGCGCTCAAAGTTTGCAGCTGGTGGGACGGGAGATTGCTGAACTAGCTTGTGTTTAATACTAAATTCGAATGAAATTTTCTACCATCGAGTGACTAGGGTTGACACAAATACCCCTTACATTCAGTTAATACTCCATACATATCGCTACTATTACACAACCACTGAAAACTAAGTTAAGTCTATAGAGTAGTAAGATTATAAATTCAAGAATATAATTATAAATTTGTTTGTTTAATAATCTATTTTCCGAAGGTTTCATCGATCACAACCGAAAGATATATTCGTTAATAACAACTGTAAATTAACAGATTTACAGATTAATTGAAAATAGTAACATCGATAGATGGTTACAATATATATATATATATATATATATATATATTGTAGCATGACAGATGATCCACTTAAATCAATTACCAGATGATCATTAATAAAACTCAAATATATGGAATATCCAAAAAGATCCAAATGAAAATCAATTAAAAAGCACTATAAATTATTATATTAACAAGAAAAGTAACCATAAAGAAAAAATCTGCAACTAATATAATTATACTACAAATTAAAAACCCAGAAAACTATAATTTGAATAACAATGATACCCAGGTAGGGTAGAAGCAGGCAAGAAAGATACCCAGACCAAGTAAACCGACAAAATAAACAGACCAGAGTAAACAAAAGAGTATAAAAAAATGGTACTGAAGAACCAAGAATGAAGAAGGAAGAAATCTAAAATAAACCAATATACTGAACAATCAGAGACAAGTGAAGATCAACTAGAATAAAGGAAGCGAAACACGACCAATACCAGACAGAAACCCCATAGGGAGAAAACCAAAAAACCCCAAAAATAAATGAATGTCACAATAGAAAGTATAACACCCCAACAAACCATATAATTATGTAAAACTGATAAAAACAAAAAGTGTTTAAAGTGTTAAGTAACAGTGCACCCAAAAAAGTTATTGTATAGTTTATATAGACAAATCTTAACAGTTCCCCCATGGTTAAATATTTCATATTATAAAACTATAAAAGGACTAGTGACAATATCAATAAATAACCAGGGACAAGTGCAAGTTATTAAATTATAATAAATAAACTTTGAAAAGGTACATGAATTACCGTGCAAATAAATAACTTTAAGTGTTTTTAAACAGTATCATGATAATACTTAATAAAGTAATATGGTGAAGGAGCAAGGAATACTCTTGCTAATAAAATGCCTCTGTTTATATGAGAACATTCCATAGAATGAATAATATAAACAGATAGCTTGTGTTTAGTACAAAGTGACGGGGAATACATTCCTAAATTTGGGAAGTACAAAGAAGATTGTAAATAAATAGTTTAAGGAAGTGTTGAACATTTAATGGAACCAAAATGTTATGTTCCTAGTTCCAGATATTAACTATATAAATAAGATTTAGTATTGAGCAGTATTGTAGTTATAAAGTGTTATTTTGTTAGTAATTTAAATTAGGAATGCAATATCTGAACGTAGATACCATTCCTATATTATAAAATGTTTCTTATTAAGTTACTGTGTGTAATCAGTACACACAAAAGGTATGATTCAAAGTACCAGATTTAATAGTTAATAAGTGTTATATTTTAATTGTTTAAAATCAATATTCAATGTTATAATAGTAAAGGAACAAATTATTAATAAATGTTTTACTAGAATAGAAGGTCAGAAAAGGGTACAAACTAACTATATTAGTAAAAACTTTGCAAATAGCAACAGATAAAATCTAGGCCAGATAGTAAATTTAGACTACAAAATAATTGACAAATCTAGTTCTATAAACTAATTAAACTGATAATATTTATGTAAGATAAACCCACCATATAGTAATACCATGCAACTAATACTTTATAAAGATATGGTCAGAAGATAAGTAAAATTATAAATAAAAATGGAATGTAGTAACTAGCATTATCAGGGGAGGAGTCATAGATAAATGAATTATATTTAAAAACAATAATTAATAAACTAAATTGCAAGAAATTAAGTAAAAATAGGCAATTATATCAATTTCAGATTCAATATAATAATAATTATATCAGAGAAAATGGCTATTATCTGGTAAAGAACAGGAAACACATATTTGAACCTACTTTCCAAAATGAAAGAAATATAACTTTTTTAAATGAAAACTTTGTAAAACTATATTAATTAGTATCAAAATAAGCAAAATAGAATAAAGAAACCGAATATGTATTTAGCATTTCATACAGTTAATTAATAACGAAAATATTTTCCGTGTATAATGTATTCGAATAAAATGTATCGGAAGCTAAGATAATTTGAAACAATGTATAATATATATTAAATTGGCTAAGGTTTCCAGGAGACGAAGGAAATGAGAACAGTTCATTATTATCCGTTAAAGCGAGTACTTAAACGAGATTTTTGCTCTGCATAACCTTAACTAATGGCGTACTATAAATAAATCGAGTTCGGTAAAAATTTTTATAAATTTTTATTTTGAGTTTTTTATTTGTGAACCGGTGAAAAGAAACAATGAACAGTGCATCACCAATAAACAGAACAACACACGCCTAATTACTTAAAATAACACTACTACCATACATTTTACAGAAGAACAAACAAGGTTAATTCCGACACAGGTGACAAAGTGAGATAGACATAATTACAAACATTTACACCAAGTGAACTATTAAACAATACACCTGTAACACTCAATTAACTCCAGAACCATTATACACAATTGCTGAGACCAATAAACGGAGAAAGGACATCTTTATTGAAACAAATATTTCGTCGAGGTTAGACGTTCCACTGCGCAGACTCCGCTCGGCCATTTTGATTTGTCATCAACCTATTCCAGCTGTGAAGCAACCGAATTTCTACACTGCATTGTGGTTTGAAATATATATTATATAAACTTTATTTATTAATTGTAACGTTGTATTTGTTAGTATTAAGACATTTATCATTGTAAGTGTTATACTTTCTTGTCCCTACCCTTCTCCGGCTATTCTAAAATAACCGTTCAAAGAACTAATTTTTATATACAATCAATGTAAAATTTTTTATCGACCGGCCCTGAGTAGAGTCGATACTGCTGTTACTTATCGATTCTTATCGATAAACTTTAATAATTTTGTTAATAAACTTTATATTTATGCAATTTGGGTTTAATTTTTCTTTAATATATTTAAAGAATAAGTTGATCAAGGACACAGACGAACCGAAAGGCGGTATATACGAAATTAAAGAAAGCATCGAAGAAGAAGAAGTGCCGTTTTCGACTAGTACTGGAGTTAACCAGATTATCATAAAGTAATTTACAGAAAGTGACACTACTACACTAATAACCATAATACCATTCAAACATTAACCCCAAACAATAACCACGATTATTTTTTAAATATTAGTAAATAAAAACGACACGAAAATATTTTTTCAGAAACAACATATTTATTTTTTTTTGGAAATAAAAATATTTTTTTATTTCAAATTTTCAACAACATAATTACAGATTTTATTATGTAACCACAAGTACTGTTACAATATATATATACAGTATTTACACTAAAATATACTCACAATATTATATAACATATATTAATAAGATACAACATATAACATATAACAAATTACATATGCTTATTAATGATGATGTTGCTATATTTAAAATTAATACTATAATTTTTATGACTAAATTTACCTCAAGATATACTTTTACCTTTTAGGAACACGTTTCGGGAGATCTTGTTCTCCCATCTTCAGCCTTCGCCATCTTGTTTCTGGTGAAGTATTTGTGTGTTGGCTTCTGGATGTTATTGAGGTAGTTTGTTGGTCTTTGGTCCTTTAAAGTTGCATTATTGTGTGTGGTTGTGGTATCTGTTTTTGTATTTTGTGTATTTTCGATGTTGAGTGCTTTGAATATTGTGTCATGTTTTGTATTGATTTGTATTTGTTCTGGTATTAATTTGTTTTGTGTTTTATGTTTGTAAATCTGTAAATTTTCCCAAATGTTCATTATGGTGCCTTTGTGTGGTATATGTTTTATTAGTGTTACATTGGTTATGTCTGGGAATTCATGTCCTGTGTTTATTGCATGTGTGGCTAAATTGGATTTATATATATTTGGTTTTTTGTATGCATTTAGGTGTTCAAAATAACGTTTTTTCAGCTGTTTTTTTTTTTGTTTGTCCTATATAACATTTATTGCAATCTTGGCATTCAATTTTGTATATACCGTTGGCTGTTGCATTATCTTTGTTGTGTGAGCTATTTAGATTTTGTAATTTTTTTTTATTAGTTTATTATGCTATTTTTTTATCTGTGTTTTTAAATAGTTTTGTTAGTTTTGTCATTTTATTATTTATATATGTGAATGTGGCCCATTTTTGGTTGTTGAATTCCCAGACATAACCAATGTAACACTAATAAAACATATACCACACAAAGGCACCATAATGAACATTTGGGAAAATTTACAGATTTACAAACATAAAACACAAAACAAATTAATACCAGAACAAATACAAATCAATACAAAACATGACACAATGTTCAAAGCACTCAACCACGAAAATACACAAAATACAAAAACAGATACCACAACCACACACAATAATGCAACTTGAAAGGACCAAAGACCAACAAACTACCTCAATAACATCCAGAAGCCAACACACAAATACTTCACCAGAAACAAGATGGCGAAGGCTGAAGATGGGAGAACAAGATCTCCCGAAACATGTTCCTAAAGGATAAAAGTATATCTTGAGGTAAATTTAGTCATAAAAATTATGGTATTAATACATCAAGAAACGGACTGTAGCAGAAAGTGATTGAAATTAAAATTAATAATAATAATATCTTTTTTTTTTTTACAAGAGCGAGTGGATACAATTGCTGTCAATGTGCGGAAGTGTGCACATTTCCAGGGTAGGAGGGTTTGGGAATTATACCCTTCTCACTAAAAAGCCACCCCTTTTCTCTTCTACACCACTAACCTGAAACTGATTGACACATTACTTTGAACTAAGCCTATTGTTCTTTAGCCCTAGGTCTTACATCTGACTTGTTATTCTTCTATACTATATTGTCAAAATCTACCTTCTTCGCCTGAAGAATCTCTTCTACGAAGCGTGCCGCACAGTGCCAGGGGTCCTCCTCTCGAAGCATCGTTTTAACGATGTTATCCGGGGTGATCTCTTGCTTAATAGCTTCTTGCAACGATCTTCTATGTTGCTTCTTTCTATCGCACACGAAGATATCGCACATTGTTTGCAGCTCCGGGCAGGTCCGCATAAAACAGTAGAATAACCGAATTAGAAATATATTATTGATTTTTCAAAAAACTGCCTAAACTAAACGTCGAAAATTTTCAATTATACCAGTCACTTGTTGATTAAACAATTACTCCTGTCATTTGTTGATTAAACAATTACACCTGTCACTTGTTGATTAAACAATTACACCTGTCACTTGTTGATTTAACAATTACGCCTGTCACTTGTTGGTTGAACAATTACACCTGACACTTGTTGATTAAAAATTGCTGTTGCGCAGATATTTACACCAAATTTATACTTTTACGTATTTGTAAAAATGGCAGAGACTTCGACTCTTTCAACGTGTTCTAAAAATACAAACTTTTATCAACAACGACTGAGGTACTATGAGACTAGTTAATAATCAATACTTTAATTAATATGCACTTTACGACACGGCTGTAAATATGGACTTTTGTGTGGGGGCCAGTGAGTCTGTCGAAGGGGTGGTAGAGAGCGTCGTGTGACGTGAGGAAGACGTTTATAGTATGTTCTGCGGCGAGGTCAAAGTCAGGGATGTCTGGATGGCTATGCACAGCTTGGGGGGTATTCTGAAAGATGGCAACCTACTCGTTATCGCTAACAACAAGGCGGTCGTGCACCAAGATAGGGTATCTTGTTTTGGAAGGTCTTGCAAGTGTTTAACGTGCTTCCAGA
Organism: Magicicada septendecula; assembly: GCA_034769895.1. Lineage (NCBI taxonomy): Eukaryota > Metazoa > Arthropoda > Insecta > Hemiptera > Cicadidae > Magicicada > Magicicada septendecula. Next base: position 323,346,722 of record CM068375.1, read on the forward strand.
ACTGAGGTGGATTGTTGTTAAAGGAGTCTTGTACTGAACGTACAGAGGATGTCAAACCCTTCGTTTCCGGCGGATCAGTGAAAAAACTTGGGGGAGAGGGAATCTCTGTTGGGAATAGAAGACATGTTTAACGGAAATGGCAATATCCATCACTTTCTGAGTAGCTGCGTGAATATAGTATTATAAGTGTCTGTTTCGTCCGGTCAATAGAGTGCGGCTGGAAGCGAGGAGAGCAGGAGGCAACAGCGTGAGAGAAGAGTGGCTAGTCAGCAGCGTAGTAATCAATGACGGCCACTTGGCGTGGCTCGAGGGAGGGGTATTGTACGTGGACATAAGCTATTGTGGAAAGTACTGGGACGTACCAATGTCCGGACCAAGGCGTATCCCGTGGATGCGACGAGCGATGTCAGCTGAAGCTATCAGCTTGTCATGTATTGTGGTAATTGGGCCGAGTAGTGCGACTGGCGGTAAAAGGCGGTAAGATGATGTTGCAGACCGTAAGTATTCACCAGCTGAAGTAACTGAGTATTCCTGGCGATTTTCTTCCGGTCTCCGAATTGATGGTGTGCGCATTCAAATCGCCTGTTAAGATAAGGCGGGGGTAAGAGGTGGCCAGATGGTTGATGAAGTCGACGTCGAGATCGGCATTAGGGGAGCAATAGTCAGTGCATTGACGAGGGGAGGGGAGTTACTGAAAATTATTTTGACCAAAGTGTATCAGTCGGGTTGTAGGAAATGTTTATCTGTTTCGCCCGGAAAGAGTTTCGAACAATAAAATATTTTTAATGTATCTTTTTAAGGCATCATTTTGAATAAATAAATATTCGATTTTGAAAGATTTAAAACAAAAAATAATTTTGCTTAATATAACTGATACCCCGACGAAATTTTTAACGTTTATTGCACTTTTAAAACCGTTGGCAAAGGGCGTTCTTGAATTAAAATTATCGCATAGTAAACCTGTGTGTCTAATAAATTTTTCTGTACTGTCACTATTTTCAAAATCTGCGTCAAAATCAGTTGTAATACTCTATTACATCTGCAACGCCACTACTCAAGGTTGAACAACCACTTTTACAATCATTTTACAATTTACGTGTTCATAATATATTGTAATTTATAATCGCAATTTGTGAAAATGAACTAAGCGACGCTGTCAGAAATGTAAGCGGCTGCTTCTTACTGAATTGGGGGGGGGGGGGCAAACGTAGCTGCTGTCGGAACTGTTCACTGTGCTGATGTAAGTGGAAAGTACCTAGTTCCTACAGTAGATATATTATATCTCTATGGTTACAAACTATAACTGACTATGTTTCACGACATGGCATGTCAAACTAACTTTTTACGTGGCTTTGTGGGTTACGTTTACTATAAAAAATTCCTAATTATACCCCCTCTCTATTTTTCTTTTTATTTCTATGTTTTTATAGCCTATTCTGAACAGTGTTAAGTGTTCTGACCGTACTCCAGCACTAAGTCACTCCATTTGCATGCAATTCACACGTTATCCCTTTCATTTGTATTAAGTATTACGCCCTCATGTCTTGTGTTGTCAGAAGATGAGAAAGTATTGGAAAAATTGGCAAGTTCGAAAGTAAGGAAGACAAAAAATATAAAAACATAAGAATGTTGTGGTCCAAGGGGACAGATGCGATTCAAGACCTTTTGAAGAAGATCTCTTATGCTCTCCATCTTAAATCTTCACTGCACTCTCACATACTCGTTAGTGAACCCTATTGAGTACAGTAACCGATTCCAAGATTGTGGAGACCAATTGTTTTGGCGGAAAATGGTTGAAGAGCAAAACGACAGATGGTGGTCCTGGCATAATTGTATCTACCAGGTTGTTGTCTGTTGGTAGCAGGATAGACACCGAATGTGGCAGCGGAGTACGTTGGCACATACTAAGCTGAGTTAGAAGGCTTACTGCGTGGGTAGACATGGCTCATAAGCCATGGTGAAAGCAACCCATCTAAGGAAAGGGGACCCTGAAAAGAAAACCCCGGTTCTTCATGATTGGGGTTATACGATGTTTTGGTATCCCATCTATTTAAAAATTACAGTACTTATAAGTTTCATAGGAAAACTAAATGGATCTAATGGTAACAGACAAGGCAAGAAAAACTACCAGAAACAGCAAGTTGTTATAAACCACCTGGAAGAAGAAGCATGGAGAGACGAAAAATTGATGGGAATCCTATGAAGCAGGAACAGAAAATTATACACGATCTGCAGAAAACATGTGAAGTTGAAATCAGCGTGAATAAAGTCTTATACCGGGAGAAAAGTCTACTAACTTGGAATCAGAATGATACTCATAATACAGAAAATTAATAGACTACACGACAACACGTTAACAAGAACAGGCAATGTGTAGAATTAAAAAGAAACTGCTGAGTACGTAAACTGTAAGAGAAAGAACTGGCATACATACAGTCAATACAAATATCAAGAAATGAACCATCGCATCATTCATGTAAAAGAATCGTAAACGAACGGATCCTTGTTGGTTAAGAAAACGAAAAACTAGAATTCTAATAATTCATAAATACCGTTCTGCTAGGCCATGGTCGGTTGCTGCAAATTCTCGATTTCTCGACAACGCCGATCCGCCTGCATGTCTTCTGTCCGTATCTATTAAGTTTTATCCTCGCCTGTACAGACCCTCGTCAGTTGAGTTATATAGGCATACCGACCGCCTCTTACTTTTACGCAAAATAAAGAAAAACAAAGTATCGGGTTTCGTTCGGCCTAAGATTTACAGAAGCTTAGTCTTTTCGTAACACTGTGTTGCTTGTTGCGGTCTGAAGAAGATCCCCAAGGGTGGGATACGAAACGTTGTCGATGATGTCGAGAACTTACAGCAAACGATTATATTCATATAATTTAGCTGTATAATATAAAGAAGGCTATTAAAAGTAACGCTTACGGATTTTAAAAATTTAATTATTTTGTTGTGGTAATGTTATGTTTATAATTTTTATCTTATTAGTCCTTCATTTCTTAGGTGTTATATCAGATAAGAATTTTGATTAAATGAACGTTTCCGGTATTGGTAATATTAGAATTTACTTTGTAAGGAAATCACTTTCCACATTATACATTTTTGCATATTTTAAAGAAGGATCAGAACTTTTTGTGCAATCTGAATAAGAGGTTGACTAACAACAGAAGTAGGATATTATAAATTTAATGTGTTTCTGTAAACACAAGAGTAAACTAAATGTGTAGTAATGTTTTTGCAATAGACAGTAGTAATTTTAATTTAACAATTTATGTATTTCTATACACCAAAATACAGAATATATTTGCATGGTAAATTGTTTGAAAACACATGCGAAAACGTTACACGCTATCACTTTTGTTGAAGTTAATGAAGACTGATTTAGAAGTCAAACACTGCGGTATTAAACACACACACACACACCACTGCCTCTATGTAATCTGCGTTATTTGTATATGTTATGTTACTAATATCTAGTAGCTATTCAATAACATACCACGGAATATACAGTATTCTGTAAATCAACTGAATTTTGTGAAAAGTTGTTTTATTTCAATAATTATTGTTTGCCGTAGCTTACTGCCGAACCGCTACTTGCTTCGTACCACTCCACAAAACCGCTTACCGACTATTATTTACAGGTGGAAAATGATCGCATGTGACTAATGAATTGCTAAAACTGTGGCCGCTAGTTGACCATTAACAATCACAACGGTCACGATATGAAAGTGAGGCTATAAAATTCTATAATACCGTTTGACCGATGAGGCAACGAAAACAACATATATAGTATTCGAGAAGGGTCTGTAATCACGACAATACATGACAGAATACAAAAAGGAAATAGGGCATATTATGCCAAAAGCAGGCTATTAAGAAACAAACTCATTAACGGCAACACAAAATAAAAATAAATGAGACACTTATCAGAGCAGTTGTTGATTATAAATGTGAGACATGGACAATGGCAAAAAAAGAAACAAGTAACACTAAAAAGGTTTAAAAGATCGTAAAATGTGTTTCTTGCCCGGTTAAAAAAGATAACGAAAAGTGAATAAGAAATAACAAGTAAGTAGAGCTATTGACTCATGAGGGCATTGTAAGATTCGTAAAGGTTCGACGAATACAATGGCTTGGTTATCTAGGGAGAAGAGATGACCAGAGTATGCCAAATAGAAACTTAAGAACGCAAGTCCACAAAAACAAAAAGAGGGGCCGACCTATAATACGATGGTTAGGTAATGTAAAAGAAGACATCAGAAGAATGGATTGGAAAAGATAGGAAACACTGGTAATGATTGGTGTTGGAAGTAAACAAGCGGACAACGCCACTCTATCCTCAGTCGGACGGGATGTTTGAGGGATTAATAAGACATATGAGCAGCATCTTTTGAAGGTTGTTGACCATCACTAAATAGACTTAGACCAATGTATACCAGTATTCCTCATGGTGTATAGGTCATCAGTACATGACACAACCGGCATGACTCCAGCGATATTGGTGTTTGAGCGGGAGATTCGTCTTTCTGGGGACTTGATGTTCGGATCACCAGAGACCCAGTCCCAAGAGCGTCAGAACTATTCCTCGCAATTAGAAAACCAACTGCGAAAAATGAATCGCTTGATAAGAGGACGGCTGAAGTCATCCAATGATTAAATGAATACTCGGTATGACATTTGCAGCAATAGTGTGGGTTTCCAAGAACAAGATCAGGTTTGTTTGTTCAATCCAAAGCGCCGTCGTGGTCGTTCACCTAAATTTCAGACTAACTGGGAAGAACCCTACACTGTAAAAAAAGAATCAACGATGTTGTCTATGGGATTCAACAGGAAGGACAGAGAAATTTCAAGGTCGTCCACCTAGATCGCCTAGCTAAGTATTACTTCAGAGATGGTTTGCCAGTTCAGGACAAACTGAATTTGGATTGGTATGAGAGTAATTTGTATTCGTGAGACTTCTAGCATCGATTTGTTATTGAGGTTCCTAGTCAAAAACGTTCGTAAGTACACTTAATAGATGAAGTTATTTTGATGCCACGATATTTGATGCTCGTTCAGCATGTCAGGTCCAGTTACCTGCGGATATGTACTCGATCACGTACCTTTCAGAAGACATTTGTAAACGTGCGTTCGCTGTTATTTCTTTCTAGAGTTCTATCTGTTTGGCTATTTTTTTTTTTTAATTTCCGGTAATGTCACTATAGCGGTTTCAAAGGCTGGGCATTCAAATTAAGTTCAGTTTTTTATCAGCCTAGTTTCATTTTGTTTGGAACGTTGGACTGACTGATATTTTTTCGTCATTCACGATTTAGCGTTGTGATCAAGAGGTGAGGTGTAAAATTCCCTGAGCTAAGCAAGTCCTCGACAGAAAGAAAAGATTATTGTGCGGGTCAGTATATATAAAGCGAAGACAACGAACTGTGAAGTGTTTTGTTTAGAGCGGGAATTTGGACATTGAGGAAAGAATAGGAAAGAAGATTACAGGCTTTTGAAAACAGAAAAAGAATCTAAAGGATTTTCTCAAAAAATAGGTAGAAAAATTTGAGGTGCTTGGAAGAGTAGCAGAAAGAAAGTACAGAGTTGTATATTATCAAGGACAGGACAAAAAATTTGTTAGGACATTGTAAGCGGAAAACTGGCTTATGTAATGGTGGGGACACTGGAGAGGTTAGAAAACGGAAAGCAAATTAGAAGACGGAGGAGACAGCAGGTAATAGACTATATAGGAATACAATATCAGGAAATGGAAATAATCAGTTACTGGTAGGAACGCATGCATTTCAAGACCTGTGTTTGGGCAGAAAACACGTGATGACCGTTCACGGATTACCTTCACCAAGTCTCGGCTGAGCAGGATTGGGGAGAGACTGTCTGCTTGCCTCATCACTCTTTTGATTTTGAAAGCCTCTGACGGTTTTTCTATGAATTTAAATTATAAAAATTCATCATCACCATATTTTTTACAACACGGCGTAGGCAAAGTGTCGCCTGGTCAGTCCTCAAAAACCCTCTAGCCATCTATTCCTCGGTCTACCCACACACACCTATGTCCTATGGGTTTGTATTTTCTTATTTGTTTGGCAAATCTGGAATCTGATTACCCTTTCTAAGCATTTTTTCACCGTTGTTCGATTTATTGATTTCTTTTAATTTTTTTCATTTAAGTTAAGTACATGTAACTCTTCTCTTACGGTCTCATTCCTCATACGGTCGAGTTTAGAATACATTTTAACTTTCCTTATGAACGCCATTTCTGAGGTCTGTATTTTATTGGCTATTTTCTTTGACAGCCATAATTCGCAGCCAGTACAGGCACTGCCATAAATTTGTAGAACTTTAGTTTTGTATCTTGACGTACCTTGTTTCTAAAAATACAGTTAATTGTCCCACAGATCGTCTGGAACTTACCTAAATAAAATCGTTCACCTATAATTCTATCAGTAATCATTATTTTTTTTATTATTGGCCCCTTGCCTCGAAATTTAATTACCTTTGTTTCTATAGTAAAAATTTGTATATTGTATTGTTTGCAAATCTGATGAAGCTTGAAAATAGATTTCTGCAATTTAGAATCTGTATTTTGAAGTATAAGCAAGTTGTCGGCAAAGAAGAGCACATTCAAATATCGGTCTCGTAATAACTTAATATCAGGGTTCACTAGAAGTTTCCATTTCCTTACCAGATCGTCAATATAAATTTTAAGAAGAGTATGTGATATGATTATGAAAAATAAAATTATTATTATTACTCGTTTGGTATTTTATTTAAAACTGTATTTGGCCCATTATAACGTATTGGGCCATATTATGATATTTAGTAGTTTTATCATTTTTTACGTAACATTTTATATAAAGTGTATACTATTTATTAATTGTATACATTGAGATTTTATATTAGCGTTAACATTATAAAATAATGTTAGTGTAACACTACATATAACATATTAACATTTTATACATAGTGTTACGTATGGTGTTACGTTTTATACCTAATACTTTGTGAAAGTTCTCGAACGTAAAATTTAATGTTAATCTAACCTGTTACGTCACAGTTAGATAACACAGTGACAGTCATATGCATACGTATGTCTGCCTGCTGACATCTGTCACTGCCTTATCTGCATTGTAAATGATACCGTACAATGTGTATAGACACACACACACACACACATATGTCTGTATATTCATACATCTGCATAATCTCCGTCTCGGTGATACATCCATGGTAACGGTATGGTGTTACCATTGTACTTCGGGACGCATTTTTCCAAAACATTTCCACCGGTTAACTATTACATCACAACTGTTTTGCACCCTTATACATGCTTTATTTTCTTTACCATCTGTCTACCTAGGCCTCTAAAAACGTGTTTATCATTTTACATTTTCAATGTGGGCAGTCGTATTTTCCATTTCTAGAATTTTAAATTGCTACGATAACATTATAATAATACTAAATATTGAAACAATATTAATTTTGATTTTTTTCAGAATGTTTTGAATTGGTTAAGGAGATACCATTATATAGAGGGGTTGTTGTAAGATAGCCACTGCTGCTTTGTAATGTGAGAGGTGGATTTCAAAAATTTCCTGAGAAAGCCAGAGATAAAAAAGCACTAGTCAGAGAGGTCAGATGGCCCCTCTATGAGTTACGATGCCATAGGCTAATAACCTACTTAACTGAAAATACCTTAATATATTATTTCAAACAGAAAACTTGATCCATATTTTGTTAACGGGCAAGGAAAAGGGAATGACTAAGGATAAAAGAAAAAATAAAATCTTGAAAGAAAAAATAAAAAATAAATATATATGCGTAATGTAACAGTAACAGGCAATAAGGAAAGCAAATAAAAGTTAATTAATAAATTTAATATCTAAGACAAGTTATGATTTGCTTTCCTTGGTACAGTAAGTAAGCTTTCTTGCAGAGTTAATGATAATCGTCTATTTTTGAATTTGCTAAATAATTTGCATCAGTTCTTCCTTCCTATATATTTTCATCAGTTTTGACTTATTTATGTTGATTTCCATGTCATAATTATTCCTTCCCGTTTCTACCATTTGGTTTGTTCAGTCTTAAAGAATTGCTGTATTGTAACCAACTTCAAGTCATCTGCATATTTTATGGTGCTAATGTTTCGTCATTTAACTAAAAAGAAAAAAATAGCTACTAGAATTTTGTAATTATTTAAAATAAATTCATAAGATTCATGGGTATTACAAATACATCTATTGTTAGTAACGACCAGTCAATGTTCCCAAGGATTTCACGACAATTCATAAGTTGGAAGTCAGCATTCTGACTGTTTTACAATTACAAGACGACTGATGAGTGCAATGGAATAATAAAATCTGGCATATGAAACAGCACTACATTCAATGTAATGCCAATAACATTTCATTATTAAGCTGTGTGTGTGTGTGTGTGTATGTGTGTGTGTTTGTGTGTGAGTTAGCGTATTTCAGATGTATCAACTTTTAAGTTTAGAGATGATAAAATATAGAGAATTACATACTTTTTAATTTACTTTTACAATCTGCTAAGACTTGGAACGTCAAGCACAGAGAAGACTTGTATCAAAGTACGTCAGCAAAATAATTTCATTTTAGTATTGATGTCTTGCGTCAGAAAGTGGGAGTAAAATGTGGGTTCGATTCTACAGAGGTAGACAAAGAGATATATTATGCTGTAATCCACATAGCATTCATTCGTTACATCTTGGTGAACGAAGCTGTTAGGTATCAGTGCCAAGACATGATTTAAGTCCTTTGTAACGGACATTTTTAAGAAACCAGCGAGAGATTTATATAACACTACCTGTTATCCCCGGCTTTGCACGCAAATATTTGACTTTTAATAAGTTATAATATTTAATATTATAAGTTATTATAACTTATATTTAAGTTATAAGTTTAATATTTTATTATAATTTTTATTGTCTTTGTCTATATAGCGTTCTGTCACTTCATATAACAATTTTGTACTCATTAGTCAAATTCTCTCCAAAGCTGTTTTCAACACTTGCACTATTTCAACTTGTACTAAATTATAGTATTTGTACTATACTAAAAGTACCCGTTTATAAAGCCTTTGGAGTTATTTTTAAAGTACCTGTTAAATCAAAAACGCTAAAGTCTTTATTTTAAGTGCTGCTGTGCTGTGTTAGAAGCATTGTATACACATTAAAATTATGTTTTCCTCAACCATGGCTTTTATTTATTTAAGAAGTAAACCAAAAACCGCCCGGGAAGGCTGTTCAGTTCAGTTATACTGTACCTGGTAATATTATTAGCGTGGAACGAAGTGACTGTTGCGCAGTTCTGTGGAAAGTGATGATTGCGTTAATTAGTTCCAAACTGAAGTATGATAACATTTATTGTTGTTTGTTACCCAAATTTTTTTTGACATGATAATGTCTTTTGGCTGGCCATCATTTGAAAATTTCTGTAACGCTGTAAACTGTAACGCATCACGCTGCATGACGTCATTCTTGCGTGACGTCATTGGGATTGTTGTAAATAAACGTTTGTTTTGATACGTCGCAATATATATAATGTGTTAATATCACTGCAAACAATTAAACCAGATTTATAAAGCGTCCTGAAAGTTTAAAATCAAGTGTTAGCACAATTTACCAGCCGGGAATCGTTAACTAAAACCGCGACCGCTAACATGCTAACGTCGTCGCAGATTAAAGACCTAACAAGCGAACAACACTGCATAGCTGTAGATAGGTTATTGGGGTTATTGTCTCTAGTTAATGGTTGTCTTCGTATGTGATTCAGCTAACGATCTATTCATTAAAATATTTGTCATCGTAAATGCAAATCTACTGTTCTTTATATTTAATTACTCACCGCAGAAATGTGAAGTATAACACAGATACATAATGTCATTGGGATTGTTGTAAATAAAGGTTTGTTTTGTGTTTTGGTGAAATACACTGCTGCTGGTATATAGTAACCATAACGTGGCGACTGATTAAACAGCGTTCGACAATGGATAGCAGCGACGAGAAGGCTCAGATCAAGAAACGACAAAATGCCGAGCGAGCAAGAAAGTATCGGGAACGAAAGAAGCTCGAGAAGGAACAGCAACGAGCGGTTGCTGTCGGCGGTGAAGCTTCAATACCAGCGGCCCCATCGCAACAAAAACGAAAACAAGATGACTTGTTGAGCGAAGAATTGAACGAGCACTTAATAAATACACCGTTCGCGTCGATTATGACTGAGCAGGAGAAAATCGATGCATTATACAACATGAAACTATCAGAGAAGCGAAGGAAAACCAACGAACGAGTAAAACGTTGTAGATTGAATAAGAAACAAGATGACTTGATGCACGAAGAATTGAACGAGTACTTAATAAATACACCGTTCGCGTCGACGATGACTGAGCAGGAGAAAATCGATTCATTCTACAACATAAAACTGGCAGACAAGCGAAGGAAGGCCAACGAACGAGTAAAACGTTGTAGCTTGAATAAGAAAACTGAGATGGCAACGAAACGAGCGAACGAAGCAGCTGAATTCGAACAGGCAATCGCTGCGGTATCGCCAAAACGCTTAAAAACTGAAGAGATAGCAGCAGATGCGGAATTTACGAAACGATTCGACGACAACGAGTTCGGTTACGCCTGCTCCGTCTGCGATCGCTTATGGTTTCAGAGAGATTTGCGAGCACCGCCGCAAAAGAGTCAACACATACTGGCCGCTGAGTTCCCCAACGAAGATGTAACTAGCTACAAAGTATGCGGAACGTGTTACACTTCCCTAGCACTCGAGAAGGTACCCAACTTTTCGCGATCCAATGGCTTCGTGTACCCTGAGTATCCCGATCATTTGCCACCAATCGACTGTATAACTGAACGTCTGGTCTCGCCGCGTCTACCATTCATGCAGATACGACGCCTGCGGTTCGTCCACGGCAGTCAAAGTATTATAGGGCAAGTAATAAACGTGCCGGTCGATATAAACACGATGGTTCAAGCGTTGCCTCGTAGCTTGGACGACGATAGAGCATTCAACGTAAACATTAAACGACATCTCATACATAAGTCGACGTACTTGCAAGGCTACGTCAATAAGGGTACCGTAAAGAAATGGCTGCAATACTTGTTAACGAAACCGCTATACAAAATGAATAATATATGGGTAGATGATGCATTCTTCAACAGTAGCAGTAGTGACACGACGGCGAAAATCACAGAGACAGAGCCGACGGACGAGGAGCCGTTGATAGAAAGCATCGTAGAACAGCCAGAGAATGCGAATGAATTGTTGCTCGCACAACAAAAGACGATGATGTGGGATGAGGAAATGTACTTGGCCATAGCACCAGGCATGAACTCGAAGCCACAGAATATAATCTACGATGAGAATGCCGAGGAACTGTCGTTTCCAAGCATCTACTTGGGTGAGCCACGCATCTACAAGACGAACAACGTTACTCCGTTTATGATGGCAAAAAGCGAAGTACGTCGTAGAGACAGACGTGGCGTAAAACCCGAGCATCTCTTATATATGGCAATGAAAATCATGCGGATACGAACCAACGAGGGTTTGTATCTGACGTTTAAGGCGACGGGTAACACTGCTAAGCTTACACGAGCCGACTTGGAGGTTCGGCAATTTATAGAGAACAGTATTGAACGCAACTTGTCGTTCCTCAAAACAATCCCGAATTCGATCGAATATTGGATCAAACAAAAGAAAAATGTGTTCGCAATGATGCGACAGTTGGGCAAACCGACTGTATTTCTGACGTTGAGCGCATCAGAATACAATTGGCCACGCTTGTTGCGTCTGCTATACAAACTGAAGCACGATGGCGAGGAATTTGACGGTGAGGATCCCGTAGCAGAGCTCTCGAGTCTGCAGCGTACAGTCTTGGTGAACGAAGATCCCGTAACGTGCTGCTTGTATTTCAATAAACTCGTCGATACCATAATGTTTCTCTTGGGTTCGAAGCGATTCAGTCCGTTTGGCCGTTATAGGATCAAGGATCACTACAAGAGGATAGAGTTTCAGCAACGTGGCAGCCCTCACGCGCATATACTCTTGTGGCTTGAAAATGATCCTCAAGAAAAGATCAGTGAAAACATGCCTCGAACAGTCGAACTTATAGATGAGCTGTGTAGCGTAGATCCAGACAAACTGCAGTACCCACGTAACCAGACGCACAAGCATACATTTACGTGCTACAAGAAGGCACGCGACGAAAATGACAAGAAATGCCGATTCATGGCTCCATTCTGGCCGATGCACAATACTTGTGTGCTCATTCCGATGGCAAAGGATGAAGGTCGTCAGAAACAGTTGAGAAAGAAGTTCAACGAAATGAAATTGTCACTCGAGCACGACGACCACGATAGTTTGGATTCGTTTCTCCGCAGTAATGGTGTCTTCAGCGATGACGACTACAAGAATATAATCCGTTCAGGCATCACACGACCGATGGTATTCTTAAAACGGTTAATCCAGCAGAAATGGATGAACAATTTCCATCCGTGGATAGAAAAAGTCCTCAATTCCAGCATGGACTTGCAATTCATACTCGAAGAGTACTCTTGCGCTACGTATGTGGTCGAATACGTGAACAAGACTAATAGAGGCATTAGTAACTTGCAACGGGAACTGATCAAATTGCGCGAGGAATATCCAGACAAGGATTATATGGAGTTGATGAAAGAGATGAGCTTGAAGATGCTGAACGCCGTCGAGATTAGCAGTCAGGAAGCGGCGTGGTATCTCCTTGAGTTGGGTATGTCAGAAAGCAGCCGTAAAGTTGAAGTGATTCCGACAATGTGGCCTCACGAACGTCATCGCATACGGAAGACTCGTGCTCAGATGGACAAGGAAGAGCTTGCCGGTGATTCGGTCGACGTTTGGAAGGAATGTGTGGTGCAAAAGTACGAACGACGACCGCCTCACATGATTGCAGTGACTTTGGCACAATTTGTTGCCAAGTACTATATGACAAATGAAGGAACCTACAAGAAACGTGCTAAGCCCAAGGTAATACGCTACAGAAACTACGAGATGACTGATTTGATCGATTATAAGCGAGAAATGGTACTGCTGCACGTACCGTTCCGCAACGAAGAAGTCGATCTACTGGATTGTAACAAGTTTCTAGAGATTTACGACACGCACGAAGAACAAATCCTGGCAGCACGAACAGAATTCGAAGCATCCATCGACATTGCGAAAACGATGGAGTACTGTAAGCGATTGATGGCTGAGGAGGATGAAATTAACGAGGCGCGAGAAAAGAATCTGGAATTTGTAAAGAGCAAAGCGGCAACCGATGACTTTGTGCAGGCCATACGAGACGGCAACGACGACGATATACGCATGGGTCTGATGGAAAAGATGTCATATCTCGTTCGCAAGCGTGAAAATGTAATGACATCCAAGGAGTATTGCGAAGCGATGCGTCGAACCAACAAAGAACAACGAGATCTCATACTCGAAGCTATACATCGTATGTTTGACTACAGGAGCGAGTATGAACCGCTACAAATCTTCTTCACGGGACCAGCTGGCTGCGGTAAAACGTTCACGATGCGACTAATGATGGAGACGTACAATCGATTCAGTCAGCAACACAACTGCGCATTCAATGCGTACATCGCTTGTGCTTCTACGGGCATGGCAGCGGCAGCGATCAACGGTACGACGGTTCATTCGGCCTTTAGAATATCCAACTCACGCCAAGAAATGGGACTCTCGGTGGAAGCAATAAACTCATTCCGTGCCGCTTTGCAAAACGTGCGCATCGTCTTTGTCGACGAATGCAGTATGATAGGTGCTGGTATGCTGTCGCAAGTTAACAATCGTCTTCAACGCATTCTGCACGTATACGATAAACCATTCGGTGGTCTGAACATTGTCTTCTGTGGAGACTTGAGGCAGCTACCACCGGTATGCCAGACGCCGATATATAAACGAAGCAGAGCATCGTTCTGCAATGACATCGTTTGGCAATCGCTCAATTACTATCCGCTCGTCCAAGTGATGCGACAGGCAGACGTAACGTTCTCGGGCATCCTCACGAAGATTGGCGACGGAGCGAGTCTAACCGACGAAGAGAGAGCTACAATCGAGAGTAGATTCGTGACAAAAGAGTATGTGGACGAGCACTTCCCCGATGCGATACGCCTCTTCTTTCGTACGATGGACGTAAACGAGCACAATTCTGTCTCGATACAAGGCGACCACGTAATCCAATGCATAGCTACGGATACTTACTCTGGCTACAAGAATAACGAGCAATTGGTGAGCGCTCGTACGAAAGTACACAAGATGAAACCCGACGAGACTGGTGGGTTGCCGTTCCTCCTGAAACTGATGATAGGTAAACCATACATGATAAGAGCCAATATCGACGTGCTGGACGGACTTGTGAACGGTGCGATCGGAACATTGCGTTACTTTGAGTTGGATTTCTCTGATCCACAACGTTTCGACATAAAACGCTTGTGGTTAGAGTTTAAAGATCCGAAAATTGGTAAATTAATACGAACGAAGTGTAAAGCGCACGTCGCAACCATCGAGGGATTGAGCGAGAAATGGGTACCCATCAGTAAGCGAACGGCAACTATAACGCTCAAGAGTAAAGTATTGAATTGCAAGAGGCAACAATTCCCTCTGGTCGAAGCTTGCGCTATAACGATACACAAGTCACAGGGTGGTACATACGACACGGTTATATATGAATACGACAGCGCTCATGAGCAACAGTTGGTCTACGTCGCTCTTTCGAGAGCCACATCGCTGCAAGGATTATACTTGACCAACAAGAAAGGCGATCATACGTTCCATCACGCTCGCGGTAAAGTTAACAGTGAACTCAGCAGCGAGTTTCGTCGTCTCGAAAACCACAAGTTGGAAACGATCGGCGACAAGTCGAGACAATTCTTGCATCAAGTTGTAAATAGTCCTACAGCTCTGTCACTCCTAACGTTTAACGTGCAGAGCTTACGAGCTCACGTTGACGATATATGCACCGATTCTGTGCTCTCTCAAGTTAAAATTATGGCTCTCTCGGAAACTTGGATTGAAAACGACGAGAGCGTACAGCTAGCAGGCTACAGACCGGTGTCACAATTCAAACGAAACACCGTACGAGCTGGTGGCGTCGTAATATACGAAAGGGAAGACTCGGATCTGCAGGCAACCGAATACGATCTACTCAAGTATGAAGAATCTACGATGCAGGTTAAACAAATGGCAACGGCACACGACGCTGTAGGCGACATTTGTGTCATACAGACTACGATCAACGGTGAGCGTGCCATACTGGTGAACGTCTACATAACACCCAACTCGAACATGGAGAAAATACAAGAATTCTTCGTATTAAACATGATGGCGTACAGCCCAAAGGTTGCTGGCTTATTCAAAGTGATTGACAAGTACGGCTACTACAAAATACAAATGATTCTCGGTGGCGATGTGAATATCGACTTGAAATCGGACAACGGCAAGGAGTTTCTCGAGTTCTTACAAGAGAATTGGCATCTCCAACTCAACAACGATCCGGCAATCTCTACTACGCGCAACAATACTTGCATCGATGGAGTCTTCACCCGTAATATTGATCAACTACAAACACAAAATTATATATCCTACTTCAGTCACCACAAACCTATGTTAAGCGTTGCCCCTGCTCAATAAAAATTTTTGAATCTCTGTACCTGTTTCTTTATTATTTTACATAGCCTTATACAATCTGGAAAAATTCAAGTACCGTCTGCCTAGTGGCAAAAGCTAAAGAGCATGATAATGTCTTTCGGCCGCCAGCTAAACGCAACATTTGCAGAAAGGAAACAATCAGTCAGTCAGTAACCATAATAATGTTGCGTTTAGCTGGCGGCCGAAAGACATTATCTTGCTCTTTAGCTTTTGCCACTAGGCAGACGGTACTTGAATTTTTTAATAATTTTACAAGAGTGCGTTTGTTGATTTCTAACTGTTGTTTGTGTCTCAATAACGTTTCTAATTACTGACTTCATTTCTGTCAGTTATTTCTTTCTCAATGTACAACACTACGATCCGTGAGACCGTCGTAACACATTGCGTCAAGGGTAGTTGTATGCAGTTGGGCATGTTTAATAAGGCTGTGGTACAATTGGTTTAATTAGTGCTGACAATATTTTCACCATTTACGACGGTGTCAGAGGTTTAATAAAATATTTATCGAATTACAACAAATGGTTGTTGTTAGATTTAGGTCTTATTAATATGTTATATCAAAAATTGATTTGATCAGTGTAATTAGTAAACATTAAGTAATTTGACAATAACGCGGTATAGCAACGAAATTTGTTAATGAAACTTTATGTCTGAATCGCGTCTAATTCACGTACCGTTCCCTACTGTTTCAGTAATACCGACATACCAACTCACTATAACAAGAGTGAATGCCAATAATTTGTTATTGAAACTTTATGTCAGAATCACGTCTAATTCACGTACCGTTTCCTACTGTTTCAGTAATACCGACATACCAACTCACTATAACAAGAGTGAATGCCAATAATTTTAATTGTCTTCAGTTACGTAACAACGTGGTATTTGTGCCGATGATGGAGACTCACTTGAACCCATTCTCTACCAGTGTATTCCGAACATCCAAAACGTATCTCTTAGATTATCAACCGAGATGACCAAATCATTTAGTACTTCTGAACAACGATTACATTGTAAACTGCAGTTATATAACACAATTAATGAGCTGGAATTATCGTTCAGGTACCATAGCATACAAATATTTTATCATCGAGATCTAGAGTGTGAAGTAAAACGATAAGCAAATAAAGCTTCAATTGTGAATGCAACCTGGTAGAACTAATTTCTTGCAGCTGAAACCAAAGCAGGTATGCACAAAAAAACGGTGGCGCCCAATGCTGACCCATGCTGCTGAAAATTGAAAACATAATTTGTAGTGTAAATATACAAATTTAAATAATTATTATAAAATTGCCATGTTCGTTCCTGATGTCTGTTCTGTTTAAACAAAATAGGTGTACAAGAACTAATAACGCTTAAAATTAAATAAATATTATTTTCACTAAAATATTATGAGTCATACTAAAACTATCATGAGTGGATCTTTAATAAAAATGGTGTTATTGCAAAATGCTAAAAGTAAAATTACAAGGTAGCCGGAAGATGGTCAGAAAAATTACAAATGAAGAGGTGCTGACCAGAATAGGCAATGAAAGGTGTTTGTTGACAAGCATAATAAGAAGGTTAGAACTTATTGGACATACACTGCGGAATGCAGGACTACTAAAATTGGTGATGCAAAAACAATAGAAGGTAAAGGATATAAGGCAAGACCACGGCTGCAGTATATAAAGCCAATTATGGATGATGTAAATTGAGGAAATGAAGAGGAAAGCAAAGATCGATAACAATGGAATACTACTGCAAACCGATCTTAAGATCGAAGGCATAAGAAGAAAAGAAGATTATGATTCAACTTTTAATTTTTTTAGTGAATATTTAGTACTTTTATGTATAATTTGCAACATTTAGAAGTAACGATTTAAATTCAATATTTTCGTTTATATCAGACACCAAAACAGCTCAAATAACTCCATAACTCTTTTCAGAATATGACTTTATGTTTTTTGTTTGTATATACCTCGGTGTACTGTATAATAAGTTTAATAGGTTTTTAATTTTCTTACAAATACGGATATTTATAATTTAAAAATATGTTTTTCTTTTTCTTTCAATATTTAATTTAAAAAAATAAATGTTAGTAAATAAATGTAAGTGAATTTTTCTTCTTCATATATGAGTAAAGTTTCTTCCTTTTATATATACATGTATATAAGTTTCAGCTTACGCATGATACTAAAAACCTTGACCACCTTTAATATTTCACTCTGATAAAATATTTTAAACATCTAACGAGTTTGTATTGACGGCATTGAAACAAATCCACGTTGAGGCGGAATCGAACTTATAACTAACCAAATCAAAAGCAAGTGCGCTATCGTTATTACTCATTATACAAACCATTTATTTTGCCACATTTCATTTTTAAAAATGAAACACTTAAAAATGATACAGTGTTTTCTTTACCTCGTACCGTTTTATGACCTTCTAAGTTACAGCTGACATGCCATATTTCTCTTTATTACCATTCACACAAATGTTGGTTTATGACTAACATTCCTCTGTATTTTATAACCTAAACATATGTCAGACTAAACCATCCGTCTGGAATCTGCTGATTTCAATAAAAGATTTATGTGGTGTGTTATATTTGCTGACGTTTTATTTTGTATGTAACTCGGTCAGCTGCTAATATGCACAGCATCTGGTAGGCAACGTTTACAACTAGATTATAACGTGTATAACATCGAATTCAAAATTTTAGTTAAGGTCAAATCTGATGTTTGTATTCATCCGGCAGGTTATCTTATTATCGTAGCTAAGCGTTAATCATTACGTGTTAATAATTGAAGGGTGATAACAGAAATACTGATTTTATTCTTTAAAAGTTCACTTAAACGTTTCATACATTAAAATTTAAGTTAAATATTTTAAATTCTTGTGTCTTTACTTGCCCATTGACCTAAGCTCTACAAAGTAGAGACCCTATCCTATAAACGTTTGGCCCAAGTTTGAACAAAGGACATTCTCTGCCAGCTCGGTTGTTCGCTTCCCTGCTGGAAATGTACACCCCTTCACTACCCCACGTCCGTTTACGCCACTGAAGTAAGTCCGTTTACTACCACGAGAGTAATGGAAAGTTCGGGACAGGTCCAACAACAGATGTTTTACATCTATAGTATCTTTTTATCTAGTAAGAGACTTACTTTCTCTTCAGAAGGGAACAAACTTTTAAATTGAGCGATGTGATGTGTTATTTCTGAAAACACGTTTAATAATATAGGCTATAGTTTAAAAGCAATGCGAAAAATAAGACTATTATTTTTTGAACAATTATGTAGAATGAACGACAATAGGTTAACAAAGCAGATCTTTAAATATCAGTAGGGAAATAAGTCAACATCAAATTGGATTAAAGAAGTCCAAGAAGATTTAGAAAAAAATAATATACACAGTGAAGAAGCAATGGAAAAAGACGTTTTTCGGGCAAAATTGTTAAAAATGGAAGGAGCCGAGGGTAGGAGAGAGAAAAACGCAGGTTCAATGTGAACTGAAGACCGGAAAAAAGAGGCATAGTAAAAATATGAAAGGATATTGGAGAAAAAGAAAAGAACAACGAATAAAGAATTGAAATTGGCATGTGGTCCACAGATGGCCGATAGAAAAAATAAAAAATATATAGTTTAAAAGTTAAATGAATTCGATATTCGGTGCGTACCTACGGCTGTCACAGTAAACACGCGTTTATTACGCATACGCACACGCACACAATGTAATCGTCCGTAAAATATATGTATATATTGGCACCATTTCTATTAGTAGCGGGGTGCGCAGCCATGCGTGTCTCAGCGGTGCTTATCAATTCTCCTCCAACTCCCTCAGCCTTACGAGTACGCAAACGAATTTCAGTCTAATTCTGTACTCCTCCACACACGATCACTGGTGATTTAATGAACGTCGAACAATCTCACAGTGCGTTTTCCTATTCAGGTTTTCTCTTCAGTGCCAAGGGGATTTTGGGGAGCCAGCATGTATTTCAACTTTGGTAGGCATCAATTGGTATTGCTACGAATAGTAACAAAACAGTGTGCTGTGGTGAATGAAAGTCTGAGACAAACGCCTGAGGATGAATAAAGGGGGGTATCCGGAAAATACACTTACATACTCATACAAGGAAACAAATTAATATACACAGACATAAACACACTAATATATTAAAATGATATCGTCATAATGTCGTTTCATTTTCGTATATAGTCTGTCAATAGTAAACATCAATATAAAAATTATATAAACTCCAGGTTTAATAAATTACTGTAACAACAGCTTATTAAACAATTGTGCTCATTTTTTTAAAACTTTATTTTTAGGCATGTTTTCAGAGCTCAAATAGATTATAGCTTTTTTCCTTTGGAAGTGGGAAAATCGTTTATGCACCCACAGAGGATGCCGTCTGGCGCCTGTAGTGTGAGACTCTCAACCATTAAAACTCCAGACTCTGATTCATACATTTACCCTTTAATCACTTTGCGAATTACTTCAAGATAGAGTGTATCTAGTTTTTATCGGGCTTTTTCTACTTATCTCATGTGTTCTACCGCCCGTTGTGGGGAACTTGAGCCAACCGATCCTTTTCTTTTAAAACCAACTGAATAACTGTAGAAATGCGGTACCATTCTTCAATACCACAAAGCACAATCTCAACTACACTCTAGGGCGTGAACTCCATGAGCTCCATCTTTTGTGTAAATTCCTTTATTGTAAATCGGCTGTTTTTGAAAAAAGTTTGCAACGTGTCTTCACGTGGAAAGCCACCGTACTGGTATGCTGGGATTTGGAATGGTATTCCATTACATTAAGGTTGGTATGAGCATTGCGGTTCAAATTCATCTGTCCTCATTATGCCAACAATCCTGTCAGTTCCGGAAAGTGAGTTCCCTGCCTTCAATACTTTAACCCATCGCTTCGAAATTCGTCTTTTCTGTCAAAGGGGTGCTTCGCTGTAAAGCCGTAAGGTCTATAAGGATCCAAGCAATGCTCGTAACAATATATAAATTTGTGTGTGTGTGTGTGCGCGCGCGCCCGCGTACTTGCGTGGTGTAGTCTCTTAATTTTTCGTAATGTTGTTAAATCTCTAAAGTTAGGTTTGTTTTCTATGTTGTTTTACATATTTATTCATTTTTGTCTGTATATATTGTACTGAAACAAACAAATATACAGGGTGACACACGGGAATAGGACGTTTTTGAACTGCGTGGTACTGAATGAACGGTGGTGGGAAAATGTTGAAGTGGGGCTCGTTCTCCTCCCAACGAGACGCCATTTTATCGAGTGGATATGAGTGGACCTTGCAACATCGGATGCTTAAGTATGACAGTTTTGTTTGAAGTGTTGAGTATATCGCAGCTACTCAGCGACTCTTTCGCTGTCAATTCAATGTTGGTCGACGAGGGACCGTTCCGAGTTGGAACACAGTCCTGAGATGGGTGGAAAATTGTAGATCAACAGGGAAGGTTATTAAGAAGAAGCCACCAGGTCCTAAACGCAATGTAACGACACCGGAGAACGCAGGAAGGGTTAGAGAAGCACTGTTTTGGAGCCCAAGACGATCGGCTAGACGACATGCAAGTAAGTTATCAATCAACTGTGAAACGGTCAAGCAAATTTTACACAACGATGTGAAAACCCACCCACACAAAATTTGAATTGTGCATTAGCTGAAGGCGGTAGATTACAAACAACGTAAGGACTTTACTGTAAAATGCATGTGATATTCAGTGAAAATGTGCAATTGTTAATCAGTGATGAAGCTCATTTCCATCTGGACGGGACCGTAAATAATCATGACTTGCGTTCACGATATTAATTGATGACTCGTTGGTGAAACATATTAATACAAAGGTTTCGATGACTTAAGATGTCGGAACAGCTGTCAGAGTAAAATACAATCTGTGAAACGTACCAAGTGTTTTTATATATTTTACAAAACCTTCGTATAACTTGCGTTATTGGGCACCTGAAAAGCCACGTCTTAATCACCAGCGTCCTCTGCACTCTCAACGAGTCACAGTGTGATTTCTGTTGGCTCATTTGGAATTACTGGTCCGTATTATTTGAGGAAAAATGGCGTGACAATCACTGTCAATTCGGCTCGTTACATTCACATGCTTTAAACGTTCTTCAAGGCAGAACTGCAAAGACCACGAATTTCCTTGAAAAGTGTCTGGGTTTAGCAAGATGGCGCTACGGCACACACCGCAAACGATTCATTGAATATTCTTCGACGCATGTTTCGTGGACGCCTCATATTACGTTTTGGCGATATTCTGTGGCTTCCAAGATCTCCCGACTTGTCAATATGTAACTTTTCCCTGTGGGAGGTTCCTCAAAAGCTGTGTATACGCTAAGAAACCCCGCAATTTGGATGAGTTTAAGAATTGTACCATTCAAGAAATTGCTGCCATCCCTCAAGAGATGTTGGCCCGTGTGGTGCAGTATTTCCAGCGGAGACTTGAAAACTGCATTCAAGAAAAAAGACGTCACCTCGCAGACATTATTTTTCACAATTACGGTAAACCTTAACATAACTCAAATGGCATGTATTAAGCTGTAATTTTGTGTCAATAAACCCACTTGAAATTTAAAGGTTACCGAGTATTGGTTATTTAAAAACTGTCCGATTCCCACGTGTCACCCTGTATAAGGCCATATTGATCCGTTTGCTAAACGAAATGTACTATACGCTGTTTGGTAGTTGCTGCTTTATTGCAGCACAGTAAAAATATGAGTTTGTCAACGCTGTGCACAAGTGTTATTCTGTAAGTATGTCACAATATGAAACATCTGTTCACACACGACTTGCTTCACTGCTGTCACAAACTTATGTTAAAAACATTTTGTTTTATTTTCGTATTTTGATAGCTTTTCTGTATAAATTATTATTTTAATAAAACCTGGATTTTTCGTACAATTCACGTTTCATAAAAAAGAGAATAATTTTATAAACATCTTTTTATTTTTACGAAAGAGAAATTACTTAATCAAGTGGCCTATACATATACATATCAGTTAATTTTAAAGAAGTATCGACATAACTTTTATTGAATATAAACGTTTCCCTTGTGAAAATGGCTGAAGTGTCACACATAACCCATTACAGCCCCATGTCGCCTTCAGTTGGTGATCGTGGTCCTGAAACTCGTATGAGACAAGTTTAAGTGATGTTACTATTGTTATTATTGTTGTTGTTCTTATTGTTTTTATATTATTTTAATCGCATGTGTTTATATCCTGACTTTTTAATTAATCCTTATTAGTAATGATCAAAGATCATTACCCTACCTTACCTTTGATGCCTTACCTTTGATTTCATTATCTTTGATGTGGTTATTCAATAATACTACTATTATTGTAAAATAATATCTACAGGATATAAAATCGATCCTGAAATCTAAATGTCGCGGTTACATTACTGCCACAGTCGATTTACAGTATTATATTACGGGTTTAACGTACCTGTTCTCACGTGTTCCGATATCAGTTTTATTCTTACACTGATAAAGTATAGTAAACAATAAAACCATCCAATACCTGGGTATGTAATATATTTGTACTGTACACAGAACTGAAAGAGAGACAGAATTAGATTCCAAGGGTGGGGTATAATCCACGCTATAGGTGTCATGCATATTTACATAGCGGCAATTAACTTTTACACGTGAAATTACATATCGTTTGTGGATGCTTGCACCCCTTCTACGCGAGCTTTAATATTTTTCTGTTTAATTCGTTTGTATGTATCCAAGAGGATAATTAGAAGAAGCAGATATTAAAAGTAGCTGACAAAAACAAACAAGTTCGTGCAGTGAAACGTTCATGTTTGAATCCTAAATTTTACAAGACAAAGCTAAAAATATTATAATAATTCCTTTTATATTACTGTGCAATTTATACTTGAAACAGAAAATATGAAAAGTTTAAATTTTGTGGATCTCACCATTACATCTAGCAACAATATTTCTTCTTGTTCTTAGCCATCCTCTTCTAGCCGTCGGGTGTCGAGGTTTTCGAGACAGCTCTCCATCTTGTCCTGTCCAGTGCTAAAACCCTGGCACGGACTCAAACTGCTCCTGTGCCTTCTACACTCTCCTTGATGTTATCCTCCCATTTCGTTCTGGGCCGTCCTCTTCCTCTTCTGGTTTTGTTTCCTATCATTTTCTTGTGTACTTAGAACAATACAACATCTACAATTGAAATGTTGTTCATCTCCAAGGCATGCAATATACAATAATTCAAACTCACGAAAGTATTCCACCTCAAGCATCGTTCTATAGTTTGTTGTCTCAATACGCTATCACCGAATAAGCAGTGCTAGTATCTGCGACCCACTGTAATGTTAATTTCTTGTTATAGTTATTGTTATATATAGAGTTACTAAGGCTATCAAGGCCGGCGTCAGCAACGTTGGACACACTATTTGCCGAATTGTTACGCCGTGTTCTATAGTTTGTGTTTACTTGCTTCTAACACTGAAGATGGCCTCCGATGGTGAGACCGAAATATCTGTAAACAAGAACGATAGACCACGGCCTAAAAACAACACGGGAAATTATGTTTCCAACTTAGTTCTTGCAACATTAATAAAAGCAAATGACATTGTTGCGCAGAGGACATAGATAGCATCTGCTACTACCTGAAAAATTGCACGCGTTGTGTGAGGGTCAGGATTACACAGTGCTCGTGATCTCTACAGACACACCTCCAAAAGGTTTGCCCTTTCTAAGTCAACTTTTTTACGTGTTACACAACACAGATGAAGTATAAAAACGCCGTTTTGGGAATAGAGAATCAGTATTTATAGACGGCAATTCTGTGTGTCGTCAGTACTTCATCGTTTCTCAAACTTTCAGTCCGTTCCACCTGAATAATTATCTACATAAACGACAATTCAAACCTCACTAAGTACCTCTCTTCTTTCTTTCTGAAGATCATGTTTTACTCCCATATAAGACTACACACAAAGACAAAAAGTTAGCAGATCTCGTTTCCACCACAATCGAAATCATCCTTGCACTCTGTAATGATTTTTCATTTTTAAAAACTATCTGACCTATACGAGTTATGGTAAAAAAGGTGGTGCATTTTTGCTTATTTCAAAAATTAAGCACTGGTTCATCTACATTTACAACGCTCCCTTCAATATGACATCAATCGGTTATAACACGACTTTGCCAAAGTTTTATCCAGTCTTAAAAACTGTTCTCGGACGCAATTTTTTGTGTAGCCTTCAGCTCACTCAGCGATTTTCTTTTTACGTCTTTAACAGTTGCAAAACCTTGTCTTTTCGTGGTGCTTTTTATTATTTTGAAGATGAAAAATAGTGTTGAGACAAGTATTACGAATACGGTGTTGCAGCGCCAGTACAATGTTATTTTTTGCCTACAATTATTGAAAAAGCATTGACTGGTGCATTATCGGCACACAACTTCCACAAACTGCCCTTCCATAAATTTTTTAAGAATTGCTGCCATACATTTGTTTCCTAAGAATACGTAAAAAACCAGAATAACATTTTATTTATTTTTGGACCTAATGATACAAATGAATGGAAAACAATATTACACTTTTCATATGATTATAATGATCTTTAATTTGTGTACGTCAATCGTTGAAGATTTGAACTGATTGTTCATGTATAGCAGGCTTGTCAGATGCCTTCTGTACCAGTTTCTCTGCAAAATGTACTTAATATTTATCAATCTTGCATTGCAGAATGTCAAAAATATTTCCAAAAACAACTTAATCAATTAGTTCTCAGATTTAAACTATTCATCCAATAGCATAACAATTTTTAACGATTCTGAATAATAAGTACAAATGTCACGAAAAAGCTTTTTTACTTATACAAAGTACTTGGACAAAATTCAAAAATTGCAGGAACATTTGGTCAAACGATAAATCAATTCTGATTTACTCCGTAGAGCTTCAATTCCATATGACCGTACTCTGCAATTACTTAAATGAGTTCACATGCTCTATAGTGTTTCAGTTTAGTACTGAATGTAAATAAATGTAAATATGTAAGGAAAATAAAATCTTTCTTTATGTATAACTTATAATGCATGACGGACTACCTGATTATTGCAGGACTCTAATTATATACTGACAATTCTGTGATTTGACGTCATGCCGCCGCACTCTGTGCTTTGTATTTTCATGTCATCAGTTAAAAGGACGTTATTTTTAACACCCAATTGCATTCAAAGAAAAAAAAGGTTTACAAATGAATTTAGCCTCAAACGCAATAAACACAGGACATAAATCTCAGTCATTAGTAAAATGACAGTAATAAAACTTACGCCACACAATGTGTTGAATAAATTTACGAGAAAACTTACTAACATGTAAACATAAAACGCAACAAACTAATATCAGAACAAATAAAAGTGAACAGAAAACATTACACAATTTTTACACACCACATCCATGAATATAACAGCAATGTAAATAACTAGAAGCCAACAGCAATCCATAGCAGGTAACAACAGCCAACACAGATATTCAGCAAGACTAAAAACAGAGATGGCTAATAATGTGCGATATACGTGATTCTCGCAACATGTTCCCAGTAAGAGAAACCACATTGCACGTAAGCTAGTATTGTATATTAAACAATTTAATGACGAAAAAATAACTCTAACGACATGTATTTATATATCATAGTAACAGACATTTTAAATGAAACTACTCGTAGATAATACTGTTGCGACAGTCTCACGGATAATCGCATGGTACAGTGGATACAAAATACAGACACCAATGAAGTCACCAATTATCAGCTTAAATTAGACGGAAATCAGTAAGGTACTGTCGCAAAATAAGTCAAGTTAAATTTGTCCACACGCAATAATATAGTCAACTATTAAGGGTTCCGCACTAATTATAACACAGTAATCCCTTTCCAAAATCACTTGGTCCGCACCCTACAATCTCGCCAGTTGTAACTAACATCTGACCCCGCCAGAGTTGCTTATATTCTATTGGTGCCGCAGGCGTTCCAGAATAAGTTTCAACTTTTTTGGCGGCGTGCCGGCATAATTTGCGTAGCTAGGAGTGTTCTCGAACAGTGTAGAAGCTACTTGAATGGACGACCTTGAGTGTCTACAGAAACACTGCATCTGCTTGGCTAGCCGAGTAACGCGTGAGATCCACTAGTTCTAAGCCTTTTTTGGGGACTGTAGTTCTCTTTGAATTCTATATGCTGTCTTAAAATCTTATCAAGTTTTTTAGCAATTTTGTATTATGTTGCTGATGTGAAATTTACTAGAGGACGGACTGGCATATTACTTTTGTGTACTTTAGGAAGGCCTCTAAGTCAAATCTATTGGAACTTACCGTCTGCGGCTTTCCAGAAACAGCGTCTTTATAAATTTACACGGTCTTCAAATCAAATGTATTGTACAACACTGCCTTGCGCTACTGTCGTGGTGGGAGCGAGACATAAATTAGTGCGCGGTCGGTTTTCATACGATGTACATCGGTAACCTTCGTACTCGCTGTAAATATTATATTATTATGTTATATTAAGTTATTTTATATTGTATTTTAATATTTTAAGTGTTTGACAAGTGTATCATATTTAAATGATACACAATTACTTTTAAATTCTGATGATGGGACAAGGGTCCCGAAACATGTAAATTTTTAAAGACGCTGTTTCTGGAAAGCCGCAGACGATAAGTTCCAATATATTTGATTGAACAACACGTGGCTTGGTACTAAACATTTGGGATTTATTCCTTTTAAACATGAGGCCTCTAAGGTTGGGCGCTTTAGGGTCAATCATTTGTAAGTACTTTTTTCTTTATTCGTCATGATATGTTTGATTTTTTCAACATTGACTTCACATCAGTATTAAAGCTATCGGTAGGGTCGCTCTCAATTTCAACAACGTTATTGCTAACGATAAAATCCTGTACATTATTTTTATAACTCCCGTAAGATATAATTACAAGTGTCTGGCCTTTGTCCGCTTTGGTGACAATGCAGTTATTTTCTGCTAGTTTTCTTTTTAGTTCTTTAAATATTTTAGTTTCCTTACTGTAACTAGTTTTATTATTTTTCGATTTCAAAATTTTCTTTATTTTAATTATTTTTTTATCGATTACATGTCTTACAATTGTTTTTGTTTCTTCATTAGATATAGAGTTTATAGCAGCATCAACATTTATAATTTCATTTATGAGCAATCGAGCCAAGACACACATTTGCCTCATTCGACATAGTTAATTTGTACACAAATGCACCGATTAATGAAACTCTCGAAATAATAAAAACGTTGCTACTATCAAAAGCCACACTAAGTCAAGAAGCAGTTGATGAACTTATTAGCATGATAAAAATAGTATTGAACCAAAACTATTTCACTTTTGATAATAAATATTATCTACAGCAAGGTGGACTAGCAATGGGATCCCCACTATCAAGTATCTTAGCAGAAATTTTCTTGAACCATGTAGAAACCAATAACATATTAACGCCTAATAACAAACACTGTAATAGCATATTGTTTTTTCGTCGGTACGTGGATGACACGATAGTAATCTATAATGGCAATTGCAGGCAATTAGAACTACTTAACAAATACTTGAATACCGTCAAAAACAACCTGCAGTTTACATTAGAAACAGAAAATTAAAATAAAATAAATTTCCTAGATTTAACTTTAGCGAAAATAGACAACAAAATCAGCTTCAGCATTTATAGAAAACCAACAACCACGGATCACGCTATCCATGCCTCATCTTATCACCCGTATTCTCACAAAATGGCATTTTTCAGTAGCATGGAACATAGATTAATGTCGGTGCCCCTCTCCGCAGAAGACTACAAAAACGAAGTTAACATTATTAGACACATTGCGACCGTCAACGGATACAATAGCAATATAATAGATAAAATAATACACAAGAAACAAAACAGAACAGCATATAATGACATGCCTAAAGAAAAAGAAAAATATGTAGCAATAGAATATGGCGAATTATTATATCACACGCTAAAAAATCAATTGGAAAAACAAAACTTTGTACTAGCTTCTAAGGCAACAAATAAGTTTGAGAACAAACTGAACTTTCAAAGTAAGAGTAGACCCTCTGATGAATGTGACGGCACTGGAGTATACAAACTTAATTGTTCTGATTGCTCACAATTCTATTTAAGACAAACTAGTCGCTCGTTCAAAGTGCGATACAAGGAACACATTCCAAGATCTAAATTAAATGTAGAAAGGTCCACTTTCGCTGAACATCTAAGCATAAAGGATCATAACATTCAAAGTATTAAAGAAAATCTGGACATAATACATAAATGTAAAAAAATCACTTACGTTAGACACCATTGAACGGTTTGAAATATATAAAGCCACAACAGAAAATAACGATCTCGTTTTGAATGAGAAATCAAATCATAAAAATAATATTTTATTTAACAGAATTAATGATATAAAGCGAGAACTCAGCTGTGACAGATTAATAGGAAGGATCGAAGGTCAAGTTGGAGTCGACTAATTTTGCCGTGCATCGCAGTCCTGTACAGGTCCGCAACGGTCGCATATCGTGTGTTTCGCTCCCTATTTATTTTGAATGTTTTAAGTGTTTAAATGTTTTTGTTCCTTCGTTTGTGTCGTATTTATCGTCTGAAAAGATGTGTGAACATCGATAGATGTAGTTTCAACCCCATTCTAATGATTTGATGATGACATAACAATGTCGAAACTAGAGTAATCCTGAATCTTGGATATTTAAGAAGTGTGACGAAAGGTAGTTAACCTATTTTATAATTGGTAAAAGTCAAGCCTTCGTTCAAACTCTTGCTTATTCTTTCTCTATTTTGTTTCTGTTCTTTACAATGCTCGTCGTTATTTTTCAAACCGAACAGTTTAGGTGAGAAGATAATTTAGTAATATTTTGGTTTACTTAAGCTCATACTTCTTCCAGGGTATTTTATGGCTTGGATAGCTGCTTTATAATTAGGGAAGATTTCTTACAATACAGTAAAGGGTTGCTAATGTAGAAAAATGAAGGTTGCTAATGTAGAAAAATGAAGGTTGCTAGGACCACACGATATAAAACAAACAATGCAGTGGCATTCAAACAGGAAAAACAAACAATTTGACTAAACATATATAGGATGCAATACGCAACTATGGCTTTCAAATAGAGAACGATGAAAACAGATCCAACTGACAAAACTCAAGAAAGATGAACAAACATTTTATACTTTGGAAACTTTTATGATAATTCATGTAATATTTTAAATATTTTGTTTATATATAAATATATAAGTAACGTAAGTAGTTCCGTCCTTGATTCTTTGGAAGAGTGACCGTCAGAGCTGAGAGACCATCTAAAATGTATTTTACAATATATTTACTGCAAAGGTAAGTTTTATTCCTGATTTTTCGTAGACTTAAAATTATACGTAGGCTATAGTTTTGCAGCATTGTCTTCGAGTAAAAACATAAACTACATACACGCATAGTATCTACTTTTAAAGTATTTTGTTAATTGTGAACCTTGTTTGGTCATATCAATAATTCTCGGTCAGTGTTTTTTAAAATTCTCTTTTCCTCATCCCTTATGTATAAAATTAGCCGTTTTTTAAATTTAATTAAGAAACTGTGTTAGTGGTTATAATCACAAACAGAATAATCACACCACAAAAAAAATTATTCCGGTAGCGCTATCAAGCTTCACAGCTCATCGTCAGATCGGAAATAACAATAATAGGGCAAACAACTTCTTCACAACCGAACTTGCCATAAGTTAAATGTCCTTAATGGCTGGCTATTATTAACTAGCGAGATCAGTCACCCATGTCTTTGCAGTTACACATCCCCTTTCTAGTACATTCTGTGGCTGTATGTGTGTGTGTGTGTGTGTGTGTGTGTGTGTGTGTGTGTGTGTGTGTTAGTGTGTGTGTGTGTGTGTGTGTGTGTGTGTGTGTGTGTGTGTGTGTGTGTGTGTGTGTGTGTGTGTGTGTGTGTGTGTGTGTGTGTGTGTGTGTGTGTGTGTGTGTGTGTGTGTGTGTGTGTGTGTGTGTGTGTGTGTGTGTGTGTGTGTGTGTGTGTGTGCATTCTTTTCCATACCTAATGTTGTAAAATCTTTCTCATTTACACTTTTAACTGCAATTTCCTTATCGGTACAAAGCGTTATATTGTTAAAACCTTCCCTTATTCTTTCTATATTGAACGCAAACAACAACTTAGGTAAACGCTCTTTCGTCCCTTCTTATCACCGCTTATGGGCGCGGTCACTCACCCTTATTTCAAAAACATCCATGTATGCAAGTAAATTTGTTTTTAATGTTATCTATCCCCCTCTACTTTTTCTTTTTAATTATATTATAAAATATTTCTTCACTTTTCAAATTTAGCTTTATCACTCATTATATTACCTAACCCTTTCTCTCTTTCCTTCAATATTTCTAGTCCCTCTCTAAGCTTTCTTTCGACTGTGTTATTCACTACTTTTAAAATCTCATAGCCTTCTACAGAGTTAACAAACTTATAGTTCTCTTCTATGAAATGTCTTGCATATAACGAATTTGTTGTTCTGTTACCTTCTCCACGTTTGTGGTCAGACAACTTGAATACGAATTTCCGTCCTGTCTCATCTAGGTACAATTTGTTGCATTCTTTACATTTTAATTTGTGAACTACGCTTCTCTGTAATATCGGGATTTTTTTCTATATTTTTATTCTTTATCTTATCAAATACCGTTTCACATTTTTTAATTGGTACATATACTCCGTATTCTTTAAAACATTTTATAATTGTTCTGGTATGTGATCCTTGTATGTCAATGACCCTGCATAATTCTTTTGTGTTGTTTCTTTTTTACCTTCTTGCATATAAATACTTTCCGTAACTTTATCCACTATGTTGGTGTTATAGTTATCGTTCTTTACAATTCCCTTTATTTTTTCTCCTTATCTTCTGCTTCTGTCACTTTTAAGCACTTTTCTGCTCTATAAGAAAATGAATTTATTGCCGCCATTTTATATCTATAAGGGTGGTAAGCTTCTTTTGGTATAATTATATGAGAATACGATTGTTTTCTAAATACCGCAAATTGCAGTGTTTCTTATTTTAAATTTGTATGTTTAAAACTAAGTAATTTATTTTCTTACCTCCTATCTCTTCTTTAAACTCTAACTTTGTATTCTTATTATTTACCTCATTTATAAACGCATGCAATTCTTTTGTACTTCCTTCCCAATTTACCAATACATTGTCAACGTATCTAGTCCATAATTTTATGTTGTCTTTGTACCTAGTGGAATTTAGAAGTTGTTTTCAAAATCGTACATGTATATTTCTGCAAGAATAGAGAACAATGATGATCTTATAGGTAATCCTCTTTTCTGTATACAAAACTTGTTATTAAAACTAAAATAGTTTTGATTTAGACATTCTTTAACTACTTTAATTAATGGTTTCTTATACTTGTATTCTCCCATATTAGTATCGTTTATTAACTTAATAACATTATTTACTCTAATATTAGTGAACATGTCTTTAACATGCAGTGATATCAGTTTTGTATTTTCATTAATTGTAATATTTTCTAGTTTTTCTATCAATTGTACATTATTTTCTATGTTATATTTTGTTACGAATTCATGTTTCTCTTTTAATATTCTGCTATTGAAAGAGAAAAATATGTTTGTATGTTATGCACATGTTGTGTGAATTAAAGTGATTCTAGAAAACCTTCTGAAGACTAACAAAATTTGTGTAGTTTTTTCTTCTCCTTCGTATAGGGTTATAGAGTTTCCCGTCTTCTGATACCCAACCGCCGTACATCTCTATCGTTCCACTTGTCCTATTCTAATCCTCATTCTCTTCTCTTAATCTATGCCATTCGCCGCTTTCTGCTGTGTCCTTCCACCCAGCTTCTATTGCACAATCTGATTTGGTAGTCTTTCTTTTGCAAACTCACGAACATATCCGAAACATACGGATATGTAATTACAGCACGACATGTAAGAATTTTTCTTATCGCCAAATATTATTATAAAATATTATTGCTTAGAAGGCTACAGTTTTTAAGCATATCTAAAATTCAAAATGACGTAAGATAAAAGCCTTCAAAATTTATTGAATATACAGTAAACGTTTTAAGACAACTAACAAGTCATTTGCTTGTATTACCACGTGCCAGTTAATATATCTCTGCGTGCCATGGGTTCAATCCCATATTTCGCCTATCAATGAGTTACTTCTTTGTTACTGTTTCTGGAACTCAAAGATCGTTTATTCTTTTCACGTTCCCTGCCCATTTAGATCGTTTTATCTTGACATTGTGTAATAGGTTACTTCCTAAATTGTTTTATATTGTAACGTGTCGTTTTACCAAACATAAAACATAACATGCTATCTAAAAGATAATTTACTGACTGTAACAAACTATGGCTGACAATGACGAAAAACCAAGAAGTTAATGATCCCAGGACAAAAGGTGTAAATAAATAAGTAATTAATCACACTGTTCAGTACATTTACATATGTTTTTATTTGTGTTAAACTAATTCATTGTAATAAAACAATTTATATTTTTATTGAAATCTTCATTACTAGTTAAAATGTAAATAAATCTAATTTAACTATGGGGAGGTCTGCGCACCTCAGACCGTTATTTTATTTATCAAGAAAAAAATTTATATTAAAGGGAATTATTTAAGTTTTACAAATATAATAAGATCAAACTATAATTATAAAAGTGGTATGGTATGACAGTGCTAGAAAGTGAGAATAACAGTGAAATACGGTAAAAAGGAAAAATTGTGTATAATGAAAGTGATTGAACATAATTATAATAAGCATTGAAGAAATATATAATCTATATGAAACAGGTATATAACCCCTAGAGTGAAGTCAGACAAAGTTACGTTAAACTCTTACGTTAAAAAACTTATAATAATATAGTTACGAAGGAAAAATAAAGTAAAATTCAACAGAATATTATTAATTAGAAATGGTACACCGAACCTGTGACTCATAAAAAATATAGCCATGGCCTTTAACTAAAGAAATTAATGTTTTGAGTGGAAGAAGATTATTGTTAAAAATTGTGAATTACAAGCCAGAACGTTTAAGATAAATGACTGCTGAGTTGATGGAAATTGAAGATCAATAAAAGCTGAGATGACCAGGAAAACCAACTCAAGACCTAGAGGAATGATGTTTGACAGAGAGAGACCAAAAACCAGGTGTCCAGGAGCAGAATCAACGAATAAATACATTGGGAAAGCTGCAAAGTTGGTGAGATCATACCACAAAAACAATATTCTTCGTATTGTTTAAATTAGCAGCCATCCTTACTATTTCTTTTATGAATTTGCTAACTGCTATAATTTTTTATTGTTCGACTAAGCTTTTCGTCATCGAAAAGCGTTAAAAACACCTGAAGACCTGAAAAAGACACCTGGTTTTTAAGACCTGAAGATGTCAGTAATGACGAAAAGCTTAGTCGAACAATAAAAAATTATAGCAGTTAGCAAATTCATAAAATAAATAACAAAAACAATAACTTAAAAACCAATAAAAAAATAAATAAATAATAACAATTGTGAATTACTTTAGTACACTATTATGAAAATAGTCGTTAATCATAAGAGTTTTTTGTTATAGTTTCTAGTTGTTTAAAAGAACCCACAAACATTCAACAGACATTAACAACACTATATTACCAAGTCTCATGCATAAAAATTATATTTTCTGTTCTATGTGTAAATTGTACCAGACTTTAAAGATACCTGTATGTTAACCCTGAGATTCAGATAAATAATCCTCTATTTAAAAACAAAACACAGATTTTTTTCTTTTATTTAGTTACAAATCAACTTCAGAGATACCAATTATTTTAATATTATATATTGGTGATCCCACCACAGGGCTGAACAAAATAAAAGTATCAACGACAAACGAATAGGAAGGTTTTAACTGAATATTACATTTTGACGCTCAAAAGTGGGGCCTTCCACATTCACAGAATACATAAGGAGGATTATATTTATTGAATATTACATATTGGTGAACCCAACAGTGGGGCTAACGTCAAAAACTGAATATTGCATATAGGCGCCCAACCGGTAGAGCTGAAATTAGGCAAAACCAACTAACCGAAACACATTTAGTGAAATAACGATTGACTTAATTTTAGCTGGCAACTGCTAGAAGACTAAAAAATGCGACGACCAGAAGCTTCTCAGAAGAGAGGACAAAAGCCAGAGACAGAAGAAAATAGGCGGGAACAAGAAGAAGAAACAGTCAAAGACACCGAAATGGAAGAACAGGCGGGTGACAATGAAGAAGCCAGAGGAGGCCTGGATTTACAAAAATTATGGGAATTAATTAAAGAAAATTCCAAGAAACAGGAGGAAAAAAATAACTGAACAAAATAAACAAACTAATGAGAATTTATTAAAACAAATTAATGAAAGATTGGATAGGAATAAAGAAGAAACTAATGAGAATTTTAGGAAACAGGAGGAAAAAATAACCGAACAAAATAAACAAATGAAGGAGGATATTGAAAAAATAGATAAAAATAATGAAATGAATATCGAAACACTTAACAAGAAAATGGATAGTAACCAAGAAGTGTTTAAACAAATGAACGAAAAATTTGACAGGAATGAAGAAAGTTTAAGACAGATGAATGAAAAGATGGACAGCATTAAAGAGGGTACTAAGGAAGATTTTAGGCAAATTAATAAGAAAATTGAGAACTCTAACAAGGAGTTAAGGGAAACTGTCAATGAGAAGATAGAAGACGTCAGTAAGACACTTAGCCAGAGGATGGACAAGTGTAAGGAGGAAGTTGGACAGCAGATAGCCGATACACAGGACAGGCTGGAGAAAACTGAAGAAACATTTGTACAGTCCAGAATAGAAGTAGATGCCAGAATAGATCAGGTAGAAAATAATAACAAAATTGGTATAACGGAGGTACGAGCAGAAACACAAAAGAAGCTAGATGAAATAAAGGAAACAATAGGTGGTCAAATCGAAACCATCATGGGTGACGTAGGACAAGTAAAAGGGCAGGTAGACGAAATCCAGGAAGAACTGGTAATTCTACAAAATAGACCGATAAATTACACACACATACCAATAGGAGAAAACCAAGACGATATTAAGCACCCGGAAAAGAAGACGAAGAAAATATGGAAAAAGGAACTAATAAAAACAAGGGAGGAGTTGGAGATGATAAACAATGGACTATTTAATGTAATTAATCTCCCAATAACCGACCATAGGGAAATAGGTAATGACAAAAATTATAGTAGGAACTTAATAGAAATTCTAGAAATAATTCACAATAAAACGGTGTGTAACAAATTAAAAAGGTCTATAGGTAAATTGAATACACCAGAAATAAAAATGCATAATAAAATGTCATGGATAGCAACAATGATTGATATACAATTGACATATTTGTTTAGTAAACTAGATGATAGAGTGAT
The DNA here is from genome assembly GCA_034769895.1 of Magicicada septendecula. Lineage (NCBI taxonomy): Eukaryota > Metazoa > Arthropoda > Insecta > Hemiptera > Cicadidae > Magicicada > Magicicada septendecula. Next base: position 323,382,897 of record CM068375.1, read on the forward strand.
AGAAATAAGATTTAATACAAGTGAAAATATTTTATTAGAAACATTGCCGTATAAGGTAATAGAGAGGTATTTAACTAGGACTGAAATAGTTCTGAAAACAATAGCAGACCGAACAATAAGGACAATTGAGATCGACCACGGATAAACTAAGTAAGATAGCGCCATCGAAAGAAGGGACTGATTTTCTGAGTACCGACAAGGTAAACCATTTAAGAAAGGAAGAAGAAAATAATGATAATTAAAACAAAAATAAAATAAATAATCACTCTAGACTTAAGAAAAAATAATGATAATTAAGAAAACATAACCAAAACTGAAGAAAAGCTGATAAGGAACAAAAGGAAGAGTATAAACGAAACAATAAGAAGAAAAAAGTATTAAACTAACAATTAATTAAAACAAAATATTATATAGAAAAATATAACAAGGGATTCATTAGAAAGAAAACAGGGTAAAGCGAAAACAAACTGAGTCATAGAGTACATCAAAGTAAACACTACAAGGGGGGCTGACAACAGTCTTGATCAAAACATGAGCGAACACTTCAGGAATGAAACGAAACGCAGGAGAATAAAACGGAGAGAATACGCACGCTGTCCATAAACCAGATACAATTATAGGAGCCACAGGTAAATAATATAAACCCAAAAGCAGAAAATAAACCTGAATGTTAGGACAAAAGGAATAGGAATTCCTATGGTGTTATTAGTAACCCAAGGGTTACTCTTTAAGGTATAAACAGAGTGTTGTATGCTACGGCGCCACTCTGCGATTATGAATGATCCGCTGAGATAATAGGAAGCACAAGTGCCCCTCAGGACAGGAATTCATACTAAGTTAGGGAAAAAGTTAGGGTACCCATAGGAAACAAATAAACCGTAACAGACCAGAATCATGGCAGGAAAGACTGCAGGAAATCAGGCCATTCCAAGGAAAAGGATATACAGAGATCATGAGTGTGGCACAAAAGAAGAGGTTAGTGAACAATTACAATAACTACTGCCTCGTATTCTCCAACTCACCGAATAAAGCGAAGAATTTAAATAATATCCGGTTAAACAGTTGTTAAAGAAAGCTGTAAGAAAGTAAATCCAGCGCATGATAAAAGAAGATATTATAGGAAAAAGTAGTTTGTCAATTACCAGCCTCATTGTAGCAATACCCCAAGGAATATATAACCAAACCGAGATAAAGAGGTTTTACGAAAAGTGTGGAGAGTTTTTGTAGATTTTTGCCATTTATTTGAGTAACTCCTAAAACTACCATTACTGAAATAACTTGTCTTAAACGGGGGGCTTTATGTAACGTGTCGTTTCACCAAACATAAAACATAACATACTAACTAAAAGATAATTTACTGACTGTAACAAACTATGGCTGACAATGACCAAAAACCAAGAAGTTAATGATCCCAGGACAAAAGATGTAAATAAATAAGTTATTAATCACACTGTTCAGTACCTTTACATATGTTTTCATTTGTGTTAAACTAATTCATTGTAATAAGACAATTTATATTATTATTGAAATCTTCATTACTAGTTAAAATGTAAATAAATCTAATTTAACTATGGGGAGGTCTGCGCACCTCAGACCGTTATTTTATTTATCAAGAAAAAAATTTACATAAAAGAGGATTATTTAAGTTTTACAATTATAATAAGATCACACTATAATTATAAAAGTGGTATGGTATGACAGTGCTAGAAAGTGAGAATAACAGTGAAATACGGTAAAAAGGAAAAATTGTGTATAATGAAAGTGATTGAACATAATTATAATGAGCATTGAAGAAATATATAATCTATATGAAACAGGTATATAACTACTAGAGTGAAATTAAACAAAGTAAATAATTTAAAAGATTGAAACTCTTACGTTAAAAAACTTGTAATTATATAGTTACGAAGGAAAAATAAAGTAAAGGTCAACAGAATATTATTAATTAAAAATGGTACACCGAAACTGTGACCCATAAAAAATATAGCCATGGCCTTTAACTAAAGAAATTAATGTTTTGAGTGGAAGAAGATTATTGTTAAAAATTGTGAATTGCAAGCCAGAACGTTTAAGATAAATGACTGCTGAGTTGATGGAAATTGAAGATAAATAAAAGCTGAGATGAACAGGAAAACCAACTCAAGACCTAGAGGAATGATGTTTGACAGAGAGAGACCAAAAACCAGGTGTCCAGGAGCAGAATCAACGAATAAATACATTGGGAAAGCTGCAAAGTTGGTGAGATCATACCACAAAAACAATATTCTTCGTATTGTTTAAATTAGCAGCCATCCTTACTATTTCTTTTATGAATTTGCTAACTGCTATAATTTTTTATTGTTCGACTAAGCTTTTCGTCATCGAAAAGCGTTAAAAACACCTGAAGACCTGAAAAAGACACCTGGTTTTTAAGACCTGAAGATGTCAGTAATGACGAAAAGCTTAGTCGAACAATAAAAAATTATAGCAGTTAGCAAATTCATAAAATAAATAACAAAAACAATAACTTAAAAACCAATAAAAAAATAAATAAATAATAACAATTGTGAATTACTTTAGTACACTATTATGAAAATAGTCGTTAATCATAAGAGTTTTTTGTTATAGTTTCTAGTTGTTTAAAAGAACCCACAAACATTCAACAGACATTAACAACACTATATTACCAAGTCTCATGCATAAAAATTATATTTTCTGTTCTATGTGTAAATTGTACCAGACTATAAAGATACCTGTATGTTAACCCTGAGATTCAGATAAATAATCCTCTATTTAAAAACAAAACACAGATTTTTTTCTTTTATTTAGTTACAAATCAACTTCAGAGATACCAATTATTTTAATATTATATATTGGTGATCCCACCACAGGGCTGAACAAAATAAAAGTATCAACGACAAACGAATAGGAAGGTTTTAACTGAATATTACATTTTGACGCTCAAAAGTGGGGCCTTCCACATTCACAGAATACATAAGGAGGATTATATTTATTGAATATTACATATTGGTGAACCCAACAGTGGGGCTAACGTCAAAAACTGAATATTGCATATAGGCGCCCAACCGGTAGAGCTGAAATTAGGCAAAACCAACTAACCGAAACACATTTAGTGAAATAACGATTGACTTAGTTTTAGCTGGCAACTGCTAGAAGACTAAAAAATGCGACGACCAGAAGCTTCTCAGAAGAGAGGACAAAAGCCAGAGACAGAAGAAAATAGGCGGGAACAAGAAGAAGAAACAGTCAAAGACACCGAAATGGAAGAACAGGCGGGTGACAATGAAGAAGCCAGAGGAGGCCTGGATTTACAAAAATTATGGGAATTAATTAAAGAAAATTCCAAGAAACAGGAGGAAAAAAATAACCGAACAAAATAAACAAACTAATGAGAATTTATTAAAACAAATTAATGAAAGATTGGATAGGAATAAAGAAGAAACTAATGAGAATTTTAGGAAACAGGAGGAAAAAATAACCGAACAAAATAAACAAATGAAGGAGGATATTGAAAAAATAGATAAAAATAATGAAATGAATATCGAAACACTTAACAAGAAAATGGATAGTAACCAAGAAGTGTTTAAACAAATGAACGAAAAATTTGACAGGAATGAAGAAAGTTTAAGACAGATGAATGAAAAGATGGACAGCATTAAAGAGGGTACTAAGGAAGATTTTAGGCAAATTAATAAGAAAATTGAGAACTCTAACAAGGAGTTAAGGGAAACTGTCAATGAGAAGATAGAAGACGTCAGTAAGACACTTAGCCAGAGGATGGACAAGTGTAAGGAGGAAGTTGGACAGCAGATAGCCGATACACAGGACAGGCTGGAGAAAACTGAAGAAACATTTGTACAGTCCAGAATAGAAGTAGATGCCAGAATAGATCAGGTAGAAAATAATAACAAAATTGGTATAACGGAGGTACGAGCAGAAACACAAAAGAAGCTAGATGAAATAAAGGAAACAGTAGGTGGTCAAATCGAAACCATCATGGGTGACGTAGGACAAGTAAAAGGGCAGGTAGACGAAATCCAGGAAGAACTGGTAATTCTACAAAATAGACCGATAAATTACACACACATACCAATAGGAGAAAACCAAGACGATATTAAGCACCCGGAAAAGAAGACGAAGAAAATATGGAAAAAGGAACTAATAAAAACAAGGGAGGAGTTGGAGATGATAAACAATGGACTATTTAATGTAATTAATCTCCCAATAACCGACCATAGGGAAATAGGTAATGACAAAAATTATAGTAGGAACTTAATAGAAATTCTAGAAATAATTCACAATAAAACGGTGTGTAACAAATTAAAAAGGTCTATAGGTAAATTGAATACACCAGAAATAAAAATGCATAATAAAATGTCATGGATAGCAACAATGATTGATATACAATTGACATATTTGTTTAGTAAACTAGATGATAGAGTGATAGAAATAAGATTTAATACAAGTGAAAATATTTTATTAGAAACATTGCCGTATAAGGTAATAGAGAGGTATTTAACTAGGACTGAAATAGTTCTGAAAACAATAGCAGACCGAACAATAAGGACAATTGAGATCGACCACGGATAAACTAAGTAAGATAGCGCCATCGAAAGAAGGGACTGATTTTCTGAGTACCGACAAGGTAAACCATTTAAGAAAGGAAGAAGAAAATAATGATAATTAAAACAAAATTAAAATAAATAATCACTCTAGACTTAAGAAAAAATAATGATAATTAAGAAAACATAACCAAAACTGAAGAAAAGCTGATAAGGAACAAAAGGAGAATATAAACGAAACAATAAGAAGAAAAAAGTATTAAACTAACAATTAATTAAAACAAAATATTATATAGAAAAATATAACAAGGGATTCATTAGAAAGAAAACAGGGTAAAGCGAAAACAAACTGAGTCATAGAGTACATCAAAGTAAACACTACAAGGGGGGCTGACAACAGTCTTGATCAAAACATGAGCGAACACTTCAGGAATGAAACGAAACGCAGGAGAATAAAACGGAGAGAATACGCACGCTGTCCATAAACCAGATACAATTATAGGAGCCACAGGTAAATAATATAAACCCAAAAGCAGAAAATAAACCTGAATGTTAGGACAAAAGGAATAGGAATTCCTATGGTGTTATTAGTAACCCAAGGGTTACTCTTTAAGGTATAAACAGAGTGTTGTATGCTACGGCGCCACTCTGCGATTATGAATGATCCGCTGAGATAATAGGAAGCACAAGTGCCCCTCAGGACAGGAATTCATACTAAGTTAGGGAAAAAGTTAGGGTACCCATAGGAAACAAATAAACCGTAACAGACCAGAATCATGGCAGGAAAGACTGCAGGAAATCAGGCCATTCCAAGGAAAAGGATATACAGAGATCATGAGTGTGGCACAAAAGAAGAGGTTAGTGAACAATTACAATAACTACTGCCTCGTATTCTCCAACTCACCGAATAAAGCGAAGAATTTAAATAATATCCGGTTAAACAGTTGTTAAAGAAAGCTGTAAGAAAGTAAATCCAGCGCATGATAAAAGAAGATATTATAGGAAAAAGTAGTTTGTCAATTACCAGCCTCATTGTAGCAATACCCCAAGGAATATATAACCAAACCGAGATAAAGAGGTTTTACGAAAAGTGAGGAGAGTTTTTGTAGATTTTTGCCATTTATTTGAGTAACTCCTAAAACTACCATTACTGAAATAACTTGTCTTAAACGGGGGGCTTTATGTAACGTGTCGTTTCACCAAACATAAAACATAACATACTAACTAAAAGATAATTTACTGACTGTAACAAACTATGGCTGACAATGACCAAAAACCAAGAAGTTAATGATCCCAGGACAAAAGATGTAAATAAATAAGTTATTAATCACACTGTTCAGTACCTTTACATATGTTTTCATTTGTGTTAAACTAATTCATTGTAATAAGACAATTTATATTATTATTGAAATCTTCATTACTAGTTAAAATGTAAATAAATCTAATTTAACTATGGGGAGGTCTGCGCACCTCAGACCGTTATTTTATTTATCAAGAAAAAAATTTACATAAAAGAGGATTATTTAAGTTTTACAATTATAATAAGATCACACTATAATTATAAAAGTGGTATGGTATGACAGTGCTAGAAAGTGAGAATAACAGTGAAATACGGTAAAAAGGAAAAATTGTGTATAATGAAAGTGATTGAACATAATTATAATGAGCATTGAAGAAATATATAATCTATATGAAACAGGTATATAACTACTAGAGTGAAATTAAACAAAGTAAATAATTTAAAAGATTGAAACTCTTACGTTAAAAAACTTATAATAATATAGTTACGAAGGAAAAATAAAGTAAAGGTCAACAGAATATTATTAATTAAAAATGGTACACCGAAACTGTGACCCATAAAAAATATAGCCATGGCCTTTAACTAAAGAAATTAATGTTTTGAGTGGAAGAAGATTATTGTTAAAAATTGTGAATTGCAAGCCAGAACGTTTAAGATAAATGACTGCTGAGTTGATGGAAATTGAAGATAAATAAAAGCTGAGATGACCAGGAAAACCAACCCAAGACCTGGAGGAATGATGTTTGACAGAGAGACACCAAAAAACCAGGTGTCCAGGAGCAGACTCAACGAATAAATCCATTGGGAAAACTGCAAAGTTGGTGAGATCATACCACAAAAACAATAACTGAAAAAACAATAAAAAAAATAAATAAATAATAATAATTGTGAATTACTTTAGTACACTATTATGAAAATAGTCGTTAATCATAAGAGTTTTTTGTTATAGTTTCTAGTTGTTTAAAAGAACCCACAAACATTCAACAGACATTAGCAACACTATATTACCAAGTCTCATGCATGAAAATTATATTGTCTGTTCTATGTGTAAATTGTACCAGACTTTAAAGATACTTGTATGTTAACCCTGAGATTCAGATAAATAATCCTATATTTAAAACCAAAACACAGATTTTTTTTATTTAGTTACAAATCAACTTCAGAGATACAATTATTTTAATATTACATATTGGTGATCCCAACACAGGGCTGAACAAAATAAAAGTATCAACGACGAATGAATAGGAAGGTATTAACTTAATATTACATTTCGCTCAAAAGTGGGGCCTTCCACATTCACAGAATACATAAGGAGGATTACATTTATTGAATATTACATATTGGCGAACCCAACAGTGGGGCTAACGTCAAATACTGAATATTACAATATTAAGGTATAAAATAACACATTTCCAAAACCTTCGTGATGGCGTTATTTGGGATGAGGAGGAGCTGGTTTGGTTGATATCATTTATGCAGTCACGGGCTTGTATTAAGTCGACATTGAGTAGGCAATAAAGTTACTCGTTAATTAAAGTAAAACTATTTTATCAAATTAAAATGTCGTTGGTATAAATGTGGCGTAACTAAAGACTGCTGGTGTAGACGAACGCTGTAATTAAAATAATGTTGGCCTGAAACTTGTGAACACTAATTTATTTTGCGGTCGCAGTTTCGTTTTGGTACACAAAGTTTAACGGCAACACCCTTTGCCCCTGACGGCGAGCGTTTGAAACTATCACAGCCATAGCTGTCACCACGGGTACCGGCGATACACAATACATGTATTCAGTTGGATTCGCTATCATCTCTATAAATAGGCTCTGTAATGGGTAATGCGCTCCTGCTTCAGGCAACTGTAGACACGTTTCATTATCGTTTATTGTCAATTGTTGACAGATAAACAGACACTAATTAAATCCTTTCTCTACCTGTATATTAGTTTGAAAAAACGCTGTATGGAGTTTTCCGAATACCAATTTTACTTTCCTTTCTCAATTGACACTCTTCGGCTAATTTTCTCGCTCTACCCCCTCTCCCTCTCTCAATTTTCTTTCTCTCGAATTTTTTTTCCTTTCCCTCTCTCCAATTTTCTTGCTGACGGTTCCTTCCAGCTTCTCCTTGGTCTTTCTTCGCGTTCTTCTATAATTTGCTGCAAACGCTATTTACGTCATCGCTCGTCTATCATGGTCTGCTTCTGCTGCATGGCCTTAGGACTGCTGCACACTAAAGCGACATTTGTTTCGCGACAGAACCTGTTTCGACGCGTCGTGTTGCAAACCGTCCCTTTTGGAAGAAAGAGGATTGAGACATTGGGTCACGACAAAACAATTCTTCGTCAGTTGTTTTTGAGTTGTAAATGTGTGTAGCTTGTGGGTTCGTGACAGGCATTATTGTCCAACTATTTCGGTTTGAACTACACCTACAAGTATTTTCATTTTATACTCAATACCAATTAAAAATAATAGTAAATATACAACAATAGGCGAGAATCAGACCGAAAGGACCATGCTCGCGCTTTCCACGTACCATTAAGTAAGTGCAAAATAAACTGCCCGCCTTATGTGTTTAGAATCCAGCACAGGCGCATTTCAAAATGTCGGAAGCTGTTTTGTTGCGAGACATAAATGGAGAAAGCTTCTACTTTGGTCTCCAGGGGCTTCGCGACACCTCTAGACAATGTCGCAGCCAGTGTGTGACGCTTTATAGATCCTAATGGCAGTAGAGTCATCACACGATGCACCAAAACGGTTTGACGGTTTGCGACACGATTCGCTAAAACTGTTTTGTCGCGAAACAAAATGTCGCTGCAGTGTGTGGCCGGTCTTAGTGTTGTCTATTTATTGGTTACTCACATGAAACCAGTTATTATTTTATTTTGTACTTTCCCTTTATCTACGTTGTTCAGTTTTTCTCGTTCTCCTCCGATCCTTGTTTAGCCGTCAGGCATCCGTTCCAAATATTCACACCATATTACATGTCTCACATCTGTTTTGACTAATCAAACTGCTTCCTGATGTTTTCATTTATGCCTAAGCCTCCAGAATTCTGTTTCCACTTTCTAAAAGTTTTAGCACTTTCTGTGAATTATCTCTTATTTTCCAAACACAGAGGTAAAATATAACTACTGGAAACACGTCTCTGCACACAGAAACGAGTCAACTTTTTCTCGCCTACCCCCACTCAAATCGAGCAAACTCATGCGTTCACCGTATATATGAATTATATTGTATACGGTTTATAACATATTTCAACACTCAGGTTGTTAAAAATTTTTCAGTCCCAAAACCAGACGGTAATTTCTAATTTGTATTTTGTTGATCATACTCTTTCAACGTAATATTAATGTACATATTATATTTGACTCAATAGGTCTACTAAAAATAAATTAAGTATTTTAGAATGGAATTATTTTAGTTAATGTGCTATTAACAGAACTACTGTCTAAAGCCTTAGTGGCATTATAATGTTGTTCATAATTTTGATATCGTATATTAAAATACGTATTACAGATTAATTAATCAGTTCGTACCCATGCAGTGTACTTCCATACACGTAAGATAAAGAGTGTTTAAAATTAATAAATTAAACATCTGCTTTTTCTAACAATTCAAGCTTAGCAGTATCTAATAAAATATTTTTAATGTATCTTTTTATCATAGCATCATTTTGTATAAATAAATATTCGATTTTGAAAGATTTTAAATAAAAAATGATTTTTCTTAATATAACTGATACCCGACGAAATTTTTAACGTTTATCGCACTTTTAAAACCGTTGGCAAAGGGCGTTCTTGAATTAAAATTATCGCATAGTAAACCTGTGTGTCTAATAAATTTTACTGTACTGTCACTATTTTGAAAATCTGCGTCAAAATCAGTTGTAATACTCTATTACATCTGCAACGCCACTACACAAGATAGAACAACTACTTTTACAATCATTTTACAATTTACGTGTTCATAATATATTGTAATTTATAATCGCAATTTGTGAAAATGAACTAAGCGACGCTGTCAGAAATGTAAGCGGCTGCTTCTTACTGAATGAGGGGTGGGGGAAACACAGCTGCTATCGGAACGGTTCACTGTGCTGATGTAAGTGGAAAGTACCTAGTTCCTACAGTAGACATATTATATCTCTATGGTTACAAACTATAACTGACTATGTTTCACGACATGGCATGTCAAACTAACTTTTTACGTGGCTTTGTGGGTTACGTTTACTATAAAAAATTCCTAATTATACCACCTCTCTATGTTTCTTTTTATTTCTATGTTTTTATAGCCTATTCTTAACAGTGTTAAGTGTTCTGACCGTACTCCAGCACTAAGTCACTCCATTTGCATGCAATTCACACGTTATCCCTTTCATTTGTATCAAGTATTACGCCCTCATGTCTTGTGTTGTCAGAAGATGAGAAAGTATTGGAAAAATTGGCAAGTTCGAAAGTAAGGAAGACAAAAAATATAAAAACATAAGAATGTTGTGGTCCAAGGGGACAGATGCGATTCAAGACCTGTTGAAGAATATCTCTTATGCTCTCCATCTTAAATCTTCACTGCACTCTCACATACTCGTTAGTGAACCCTGTTGAGTACAGTAACCGATTCCAAGATTGTGGGGACCAATTGTTTTGGGGGAAAATGGTTGAAGAGCAACACGACAGATGGTGGTCCTGGCATAATTGTATCTACCAGGTTGTTGTCTGTTGGTAGCAGGATAGACACCGAATGTGGCAGCGGAGTACGTTGGCACATACTAAGCTGAGTTAGAAGGCTTACTGTGTGGGTAGACATGGCTCATAAGCCATGGTGAAAGCAACCCGTCTAAGGAAAGGGGACCCTGAAAAGAAAACCCCGGTCCTTCATGATTGGGGTTATACGATGTTTTGGTATCCCATCTATTTAAAAATTACAGTACTTATAAGTTTCGTAGGAAAACTAAATGGATCTAATGGTAACAGACAAGGCAAGAAAAACTACCAGAAGCAGCAAGTTGTTATAAACCACCTGGAAGAAGAAGCATGGAGAGACGAAAAATTGATGGGAATCCTATGAAGCAGGAACAGAAAATTATACACGATCTGCAGAAAACATGTGAAGTTGAAATCAGCGTGAATAAAGTCTTTTACCGGGAGAGAAAAGTCTACTAACCTGGAATCAGAATGATACTCATAATATAGAAAATTAATAGACTACACGACAACACGTTAACAAGAAGAGGCAATGTGTAGAATTAAAAAGAAACTGCTGAGTACGTAAACTGTAAGAGCAAGAACTGGCATACATACAGTCAATACAAATATCAAGAAATGAACCATCGCATCATTCATGTAAAAGAATCGTAAACGAACGGACCCTTGTTGGTTAAGAAAACGAAAAACTTGAATTCTAATAATTCATAAATACCGTTCTGCTAGGCCATGTTCGGTTGCTGCAAATTCTCGATTTCTCGACAACGCCGATCCGCCTGCATGTCTTCTGTCCGTATCTATTAAGTTTTATCCTCGCCTGTACAGACCCTCGTCAGTTGAGTTATATAGGCATACCGACTGCCTCTTACTTTTACGCAAAATAAAGAAAAACAAAGTATCGGGTTTCGTTCGGCCTAAGATTTACAGTAGCTTACTGTTTTCGTAACACTGTTGCTTGTTGCGGTCTGAAGAAGATCCCCAAGGGTGGGATACGAAACGTTGTCGATGATGTCGAGAACTTACAGCAACCGATCACGCCCTGGCAGCCCGGTATTTAATACATTTTAGAATATTGACACAGGCCATGTAAGCTAAAGATATAAGAATTGTATGTAATGAACGTACTTATTTTATATAATTTACAAATATAATTACTGAATCTACTTATAAATTATATTCACATAATTTAGCTGTATAATATAAAGAGGCTATTAAAAGTAACGCTTACGGATTTTAAAAATTTAATTATATTTTTGTGGTAATGTTATGTTTATAATTTTTATCTTATTAGTCCTTCATTTCTTAGGTGTTATATCAGATAAGAATTTTGATTAAATGAACGTTTCCGGTATTGTTAATATTAGAATTTACTTTGTAAGGAAATCACTTTCCACATTATACATTTTTGCATATCTTAAAGAAGGATCAGAACTTTTTGTGCAATCTGAATAAGAGGTTGACTAACAACAGAAGAAGGATATTATAATTTTAATGTGTTTCTGTAAACACAAGAGTAAACTAAATGTGTAATAATGTTTTCGCAATAGACAGTAGTAATTTTAATTTAACAATTTATGTATTTCTATACACCAAAATACAGAATATATTTGCATGGTAAATTGTTTGAAAACACATGCGAAAACGTTACACGCTATCACGTTTGTTGAAGTTAATGAAGACTGATTTGGAAGTCAAACACTGCGGTATTAAACACACACACACACGCGCGCGCGCACGCACACACCACTGCCTCTATGTAATCTGCGTTATTTGTATATGTTATGTTACTAATATCTAGTAGCTACTCAATAACATACCACGGAATATATAGTATTCTGTAAATCAACTGAATTTTGTGAAAATTTGTTTTATTTCAATAATTATTGTTTGCCGTAGCTTACTGCCGAACCGCTACTTGCTTTGTACCACTCCACAAAACCGCTTACCGACTATTATTTACAGGTGGAAAATGAGCGCATGTAGAAATGAATTACTAAAACTGTGGCCGCTAGTTGACCATTAACAATCACAACGGTCACGATATGAAAGTGAGGCTATAAAATTCTATAATACCGTTTGACCGATGATGCAACAAAACCAACATATATAGTATTCGAGAAGGGTCTGTAATCACGACAATACATGACAGAATACAAAAAGGAAATAGGGCATATTCTGCCAAAAGCAGGCTATTAAGAAACAAACTCATTAACGGCAACACAAAATAAAAATAAATGAGACACTTATCAGAGCAGTTGTTGATTATAAATGTGAGACATGGACAATGGCAAAAAAAGAAACAAGTAACACTAAAAAGTTTTAAAAGATCGTAAAATGTGTTTCTTGCCCGGTTAAAAAAGATAACGAAAAGAGAATAAGAAATAACAAGTAGCCTAAGTAGACGAGCTATTGACACATGAGGGCATTGTAAGATTCGTAAAGGTTCGACGAATACAATGGCTTGGTTATCTAGGGAGAAGAGATGACCAGAGTATGCCAAATTGAAACTTAAGAACGCAAGTCCACAAAAACAAAAAGAGGGGCCGACCTATAATACGATGGTTAGATGATGTAATAGAAGACCTCAGAAGAATGGATTGGAAAAGATAGGAAACACTGGTAATGATTGGTGTTGGAAGTAAACAAGCGGACAACGCCACTCTATCCTCAGTCGGACGGGATGTTTGAGGGATTAATAAGACATATGAGCAGCATCTTTTGAAGGTTGTTGACCATCACCAAATAGACTTAGACCAATGTATACCAGTATTCCTCATGGTGTATAGGTCATCAGTACATGACACAACCGGCATGACTCCAGCGAAATTGGTGTTTGAGCGGGAGATTCGTCTTTCTGGGGACTTGTTGTTCGGATCACCAGAGACCCAGTCCCAAGAGCGTCAGAACTATTCCTCGCAATTAGAAAACCAACTGCGAAAAATGAATCGCTTGATAAGAGGACGGCTGAAGGCATCCAATGATTAAATGAATACTCGGTATGACATTTGCAGCAATAGTGTGGGTTTCCAAGAACAAGATCAGGTTTGTTTGTTCAATCCAAAGCGCCGTCGTGGTCGCTCACCTAAATTTCAGACTAACTGGGAAGAACCCTACACTGTAAAAAAAGAATCAACGATGTTGTCTATGGGATTCAACAGGAAGGACAGAGAAATTTCAAGGTCGTCCACCTTGATCGCCTAGCTAAGTATTACTTCAGAGATGGTTTGCCAGTTCGGGACAAACTGAATTTGGACTGGTATGAGAGTAATTTGTATTCGTGAGACTTCTAGCATCGATTTGTTATTGAGGTTCCTAGTCAAAAACGTTCGTAAGTACACTTAATAGATGAAGTTATTTTGATGCCACGATATTTGATGCTCGTTCAGCATGTCAGGTCCAGTTACCTGCGGATATGTACTCGATCACGTACCTTTCAGAAGATATTTGTAAACGTGCGTCCGCTGTTATTTCTTTCTAGAGTTCTATGTGTTTGGCTATTTTTTTTTTAAATTACCGGTAATGTCACTATAGCGGTTTCAAAGGCTGGGCATTCAAATTAAGTTCAGTTTTTTATCAGCCTTGTTTCATTTTGTTTGGAACGTTGGACTGACTGATATTTTTTCGTCATTCACGATTTAGCGTTGTGGTCAAGAGGTGAGGTGTAAAATTCCCTGAGCTAAGCAAGTCCTCGACAGAAAGAAAAGATTATTGTGCGGGTCAGTATATATAAAGCGAAGACAACGAACTGTGAAGTGTTTTGTTTAGAGCGGGAATTTGGACATTGAGGAAAGAATAGGAAAGAAGATTACAGGCTTTTGAAAACAGAAAATGAAAAAGAATCTAAAAGGATTTTCTCAAAAAATAGATAGAAAAATTTGAGATGCTTGGAAGAGTAGCAGAAAGAAAGTACAGAGTTGTATATTATCAAGGACAGGACAAAAAATTTGTTAGGACATTGTAAGCGGAAAACTGGCTTATGTTAGGGTGGAGACACTGGAGAGGTTAGAAAACGGAAAGCAAATTAGAAGACGGAGGAGACAGCAGGTAATAGACTATATAAGAATACAATATCAGGAAATGGAAATAATCAGTTACTGGTAGGAACGCATGCATTTCAAGACCTGTCTTTGGGCAGAAAACACGTGATGACCGTTCACGGATTACCTTCACCAAGACTCGGCTGAGCAGGATTGGGGAGAGACTGTCTGCTTGCCTCATCACTCTTTTGATTTTGAAAGCCTCTGACGGTTTTTCTATGAATTTAAATTATAAAAATTAATCATCACCATATTTTTTACAACACGGCGTAGGCAAAGTGTCGCCTGGTCAGTCCTCAAAAACCCTCTAGCCATCTCTTCCTCGGTCTACCCACACACACCTATGTCCTATGGGTTTGTATTTTCTTATTTGTTTGGCAAATCTGGAATCTGATTACTCTTTCTAAGCATTTTTTCACCGTTGTTTGATTTACTGATTTCTTTTAATTTTTTTCATTTAAGTTAAGTACATGTAACTCTTCTCTTACGGTCTCATTCCTCATACGGTCGAGTTTAGAATACATTTTAACTTTCCTTATGAACGCCATTTCTGAGGTCTGTATTTTATTGGCTATTTTCTTTGACAGCCATAATTCGCAGCCAGTACAGGCACTTCCATAAATTTGTAGAACTTTAGTTTTGTATCTTGACGTACCTTGTTTCTAAAAATACAGTTAATTGTCCCACAGATCGTCTGGAACTTACCTAATTAAAATCGTTCACCTATAATTCTATCAGTAATCATTATTTTTTTTATTATTGGCCCCTTGCCTCGAAATTTAATTACCTTTGTTTCTATAGTAAAAATTTTTATATTTTATTGTTTGCAAATCTGATGAAGCTTGAAAATAGATTTCTGCAATTTAGAATCTGTATTTTGAAGTATAAGCAAGTTGTCGGCAAAGAAGAGCACATTCAAATATCGGTCTCGTAATAACTTAATATCAGGGTTCACTAGAAGTTTCCATTTCCTTACCAGATCGTCAATATAAATTTTAAGAAGAGTATGTGATATGTTTATGAAAAATAAAATTATTATTATTTCTCGTTTGGTATTTTATTTAAAACTGTATTTGGCCCATTATAACGTATTGGGCCATATTATGATATTTAGTAGTTTTATCATTTTTTACGTAACATTTTATATAAAGTGTATACTATTTATTAATTGTATACACTGAGATTTTATATTAGCGTTAACATTATAAAATAATGTTAGTGTAACACTACATATAACATATTAACATTTTATACATAGTGTTACGTATGGTGTTACGTTTTATACCTAATAATTTATGAAAGTTCTCGAACGTAAAATTTAATGTTAATCTAACCTGTTACGTCACAGTTAGATAACACAGTGACGTATATGCATACGTATGTCTGCCTGCTGACATCTGTCACTGCCTTATCTGCATTGTAAATGATACCGTACAATGTGTATAGACACACACACACACACACACATATGTCTGTATATTCATACATCTGCATAATCTCCGTCTCGGTGATACATCCATGGTAACGGTATGGTGTTACCATTGTACTTCGGGACGCATTTTTCCAAAACATTTCCACCGGTTAACTATTACATCACAACTGTTTTGCACCCTTATACCTGCTTTATTTTCTTTACCATCTGTCTACCTAGGCCTCTAAAAATGTGTTTATCATTTTACATTTTCAATGTGGGCAGTCGTATTTTCCATTTCTAGAATTTTAAATTGCTACGATAACATTATGATATTTCTAAATATTGAAACAATATTAATTTTGCTTTTTTTCAGAATGTTTAAATTGGTTAAAGAGACCATTATATAGAGGCGTTGTTGTAAGATAGCCACTGCTGCTTTGTAGTGTGAGAGTTGGATTTCAAAAATTTCCGAAGAAAGCTATAGATAAAATCGCACTAGTCAGAGAGGTCAGATGGCAGCCCCTCTCTGAGTTACGATGCCATAGACTAATAACCTACTTAACTGAAAATACCTTAATATATTATTTCAAACAGAATATTTGATGCATATTTTGATAACGGGCAAGGAAAAGGGAATGACTAAGGATAAAAGAAAAAATAAAATCTTTGAAATAGCCATGCGTAATGTAACACTAACATGCAATAAGGAAAGCAAATAAAAGTTAATTAATAAATTTAATATCTAAGACAAGTTGTGATCTGCTTTCCTTGGTACAGTAAGCAAGTTTCTTGCAGAGTTAATGATAGTCGTCTATTTTTGAATTTGCTAAACAATTTGCAACAGTTCTTCCTTCCTATATATTTTCATCAGTTTTGACTTATTTATGTTGATTTCCATGTCATAATTCCTTCCCGTTTCTACCATTTGGTTTGTTAAGTCTTAAAGAATTGTTGTATTTTAACCAAATTCAGGTCATCTGCATATTTTATGGTGCTAATGTTTCGTCATTTTACTGAAAAGAAAAAAATAGCTACTATACTTTTGTAAGTATTTACAATAAATTCATAAGATTCATGGGTATTACGAATTGTTAGTATTGTTAGTAACGACCAGTCAATGTTCCCAAGGATTTCACAACAATTTATAAGTTGGAAGTCAGCATTCTGACTGTTTTACAATTACAAGACGACTGATGAGTGCAATGGAATAATAAAATCTGGCATATGAAACAGCACTACATTCAATGTAATGCCAATAAAATTTCATTATTAAACTGTATGTGTGTGTGTATGTGTGTGTGTTTGTGTCTGAGTTAGCGTATTTCAGATGTATCAACTTTTAAGTTTAGAGATGATAAAATATAGAGAATTACATACTTTTTAATTTACTTTTACAATCTGCTGAGACTTGGAACGTCAAGCACAGAGAAGACTTGTATTAAAGTATGTCAGCAAAATAATTTCATTTTAGTATTGATGTCTTGCGTCAGAAAGTGGGAGTAAAATGTGGGTTCGATTCTACAGAGGTAGACAAAGAGATATATTATGCTGTAATCCACATAGCATTCATTCGTTACATCTTGGTGAACGAAGCTGTTAGGTATCAGAGCCAAGACATGATTTAAGTCCTTTGTAACGAACATTTTTAAGAAACCAGCTAGAGATTTATATAATACTACCTGTTATCCCCGGCTTTGCACGCAAATATTTGACTTTTAATAAGTATTTTATTATAATTTTTATTGTCTTTGTCTATATTGCGTTCTGTCACTTCATATAACAATTTTGTACTCATTAGTCAAATTCTCTCCAAAGCTGTTTTCAACACTTGCACTATTTCAACTTGTACTAAATTATTATTTTTGTTAGTGCAACAGCCTGTGGAGATTTAAAAGTACCCGTGTATAAAGCCTTTGGAGATATTTATAAAGTACCTGTTAAATCAAAAACGCTAAATTCTTTATTTTAAGTGCTGCTGTGTTAGAAGCACTGTATAACACATTAAACGTTATGTTTTCCGCAACCATCGCTTTTATTTATTTAAGCAGTAAACTAAAAACCAAAAACCGTTGTCACCTAACATAACAAATGAAAACAGAACGTATTTTTGCTTTGCATTATGTAATAGGTTAATTCACAATTAGTACACTTCTTTTTTTCCACATCGTAATATATCCATACAATCGCACATTATAAAAAATATCGAAAATGGATTGCAGGAATGGATAATGTAAAGTTCCGATGCCGTTAAATAGCTTTCCTTTATTTGCTTGTTACTATGGTATTTAATTCTGGTCTCCATGGTGATGTTGACATTTTTAAACGCGTAAACGAAAAGACATAATTAAAAGGTCCTAAATCGTGCGAACGGGGCAAAATTTCAAGTTAGACAGTGTTTTTTGCCTTGTGTGAAAGGTTACCTGTGAAAAATGTGGTGGCAATCGGTGTAACTGTGTGGATTTGTATTCAGTACATATAAATCCTTAGGCTTTGAGTTTTATATACATAGATATGTGTAAGCAAAAGAATATTTTTTTGACTTGTTTTGTTGTTCTGTACATTTTGAAATGTGTAAAGATCTATCAGTACAAAGAATAGAACATTACTGCTAGTAGTGTGTTACGCTTAGGGAATATTTAATACTGTATCGTTGGGTGACTTTGTCATTGTTTGCACGTATAAAGTGCGCTGCATAATTACGTAACGGTCTTGATCATTCGCGACGCCATTTCCAGACGTTACTCAACTATTATAAAGGCATTCAGTCGCGGAACTATAATGCGAGGTGCTTATCCGTAAAGAGACAGATTATTCTCGAATATCAGCGGAGTACGTACAAACTCCAGCGCCCGGGAAGGCTGTTCAGTTCAGTTATACCAGTTAATATTACTAGCGTGGAACAAAGTGACTGTTGCGCAGTTCTGTGGAAAGTGATGATTGCGTTAATTAGATCCCAACTGAAGTAAGATAACATTTATTGTTGTTTATTACATAATTTTTTTAAAAATAATTTTACAAGAGTGCGTTTGTTGATTTCTAACTGTTGTTTGTGTCTCAATAACGTTTCTAATTACTGACTTCATTTCTGTCAGTTGTTTCTTTCCCAATGTACAACACTACGATCCGTGAGACCGTCGTAACACATTGCGTCAAGGGTAGTTGTATGCAGTTGGGCATGTTTAATAAGGCTGTGCTACAATTGGTTTAATTAGTGCTGACAATATTTTCACCATTTACGACGGTGTCTGAGGTTTAATAAAATATTTATCGAATTACAACAAATGGTTGTTGTAAGATTTAGGTCTTATTAATATGTTATATCAAAAATTGATTTGATCAGTGTAATTAGTAAACATTAAGTAATTTGATAATAACGCGGTATAGCAACGACATTTGTTATTGAAACTATTTGTCAGAAATCACGTCTAATTGGCGTACCGTTTCCTACTGTTTCAGTAATACCGACACACCAACTCACTATAACAAGAGTGAATGCCAATAATTTTAATTGTCTTCAGTTACGTAACAACGCGGTATTTGTGCCGATGATGGTGACTCACTTGAACGCATTCTCTACCAGTGTACTCAGAATATCCAAAACTTGTCTCTTAGATTATCAACAGAGATGACCAAATCATTTAGTACTTCTGAAGAACGTTTACACTGTAAACTGCAGTTATATAACACGATTAATGAGCTGGAGTTATCGTTCAGGTACCATAGGATACAAATATTTTACCATCAGGAACTAGAGTGTGAAGTAAAACGATAAGCAAATAAAGCTTCAATTTTGAATGCAACCTGGTAGAACTAATTTCTTGGAGCTGAAACCAAAGCAGGTATGCACAAAAAAGAAACGGTGGCGCCCAATGTTGACCTATGCTGCTGAAAATTGAAAACATAATAGTGTAAATATACAAATTTAAATAATTATTATAAAATTGCCATAATCGTTCCTGATATCTTTTCTGTTTAAACAAAATAGGTGTACAAGAACTAATAACGCTTAAATTGAAATAAATGTTATTTTCACTAAACTATTATGAGTCATACTAAAACTATCATGAGTGGATCTTTAATAAAAATGGTGTTATTGCAAGATGCTAAAAGTAAAATTACAAGGTAGCCGCAAGATGGTCAGAAAAATTACAAATGAAGAGGTGCTGACCAGAATAGGCAATGAAAGGTGTTTGTTGACAAGCATAACAAGAAGAAGGGTAGAACTTATTGGACATACATTGCGGCATGAAGGACTACTAAAATTGGTGATGCAAGAAACAATAGAAGGTAAAGGATATAAGGCAAGACCAAGGCTGCAGTATATAAAGCCAATTATGGATGATGTAAATTGAGGAAATGAAGAGGAAAGCAAAGATCGATAACAATGGAATACTACTGCAAACCGATCTTAAGATCGAAGGCATAAGAAGAAAAGAAGATTATGATTCAACTTTTTATTTTTTTAGTGAATATTTAGTACTTTTATGTATAATTTGCAACATTTAGTAGTAATGATTTAAATTCAATATTTTCCTTTATATCAGACACCAAAACAGCTCAAATAACTCCATAATTCTTTTCAGAATATGACTTTAGGTTTTTTGTTTCTATATACCTCGGTGTAATGTATAATATTTTAATATGTTTTTAATTTTCTTACAAATAGGGATATTTTAAATTTAAAAATATGATTTCCTTTTGCAATATTTAATTTAAAAAATAAATGTTAGTAAATAAATGTAAGTAAAATTTTCTTCTTCATATATAAGTAAAGTTTCTTCTTTTATATATAAAAGTATATACGTTTCAGCTTACACATAATACTAAAATCCTTTAATATTTCACTCTGATAAGATATTTTAAACATCTAACGAGTATGTATTGACATCATTGAAACAAATCCACGTTGAGGCGGAATCGAACTTATAACTAACCAAATCAAAAGCAAGTGCGCTATCGTTATTGCTCCTTATATAAAACATTTATTTTGCCACATATCATTTTTAAAAATAAAACACTTGGAAATGATACAGGGTTTTCTTTACCTCGTACCGTTTTATGACCTTCTAAGTTACAGCTGACATGCCATATTTCTCTTTATTATCATTCACATATATGTTGGTTTATGACTAACATTCCTCTGTGTTTTATAACCTAAACGTATGTCAGACTGAACCATCTGTCTGGAAGATAGATATTTATTTCCGTTATATTATTTTCGTTGAAGAAAGTTTCGATTTTAGTGTTTAATTGATTTTTGTCCATTATGAAGTTTATATTACATTTGTCAGCTTTTAGGATTGTTATGTTGTGTTCAAGTAACATTTGTTTTACATGTTCAGTGTTTTTATTTCATTGTTGTGTCTTTTTGGTTGTATATGTGTGTGTTGGAGCTTTCGTTTTATGTCGTAACGTATCGGGTCCTGATCATTAAAGTGCGTGTTTTGTACAGCTGTGTCTGCGTCTATGATTATGTCACATATGTGTCTATTGTTTTTTTTTGTTAGTTGTATTGTTACTCAATCGCGGTTCAGGGATAGATTCAATTCCACCAGCATTTATGAAATGCTTCAATTCATATGATTCAAGAATGGATTCAATTCTACCGCACACAAATTCCGCACACGAACAGTTAATACAACAAACATTAATTTCACAACAGATGAAATGGATTTACTAAACAAAGGACTGAAACATAATTTGAGTAACAATACAACTAACAACAAAAAACACAATAGACACATACGTGACATAATCATAGACGCAGAAACAGCTGTACAAAACACGCACTTTAATGACCAGGACACGATACGTCACGACATAAAACGGAAGCTCCAACACACACATATACAACCAAAGAGACACAACAATGAAATAAAAACACTGAACAATGTAAAACAAATGTTACTTGAACACAACATAACAACGCTAAAAGCTGACAAAGGTAACATAAACGTCGTAATGGACAAAAATCAATTAAACACTAAAATCGAAACTTTCTTCAACGAAAATAATATAACGGAAATAAACAAAGACCCCACACTAAAATTTCATAAACAAATTAACAAACCTCTAAATAACACAAAACATATAATCAAACTAGAAAGCGCCAAATACCTTACAAATAAAACCTAACCCCCGTAAATTAAATGCATTACCAAAAATACATAAACCTAACATTCCCATCAGACCATTATTAAACTACACACAGGCTCCCTCCCACAAAATCGCAAAACACCTAGACAAAATAATCAGAGAACACATTATTCTCAGTAACAACACATCTATAAAAAACAACATCGAACTATTCAGGAAAACTGAACACATCCACATCCCACACAACTCAACTCTGCCATCTTTTGATATAACCAATTTATACACTAATGTCCCCATCAAAGACACCATCCAAACACTAGAACAACTACTCAGACAAAACAACACACCTGAAACAGACATACAAGATATCATCACACTTACCAAAATAATAACTGAACAAAATTACATACAATAACAAGATATACACACAAACAGAAGGTCTCCCGATGGGATCCCCCATATCAGGAATACTAGCAGAAATACATATACACAACATAGAACAGAACCACATAATAAACAACAACAAATACACCAACAAAATTATATACCGGCACAGGTATGTAGATGATATATTACTTTTATTCAAAGGCAACACAAGACAAGTTGAAAACTTCCTCAAATACATAAACACTATACACCACAAATTAAAATTTACACTGGAAATTGAACAAAACCATAGTATACATTTTCTAGACCTAACAATTAACAAAACTAACAATACACACACGTACAAAATATACAGGAAACCAACCACAACTGACATGGTTATACACAACACATCAAACCACCCAACACAACATAAACATGCGGCCTTCAACCATATGCTCCATAGACTAACTAAAATACCCTTAAATAAACAAGATTACACCGACGAACTCAACATAATAAAATACATAGCAATCAAAAACGGTTACAACCCTAATTTAATAAACACACTACACAAATGCATCAAAACAAAAACAACAAAACACAAAATACCATCAACACACAGCACAATAAATACATCACACTCACATACCACGACTCCTACACACACAAAATCGCCAACACATTCAGATAACACAAATACATAATAGCATACAGAACAACCAATACCATCAAAAAACACATCAATAATACAAACACAGACATAGACAAATATAAGAAAACAGGTGTCTACAAATTAAATTGTAATAACTGCAATAGTTTCTACATAGGCCAGACGGGAAGATCTTTTTCATCCCGTTACTCTGAACACTTAAAAGCTTTAACCATCAACAATATACACTCCGCGTTTGCCACACACATACACACACAAAACCACAGTTACAACAACATAGACACTAATCTTGAAATTTTACATTACTTACCCAAAGGTCGAAAACTCAACACAGCTGAACAATACGAAATATACAAACACCACACAACACAACCAAACAACATACTTAACGACCAATTACAATATAAATCACATACACTTTTTGACACAATTATACAAAAAACAAACATTAATTTGAATCCCTGCGCCAATCCCCTTCCTCCACGCACCACCGCCACTACACCTTCCATACAACAACCGTTACTAAAGTAACTAAATACTGGCAGTCTGTCTCTAAGCTGAAGAAGACGAATACGACGCCGAAACGCATTCGACGAGAAGAAAAAACAGTAAGTTCACAAGTGAAAGTTTCATTTTTAGATAAAGTGTAGTGCTGTGAAAGAAGATGATGAACAATCAAGACAACTATGACAGTTTTGTTTGAAGTTTTGAGTATATCGCAGCTACTCAGCGATTCTTTCGCTGTCAATTCAATGTTGGTCGAAAAGGGCCGTTCCGAGTTGGAACACAGTCCTGAGATGGGTGGAAAATTTTAGATCAACATGGAACATTGTGAAGAAGAAGCCACCAGGTCCTAAACGCAATGTAACGACACCGGAGAACGCAGGAAGGTTTAGAGAAGCACTGATTTGGAGCCCAAGACGATCGGCTAGACGACATGCAAGTAAGTTATCAATCAACTGTGAAACGGTCTAGCAAATTTTACACAACGATTTAAAAACCCACGAACACAAAATTTGAATTGTGCATTAGCTGAAGGCGGTAGATTACAAACAACGTAAGGAAATTACTGTAAACTGCATGTTATATTCAGTGAAAATGTGCAACAGTTAATCAGTCATGAAGCTCATTTCCATCTGAACGGGAACGTAAATTATCATAACTTGCGTTCACGATATTAATTGATGACTCGTTGGTGAAACATATTAATACAAAGGTTTTGTAAATATATAAAAACACTTGGTACGTTTCACAGATTTTATTTAACTCCGACAGCTGTTTAGATGCCTTAAGAGGTCGAAACAGCTGTCAGAGTTAAATAAAATCTGTGAAACGTACTAAGTGTTTTTATATATTTTCAAAACCTTTGTATAACTTGCGTTATTGTGCACCTGAAAAGCCACGTCTTATTCACCAGCGTCCTCTGCACTCTCAACGAGTCACAGTGTGATTTCTGTTGTCTCATTTGGAATTATTGGTCCGTATTATTTGAGGAAAAATGGCGTGACAATCACTGTCAATTCGGCTCGTTACATTCACATACTTTAAACGTTCTTCAAGGCAGAACTGCAAAGACCACGAATTTCCTTGAAAAGTGTCTGGGTTTAGCAAGATGGCGCTACGGCACACACCACAAACGATTCATTGAATATTCTTCGACGCATGTTTCGTGGACGCCTCATATTACGTTTTGGCGATATTCTGTGGCTTCCAAGATCTCCCGACTTGTCAATATGTAACTTTTCCCTGTGGGAGGTACCTCAAAAGCCGTGTATACGCTAAGAAACCCCGCAATTTGGATTAGTTAAAGAATTGCACCATTCAAGAAATTGCTGCCATCCCTCAAGAGATGTTGGCCCGTGTGATGCAGTATTTCCGGCGGAAACTTGAAAACTGCGTTCAAGAAAATGGACGTCACCTCGCAGACATTATTTTTCACAATTACGGTAAACCTTAACATAACTCAAGTAGCATGTATTAAGCTGTAATTTTGTGTCAATAAACCCACTTTAAATTTAAAGTTTACCGAGTATTGGTTATTTAAAAACTGTCCGATTCCCGCGTGTCACTCTGTATAAGGCCATATTGATCCGTTTGCTAAACGAAAAGTATTATACGCTGTTCGGTAGTTGCTGCTTTATTGCAGCACAGTAAAAATATGAGTTTGTCAACGCTGTGCACAAGTGTTATTCTGTAAGTATGTCACAATATGAAACATCTGTTCACACGCGACTTGCTTGACTGCTGTCACAAACTTATGTTGAAAACATTTTGTTTTATTTTCGTATTTTGATAGCTTTTCTATATAAATTATTATTTTAATAAAACCTAGATTTTTCGTACTATTCACGTTTCATAAAAGAGAGAATAATTTTATAAACATCTTTTTATTTTTACGAAAGAGAAATTACTTAATCAAGTGGCCTATACATATACATATCAGTTAATTTTAAAGAAGTATCGACATAACTTTTATTGAATATAAACATTTCCCTTGTGAAAATGGCTGAAGTGTCATACATAACCCATTACAGCCACATGTCGCCTTCAGTTGGTGATCGTGGTCCTGAAACTCGTATGAGACAAGTTTAAGTGATGTTACTATTGTTATTATTGTTGTTGTTCTTATTGTTTTTATATTATTTTAATCGCATGTGTTTATATCCTGACTTTTAAATTAATCCTTATTAGTAATGATCAAAGATCATTACCTTACCTTAGCTTTGATGCCTTATCTTTGATTTCATTACCTTTGATGTGGTTATTCAATAATACTACTATTATTGTAAAATAATATCTACAGGATATTATCCTGTATTCCTGATATCCTGTTATCGATATTAGTTATCGATCCTGAAAACTAAATGTCGCGGTTACATTACTGCCACAGTCGATTTACAAAATTATATTACGGGTTTAACGAACCTGTTCTCACGTGTTCCGATATCAGTTTTATTCTTACACTGATAAACTGTAGTAAACGATAAAACCATCCAATACCGGCGTATGTAATATATTTTTACTGTACACAGAACTGATAGAGAGACAGAATTGGATTCCAAGAGTGGGGTGTAATCCACCCTATAGGGGTCATGCATATTTACACAGCGGCAATTAACTTTTACACGTGAAATTACATATCGTTTGTGGAGGCTTGCACCCCTTCTACGCGAGCTTTAATATTTTTCTGTTTAATTCCTTTGTATGTATCCAAGAGGATAATTAGAAAAAGCAGATATTAAAAGTAGCTGACACAAACAAACAAGTTCGTGCAGTGAGACGTTCATGTTTGAATCCTAAATTTTACAAGACAAAGCTAAAAATATTATAATAATTCCTTTTACATTACTGTGCAATTTATACTTGAAACAGAAAATATGAAATGTTTAAATTTTGTGGATCTCACCATTACATCTAGCAACAATATTTCTTCTTGTTCTTAGTCATCCTCTTCTAACCGTCGGGTGTCGAGGTTTTCGAGAGAGCTCTCCATCTTGTCCTGTCCAGTGCTAAAACCCTGGCACGGACTCAAACTGCTCCTGTGCCTTCTACACTCTCCTTGATGTTATCCTCCCATTTCGTTCTGGGCCGTCCTCTTCCTTTTCTGCCTTCTGGTTTTGTCTCCTATCATTTTCTTGGGTACCTAGATATAACAATTTAACATCTACAATTGAAATTTTGTTCATCTCCAAGGCATGCAATATACAATAGTTCAAACTCACGAAAGTATTCCATCTCAAGCATCGTTCTATAGTTTGTTGTCTTAATACGCTATCACCGAATAAGCAGTGCTAGTATCTGCGACCCACTGTAATGTTAATTTCTTGTTATAGTTATTGTTATATAGAGTTACTAAGGCTATCAAGGCTGGCATCAGCAACGTTGGTAACACTATTTGCCGAATTGCTACGCCGTGTTCTATAGTTTGTGTTTACTTGCTTCTAACACTGAAGATGGCCTCCGATGGTGAGACCGAAACATCTGTAAACAAGAACGATAGACCACGGCCTAAAAACAACACGGGAAATTATGTTTCCAACTTAGTTATTGCAACATTAATAAAAGCAAATGGCATTGTTGCGCAGAGGACATAGATAGCACCTGCTACTACCTGAAAAATTGCACGCGTTGTGTGAGGGTCAGGATTACACAGTGCTCGTGATCTCTACAGACACACCTCCAAAAGGTTTGCCCTTTCTAAGTCAACTTTTTTACGTGTTACACAACACAGATGAAGTATAAAAACGCCGTTTTGGGAATAGAGAATCAGTATTTATAGACGGCAATTCTGTGTGTCGTCAGTACTTCATCGTTTCTCAAACTTTCAGTTCGTTCCACCTGAATAATTATCTACATAAACGACAATTCAAACCTCACTAAGTACCTCTCTTCTTTCTTTCTGAAGATCATGTTTTACTCCCATATAAGACTACACACAAAGACAAAAAGTTAACAGATCTCGTTTCCACCACAATCGAAATCATCCTTGCACTCTGTAATGATTTTTCATTTTTAAAAACAATCTGACCTATACGAGTTATGGTCAAAAAGGTGGTGCATTTTTGCTTATTTCAAAAATTGAGCACTGGTTCATCTACATTTACAACGCTCCCTTCAATATGACATCAATCGGTTATAATACGACTTTGCCAAAGTTTTATCCAGTCTTAAAAACTGTTCTCGAAGCAATTTTTTGTGTCGCGTTCAGCTCGCTCAGCGATTTTCTTTTTACGTCTTTAACAGTTGCAAAACCTTGTCTTTTCGTGGTGCTTTTTATTATTTTGAAGATGAAAAATAGTGTTGAGGCAAGTATTACGAATACGGTGTTGCAGCGCCAGTACAATGCTATTTTTTGCCTACAATTCTTGAAAAAGCATTGACTGGTGCATTATCGGCACACAATTTCCACAAACTGCCCTTCCATAAATTTTTTAAGAATTGCTTCCATAAATTTGTTTCCTAAGAATACGTAAAAAACCAGAATAACATTTTATTTATTTTTGGATCTAATGACACAAATGAATGGAAAATAATATTACACTTTTCATATGATTATCATGATCTTTAATTTGTGTACGTCAATCGTTGAAGATTTGAACTGATTGTTCATGTATAGCAGGCTTGCCAGAAGCCTTCTGTATCAGTTTCTCTGCAAAATGTACTCCATATTTATCAAATTTGCATTGCAGAATGTCAAAAATATTGCCAAACACAACTTAATCAATTAGTTCTCAGATTTAAACTATTCATCCAATATCATAACAATTTTAGACGATTCTGAACAATAAGTACAAATGTAACGAAAAAGCTTTTTTACTTAGACAAAGTACTTGGACGAAATTCAAAAATTGCAGGAACATTTTGTCAAACGATATCTCAATTCTGATTTCCTCCGTAGAGCGTCAATTCCATATGACCGTACTCTGCAATTACTTAAATGAGTTCACATGCTCTATAGTGTTTCAGTTTAGTACTGAATGTAAATATGTAAGGAAAATAAAATCTTTCTTTGTGTATAACTTATAATGCATGACGGACTACCTGAGTATTGAAGGACTCTAATTGTATACTGACAATTCTGTGATTTGACGTCATGCCTCCCCACTCTGTGCTTTTTATTTTCATCTCATCAGTTAAAAAGACGTTATTTTTAACACCCAATTGCATCCGAAGTAAAAAAGAGGTTTACAAATGAATTTAGCCTCAATCGCAATAAACATAGGACATAAATCTCAGTCATTAGTAAAATAACAGTAATAAAACCTATGCCACACAAAGTGTTGAATAAATTTACGAGAAAACTTAGTAACATGTAAACATTAAACGCAACAAACTAATATCAGAACAAACAAAAGTGAACAGAAAACATGACACAATTTTTACACACCACATCCATGAATAATAACAGCAATGTAAATAACTAGAAGCCAACAGCAATACAAAGCAGCTAACAACAGCCGACACAGATATTCAGCAAGACTAAAAACAGAGGTGGCTAATAATGTGCGATATACGTGATTCTCGCAACACGTTCGCAGTAAGAGAAACCACCTTGCACGTACGCTAGTATTGTGTATTCAACAATTTAGTGACGAAAAAGTAACTCTAACAACATGTATTTATATATCATAATAACAGACATTTTAAATAAAACTAGTCGTACATAATACTGTTACGAGAGTCTCACGGATAATCGCATGGTACAGTGGATACAAAATACAGACACCAATGAAGTCACCAATTACCAGCTTTAATTAGACGGAAATCCTTAAGGTACTGTCGCAAAATAATTCAAGTCACGTTTGTCCACACGCAATAATATTGTCAACTATTAACAGTTCCGCACTAATTATAACACAGTAATCCCTTTCCAAAATCACTTGGTCCGCACTCTAAATCTCGCCAGGTGTAACTAACATCTGACCCCGCCAGTGTTGTTTATATTCTATTGGTGCCGCAGGCGTTCCAGAATAAGTTTCAACTTTTTTGGCGGCGTGCCGGCATAATTTGCGTAGCTAGCAGTGTTCTCGAACAGTGTAGAAGATACTTGAATGGACGACCTTGAGTGTCTACAGAAACACTGCACCTGCTTGGCTAGCCGATAAACGTGTAGAACTGTTAAATAACTGCACCTGCCGAATTTGGGAGAGCGTTACGTAATTGTCGTAATTTTCATACCAATATAATTGTTATGTTACTATGGTTATATCATATATTCGGTTGCTTTCTTATAGCTGGGTATACGGTTGCCGTGGTAACACGAAAGGATAGATTGTTTATTTTTGTTTTTAAGTGGTTTAGAAAGAGTCGTTTGCGTACAATTTTCGAGAGACAATTTTTCATGTTATCACGTTACTACAGTAGAAATTAATTGTCCTTCTAATGTTCTTTATAAACTTTCTTCCTACCATAAAAATAAAAATTTTAGTTTGAAAAAAAATATATCTTCCAATAGATGTTTTTGTTTTTAGTATTTAATTGTAATATTTGTAAACACTTGGTTACTCACCGTCTTGGGACTTCTTTAAAACTTCCAATAACAACGCGTTTTAAGGATAAATCCTCATCATCAGGTTATAAAACACCAATCCTTCTGGAGAAGTCGTCAAAAAATAAAAAAGTATATCAAACATCACAAAGCACTTCACGCCACGTCGCGACCTGGGGCGCACCACTGCACGCGATCGACTTCTTTATAAATCAATCGACTGTTTTTAGAACCTGATGATGAAGATTTATCCTTGAAACGCGTTGTTATTAGGAGTTTTAAAGAAGTCACAAGACGATGAGAAACCAAGTGTTTCCAAATACTACAATTAAATACTTATACACGTAACTTGGAGACTATATTATAATTAATTTTTGTTTTTTTTAAATTAATTATGCATTTTAAATAAAAATTTCATTCGATTCATACATTTTAATTTCTGTGTTCATATGAAATATCGAAAGATACAATAGTTTGAACTTTTACGAGGTTGGTGGAATTGATTTAGTGTTATATTTTACCAAAGAGCGCACTACTGTACTTTTCCGTCGATAACCACAGTCTTCTTGAACACAGAGTGCAGTGCAGTGCATATGTTCGTTGTCGCTGTATTTACATGTTCATCTACACGTACAAGTTGTCTGTAAATACGAAACAGATTGCAAACCACTTACACTTTAAGTATTCCGGTCGCGTTATATACACACAAACTTTTTATAAATAAAAGCGCTTGTAACATTTCAGGAGCATGAGTTCACCTTCCTGTTTGTTATTGGGAAGTCTGGGTACATTCAATCCAAACCTGAACTTCTCCCCCTCTTTCACTCTTTTTTTCTTCCTCCCACTCTCTCTCATTCTATTTCCCTATGCTTTTAACTAATTAGACACACTCAAAACTTGAATAATCTTTTCTGTATTATTTTGTTCACAATACTTTGAATTTCTGATAAACGGTGTAATATCCTGTTGTTAATTTTCGTTCGAAAGTAAATAGTTATATACAGGTATCGATATCTAAAAAATTACGATAATTATTAAATTTTAACTGGTGTGATTTGAGAGTAGTAGTAGTATAATTACATAGAGTTGCATCATGTGCTGAATCCTGGCGGTTTTCATAAAAGGGGCTTTTGCCTCAGATGGTTATTATCGCCAAGAATGCCGCCTCAGACATGAATCACGCGTACCCTAAGACACAGTAAAGACCAGTCCCACTGGGTAAGTATTACTGTGTTTACTTTATTTGTTGAATCTTGTGATGGGAGGGGGAGCTAAAGGGCCGCGATATTTTGTATCTCTATTGATGCAAACAAAGCAACGCCTCTTTGATGGCCAACTTAATTTGGACGGCATTTGCAGACACCTACAAATCATCGATCTGTAAATCGGTCGGTCGGTGTGATCGATCTTCATCGGTCTGTAAATCGATGAAATTCAGAACCATCCGTGCTTATAATTTATTTACAAATTGTCTCCAAATTTCATTGAAGGAGAGGACATCTAGTCATCCACGAGACCACGAGAGGAAGGAGAATAACTTCGGCAGCTATAATAACATACTTAACATCATATAACATTCAAGGCATTATCACACGCGCAGACAGCCATGCCCTTCATTATATTTAACTTACACCTACTTTGTTACTATCTATGTAGCATCTTTACTTAAGTTTAAATGCTGTTATAAAATACATATTTTAACAATTCAAGTAACGTATTCAGTTCTAATAAACAAACAACAATGAACACTATTATACAACGATGTTTCAAGTTTACGATTGACCAACAGATGTTAATGTAACTACAGCGCTTTGTCTTAGCTTGTGTAGCGTAATATGTTACAAGTCTGACCTCGGTGACTTTAGAATAATGTACCAAAGCCTGGAAAGCGCGTATGGAAAGATCGAGAGTATTGAGTAATCCTGATGTTAACACAACGCGTGTTAAGTGTCAAGTAACCACATACATTCCATACTTGCTCCGCATAGAATTAAGCGAATATACGGGTATACAAACCTACTCTCAAGGGTACTGTTTTGAACAATGATCCATTGTTTGTAGTATTCTAACGACAAAAAATGCCATCATTTATATTCTGCGGTCCTCTCTAAAACGTAACAAACAGTACAATAGACATAATACCATAAGTAGAGTAATATGGAGAAGCTAAATACCATATACAAACCTGGTGTCAGCGTGAGGTGATAATATAATTCTGAATGTATCAATCGTGCTTAGAGAATAGAGCCACAACAACTATTAATAAATCTATGATTTACAATTATAGTAGTAGTAATATAAATGTTAAATCTCTACGCACTTGTAACAAGGGCTTGGGATACATTTAGAGATTAAAGAGCCTAAATTACACACTCAGTACAGATTTTATATTAAAAGCTTAATTACCACCTTAATAATTTTAAACATTTTGATTTTGACGTGGATGCGGATACCGTAACTAGTAGCTGGCCGCGCGTTTTACTAGTCATACAACCGCCGCCACAATAAACACAAAAGCCGCGCGGTGTTCCTTGGTCCTTAACGGACAGTTGAGCAGAGGTATTTTTTATTTTATTTATTTTTTGTTGTTTGTAATGTAAGATATGAATATGATTATAATAAAAGTAAAAAAAACACAATGCATTTCTCGTGATAAGTGGTTCCATACAAAATTATTTAAAATAAGAGAAGACCGTATTCAAAAATGATACTTTATAAAGTAATGGCGGTATAACAGTTCTAACGTATTCCAATAGAATATAAACATAAAAATCGAAGTTTCGAAAAGAGTAACAGGATATTGGCGTAAGAATGGGACCACATAACTGCCGAATTGAATATTTTTGTCCAGTTAGGAACGGAACTGTGTAAATAAGTGGACAGCGGATGAAACACGTTTACATAGCGACAAATGGAAGTGAGTCAAGCTCAGACAGTGAACTGCAAACTGGTTAGAAAAAAACCGTGACAAGACGAAAAAAGTGCATTGAAGACGGAAAACTGTGAAAAGATCTGCAGTTAAGACGGAACGGGGTAATAACTTAGGCTATACCGTAAAGTGAAATCAACGAATACGATTGCAATCCATTAACTTTCAAATTGAACCGGTGGCATACGATAAGATATTTATTTGCTCAAGAATACAAGTCAGATAATAACCCAGTTTTCAATAGAGATTATTAGGTTATACGGACGCTTTTTCGTACGAACATTTGATGAAATCAACAGAGGGATTCGAAGTGTCAAGTCGGAAAAAGTATGATTTTGACGCACAAATGCAAAGTGAAAACAATGTATTTAAGTATTTTTTCTATTTTGTTTTTATTCCTATTGTATCTTGCAACAGTATACTGTAATGCATTGCGTAACACATGGTAGCGACGAATAAAGTGAGAAGACGTGAGCGTAATAAACGATGAGAGCGCGTTTATCTGTTAATAATGGCACACGAGAAGTAATGTAAACGTCTTGCCGTTTGGGAAAACGTCTTCCGTGTTTGTAGAGAACTTGTGTCGTTACACTTCAAACACTTCAGCTTAAACGGAATTTTGTTTGCAACTGTGTATCTGACGAGTTTGCTGTTGAAAAGAGATGCCGTCTCCAGGGGAAAGAGTTGCCGTCTTACGTGATTGCGTGACGTTACCGGTTACTGTCACGCAATTTTAGAGTTTAGTGAATACATTTTTTGAAACAATTTATTAATGTTAGTTAGAAATTATAGATAATTGCTTTATATACTTTGACAAAGTCGTCATCAATGCAGATAGAGGCAAATTAATTTTTTTAAATATTGCCATTAAATGTTTTTTTCTGCATGAAATGATGCCTCCGGTGGACACTAAAAACATCATTGCTATCCAATACAGACACTGAAAACAAGTATATTGATGTGCAATAAAACCATTTTGCAGATTTCTTATTTACGAAGATCTTGTCAAAGCAATTTTTTGCCTTCAATTTTAAGATTACGTAAAGGTTATAAGACTTCATATGTCGCCCCTCGCAAAGGGAAAGCACTCAGTTGCGACCTAGATAAAAATTTAAACCAGGGAAATTTCGATCGGAAACATT
Source organism: Magicicada septendecula (assembly GCA_034769895.1). Taxonomy (NCBI): domain Eukaryota; kingdom Metazoa; phylum Arthropoda; class Insecta; order Hemiptera; family Cicadidae; genus Magicicada; species Magicicada septendecula. The sequence continues at coordinate 323,417,100 of CM068375.1, forward strand.
GTCCTGTCAGCTACAGACACACACTTTGTCTAACGAAGACACACTTTGTCACGCATACCTTTCCGCTCAGACGTGAGATAAAAGCATGGAATTATAATGCGTACGGCTGTTTACAATGTTTGTATACTCTTGCGAACATTTAATTTTGTCAATCAGAATCGACAATGTTGCACACTACTATAGAAAAATTATTCCTATTAGCGCTTTAAAGCTTCACAGCTCATCATCAGATTGGAAAAATCTGAACCGACAAAAATCGGAAAAATTTTCCCGATCTGATTATAAGTTGTGAAGCCTGAAAGCGCTAATCTGAATACTTTTTCTATGGTGATGTGCAACAGTGTTTTAAAATTTTTAAATTAAATAATTTTCTTTACCCCCATATTTTGTGTGTTTATACCCATATGCAACAGATCTCGGCGCTCGAGCGCTCGCCGTACATTGGCATCGAAACATCGGGTTTCGGCCGCCTATCGACTTGCGAATTACGAGTTACATAACTCATGTGTCACAGACATCGAATCATTAGGGTGCAACGCTTGCCTCTATAACGTTCCGTTTCTGTTTCCTCCGCTTGCAGCTAACGGGATAGTACATGTGGGTCCACCGAATACTAAAAATTATAACCACCTATACAAACGTTAACACGTACATTACTATTATTTATTATTCCGGCTGTACAATGTTTACACATTTTCCGGAACCAAAGATTACAGAAATTATTGTATTAACACATAAAACAATCACTTCTCTCATCCTCTACTGCTGCTTCTCCATCCAAAGATTTCCTTCAATTTCTCATTCCGTCAATATAGTCTGAATTTCTTCTATCCAGGTGATAGGTGGTCTTCCTCTTTTCCTTCTTCCAGTAGGGGTCCATTCCATAACTCTCATAGGCAATCTTTTCTGTGCCATTCTTTTTGTTTGTCTATAACATTGTAACTATTTTGTTTAGATAAAATCAACAATTGAATTCTTACATTCATTCTGTCCTTACATTAACAAATTTCATCACACTGTTACTAGCTACATAACTCAATAATTGCTCGAACTTTCCTTTTACATCTCTACCGGTCATTGCAACACCTATATTACTAATTTTTACTAACTAATTTTTCATTGTAAACTAACTTCATAAGCCTTTGCCCTACTTGTAGACGGAGGAACGAAAATAAAATAAAACCAAATTAAACAACATAAACTAAGTGATACAAACCTAACGTAACCTAATATACCAAAAATATTGGAAGAAAGAAGTTAGTTGCAAAACAAAGAAGATAACTTAATTGAAACTTCATTGAAGTTTTGGAAGAGGAACGTACCTACTAGTACCGAAGGGGTTCGGTCAGTTACAACCTAGCGACCGGGTAAGGACAGGTGAAGAGGTCGTTTCGTCGCAACTGATCGAGACCGTCGCAAAGCATACTGACTTAACAGTTAAAAATTAACAAGCTGTTAGTCCGTATTCCCAGGGGTACTTCATCCGTGCCCACACCATCAGTGATCACGAAAGAGGGATCTCAATTCCCGCGTAGCATTCGTATGAGTGCCACGACAGTTCGTGCCATGGCAATTTTCCTCATTTTTACTTCTGAATACTAAAAACCAAATTAATTTCTGTATCAAAACTCATGAGGGTAAAATATTTGAAACATTCAAGGACAGCTTAAAAATCGTTGTTGCATCAAAAAACTCTAAAAGTCTTAGCGACATTTCCTTAAGCCTCAGCGCCATAGATTAAAACTAAAAAAAAACCATAAATTAGTCAGACAAATACGCAATCTTCGAATCAGTCATTTATCATTGAGCAGCCTTGTTGTAGTTTCTATTTGCGCATAGGCTAACTTCAACTCTACGATTATGCTCTTGATTCGAGGCTCCTCCTAAATACTCTTATTTACTGGCTCCTTCAGAATGTTCGTTAAATAATGCTTTACAGGTTATCATATATTTTCATTATAAATGTTTCTGTTGTGGAAAAAAGTAGTACAAACGTACAAACCTACAATGCATTAAGCAGGAACCTATATAAATTGATGATTTGTGAAGCTGTATTCGTGAAGTCACTATGGATTTTCATGCTCTCAATATGTTCGCTCTCACTCACTCTCCCTCTCTCTCTCTCTCTCTCTCTCTCTCTCTCTCTCTCTCTCTCTCTCTCTCTCTCTCTCTCTCTCTCTCTCTCTCTCTCTCTCTCTCTCTCTGAGACAGGTTTTTGAGAAATACAGTATCCTCCGTAACTCCCTTATTTACTGGAATGCCTCCTGAGAGCCTACCATTCACATCCAGGACTCCAGATGTATTTTTGTATTAACTGAATTTATTAAATGCTCTGGATATCCTCTTCTGTCGATGATATTCCACAACTTTTGACTGTCAACATTATCAAATGCTTTTTCCAGATTAACAAAAGCGATATGCGTTTCCTGGTTCTACTCCCATCTTTTCTCTATTATCTGTTATAATACAAACAATGCAACCACAGTCAACATTCGTTTTCTAAATTCCATTTGTTTCTGTAATTATTTAAAATGCATATTAGTTCTTGGTATCCAAGTCACGTATGAATAGTAAATTATAAAATGTGATTTTAACTATTAACGACCCTAATACAGCGTTTTGTTCTGATGATGGAGCAGATGTTCCAAAACGCGTCATTTTAATCGACGTTACGAAGTCACACGACGGATATAAGGTGATTTATTTATCTATAATTTACTGTAATTATTTGCATCTGTTAGGTTTCTTTTTATATAACAAAGTCACGTTAATAAGTAATCCTTTCAATTTACTAAACTTTATATTCAGTCTATTCTTTGGAGTAAAACCCGCTGGCCGAGCCACACACTCCAATTTTGTATTTATGCTCCTCTAGAAGTAGAGATAGGAGCATTAATCTCCTGTAAGGATGGAAAGAAAAAGAAAGACAGCATGCATGGAAGAGGAAGATGAGGAAAAAGTGAAAAGAAGAAGAATAAACAACAAGCAGAAATGACAGAAAAAGAAGGAGGAGGAGGTGGAGGAAAAGAAAAACAACAAAAAAGTAGTGTTTTCCTAGAGTACAGCCTGAAACATAACACAGCGTAATAATGCATATGCTGTAAGGGAAATGCCTACGAATGTTATGCAGACGTATGTTCACAATGCTGCTATGTAGGATTTGACCGCATTCTCCTTATCTACAATACTGACGATGCACTAAATCACGTTATCGTATCTCCCGTATATGCTATTTTAGTAGTGCACAAACAAGATACACATAACTGTGCCAGGCATCGGCAAATAGGATAGTATTGTTTGGTATGTCGGTGATGTACTGTTGGAAGGCGTGCCATTATTCTGCTCTCTGAACATACGTCAGCCGTGTTAGACATCCCGCGTGACTACAGGGAATGTTTGCAGATATATGTGCAAATTATGTAGAAAGTTTTTGAGACCTTATCGTAAAGGATTAAGTTACGTTTCCATACATACATCACGTGTCGTAGGTAATAGCATGTAAGGAAAAGAATTAGGGTACGGTTACCCGAGCGTTTTTTTTCAGGCCGTTTGTGTGCGGTTGGGAAACGCATTAAATTTAACATACAGACGGCAATGAAATTGGTTACGTGGACGTGGAAAAAACGCACAGGTCGTCCACTCTGCTGCTTTTTTAACGTCTCCCGTACCAAAACGCAACCTTCTGCGTTTTTAGCCCGTTTTTAAAACGCACGAGTATGGTCACACGAACTGTTCAAAGATGCCGCTAAAATAGCACTTGTTTATTTATTTGTTACTATGGTAATTAATTTTGTCGCCACGGTGTTGTTGGCATCGTTATAAAAAAAGTTATAAAAGTTTATAAAAATAATTTATAAAATATTATAAAATTTATAATGTTTATAAACAAATCTAAATCTTTACAAAACGGCTTAGCCTACCAGAGCGGTAGCGATGCGCGTCCGAGTCGTTCCAACACTGCCGTCCGATTGTAAACTGCATATGTGACTACACTTTCGTCGGTGCACGTACGAGGAAAAATGCACGTGTGACCACTGTGGGATTTTCCAAACTCCACCCGCGTCTGCGACCGGGAAAATCGCTCGTGTAACCATATTCTTAGATCTCATGAAACAGACCTGCTCGTTAGTCGTAAGATTGGTTCAAAATTGTGGGTACCTAGGAAAAGAAATTTTATTAAAATAATTAAATTAAGAAAACAGATTTTAAACATATGGAGTTGTCAGAAATGATATTTATCAGGTCAGGGGACACTGCGTTAAGTGTCATAGGATACGAAATGTTACCATTATTTAAGAATTAAATATTCAATCGATTGCACTGCAGGCAGCAATATATATAGAAAGTTGGAAGGAACGTGTGCCCAAAATGAAGAATGAAAGGATTCTATAGTAAGCTACAGAGATAAGCTATAAAAGCTATATTATTCGTAGAAATAATATACCTTTAATTTTAGGTAAAAAAAACGTGGTAAATACGAGTATTAGTTGGGCAAGCTGGAACGGGGAGAATTGCCTAGTCCTTAATGGGCAGAGAAAGAAGGAGAAGAAAACCGTAAAAATGTTCTTAAGCTCTTTAGTCTTAAATACAAGACAAAAAGAAACATTTGTGTATCTGAGATTTCTAGTAGCTAATAAAAATATTAACGACGAAAGACGTAAATATTGTGCAAACTTGTCGACAGGCTCTATTTTGGGTTACAAAGGAAATTTAACTCTACACGTTTACTGGAAACGAATCTGTGGCCTCCATAAACGGACAAACAAAGAAACGGATAAACTGCAGCCACATCTGAGGCTAACATAAACTGAAAGGCAAAAGAGAACAAGAAAATTTATAGGCGGGCAAAATTAATGCGAAAATATAATGAAAAAAACAATAAAGATAAATAAATAAATAAAGATAATATGCCCCCACAAAATAATAAACAGCGAAACCAAAATAGGAGGAACGTAGTTATCTATAATTTTAAAACAGAAGAAACTTTGAATAGTGAAAACACAGTTTTGAAGAAAGTATGCAGATACAACGGTAGAATGCCTAGGGTTAAATGCGCTTGAAATAGTTATATTAAGAGGAAAATTTGTCAGAGAAAATAATTTCAGTTGCAATATATACAAAGCATTCCGTAGGATTTAGCCACGTAAAACGGATACCTGATTATCTTAGGCTCAAGAATATTTTAAACTGGATTCTAGTTAGACAACAGAAACAGAAGACTGTGGAAGACAAAGGTTGTGGAAGACGAGCATATACGATGATATAGAAAAAAAGAGAGTGGAAAGGCAGAGAGTTGTGGCGAGGAGTTTGCAAGAGATGTTGCATGCCTTCTCGTCAGTACTCCATTGTATGCTTCAGGACACATCATTTTACTTATTGCAACATTTGTCAGCACGATCAATTTAAAATGTTCAGATTACGTCTCTATTGCAGTCTGAAACTTCCTTTCAAATTTTTGTACTAAATAATGTTTACCCGTTTATTCAGAAATAACATTTATACTTTGTAACTTCTATCCCTAGTACAGCACAACTGATTACGCATATGAAAAAGTAAATTTATGATGTTTCTTAGCGTTTGCGTTTATACAGAAGTAATAAGAAAACTGAAAACAATACAACAAAATCATCCGAGCCTCACCCAGACGTAAAGTCCAGCACTCAATCGGCATTTGTAAATTCCTAACACGTTAAAACTACGGCAGGTGATCGGACAATTAAAATTGACGCTTATATTTAGATGAATAACGACAATACAGATTCACAAGAATAAGAAGACAATCAGTTCTGGTAAAAACTAATGACAGAAAATGGTTAGGACGAAGGACTTTGTAACCCCTCTTTAAGAATTTGATTGACTTATAAAAAAAAATTTGTTTTTTGAATTTTTTTTTTTTTTGTAAGAGGGGCCACAAGAGAATTAAAACTAGGCCAAAAGCCTAGAGAAGCCAAAAATGCGCTGGATCCAGTGAGACGGGACTTGCAATTAAAACTCACAAAATTAACAACCAATAAATTTTTATTACATCCTTCTCCTTTTTTTTTATAACAAAACGTTAAATATTTATCTCCCAACAAAATCAGTGCATTCTCCTTAAAATATTTTTGTTAATTTTTTTTACTTTAAAAATAAATATAAAATTTAAATGAAATTAATATAATGATTTTCTTTTCCAATTGGGGGTTACTTTTCCCCACTTAGCCCTATACCTAACCCCCAGAAATAACACATGAATATACAATACATATAAATGGACATATAAATATATATGTCTACAACTACAACACATACACACGTTCCACATCACAGGACAATTACAACTTTCAACATTAATATCTTGCCACACCTCTTTCACCCCAGAAGGTACATAATTCACAATTCATAAATATTCTTGAACGCAAAACCTATTGAAAGATCTTAATACATAATAATCCATATATATATATATATATATATATATATATATATATATGTAACACCAGTGCCCCCAGGGCATACTAAAATTCAGGGGTTGGCATAATGCCTGATACTACTATAAAGTGCTCCCACACTGAGCACTTAGACTTGGAGGAAATATAATCATAATTCAGTCAAAATACAAGTGACCATAATAAATTAAAAAGAATTTAAGCGTGATAAATTTTTTATGAAATATTAATAACAGTAATGTGCCATGATGCTTTATAAACCTTTAAGAATTAATTTGGCCCAAAGGCCGACATGTTCCTAGGCAAGATCGTGCCTAACTAAACCTGTCCCAGGAGCATGTTCAAGTCTGCATGAAAAATCCGCCTATACAGGATTAAACTGGGGACCCGACTGAAACTAACAAAAGAAACTCCTATCCATTATACGACCCAAACTGAATATAAATATGTGAAATTAATGAATCAATTGAAAACTAAATTTAATCTGTGAAATTACATGATGAATGATAGAAATACTAGCACTAAGGTAACCCTTTTACTGAAAACTAGAAAGAAATTTACGTGCCTGAATGGTAATCAGCCACGGATACATGCCAACCTCAGGGCCCACACTTAATATAAATAGTATTACAAAATGTACAAAAGATTCCCCCCCAAGTCCGCGCACTATTCTGTCCCGTTAACCGGGGACCCAATTGAAATGTGTAAAGCTTAAAGTCATTTTAGGGTGTGTCGCTATATGCCCACGAGTTCTAGTAGGTTACATTCACTTGTGTTAAAAAGTAATATTGGGTTGGTGTCACCTGATTTATTCCCTGGTGTGGAGTTTGAAGTCCTGGTCTAAAGCATTTCTGTGTTGGTGTGGCCTGTTCCTCGCTGTTCTGTGCCGTGTTTTGGAAAAACTCGGCGGTGTTTTTTTTTTCTCAACGAGAACGGACGGAGTTGAATTATTAAATTACGTATTATCGGCATCTTGCCGACGTAATAAATTACGTACGTCCCGTTATCAGGCCACCGGGCCGATCCGCGCGCGCTCTGAATCCAGCGTTTCATACTATTTTTTCAGCGGCTGTACGGGCGAGTTCACCCTCACCGTTCAGCGTAGTAACGTCTGTGTTCGCCTGACAGCCTCGATTTGAAATTTTGTCTACTATCTTTTACTATGTATAAGTAAAAGCTACGCGACCTTCCGGGTTTCCGAAGTAGACGATAATCTGTCTCGCTCCAGAGGATGGCCGAGCACCTGTCTTCCTTGAAATAAATTCAAGCACTTCCGTCTAGCTGTCAGGCCGAATGGACGGACACACACGACGAGATCCTCTACCCTTATGCTGCTAACCAGGTGACATTTAAGCTTTTTTTAGGGACAAAATGTTTGAGGCCGATACACTTTCTTTGAGACACTTTGGAGATGCTCCAATTTGGAACTTTGTCTCGTACAAGTCCAACGGGACATTTGGGTTTACATGTGACTTTTTCATTTTTACTAAGGCTTACGCCTCATTAACCTATTAATGTTTATCTCATTAAGAGAATTTGTAAACTCAGTGTAAATATGAATGTTGTGGACACTGACATGTGTTATGGTGGTGGGTTGTGGGATGTCGGGTGGTCATGCATCACCCGAGTTGATGTTAGTTTTCTGTAAATATGGGCAGCACTGACTGTCACTAAATGATTTCAGCGTTAAGCATGCATGCACGGGTGTCTCGGTACCCTGTAGGGGAATTTTCATAGTTAATTACTTTTCCGTTTAATTGGGTTTTGTATTGGTTATTAATTTAAAGGTTGGGGGAGGTTTTTTAACCTGTGGACGACACCTGTTGGTGCCTTTTGCCACAGGACCATAACATGTCATACTTTGTTGGATCTAGTCCGGGCGCATGACCGTGCCTGAGGTCAAGTGGAGTCTTTATGAACACCTCAAGTATATATTAGTAAATTAATTCCATAGATTCGGCTTTTCGGAATTCAATTCTACTGTTCAAATAATTTTGTAACCACTAAATTTTGCCATAACCAGCACAAGAATTGTTAAATTTTTTTATTGTTCATAATACCAATTCATTAATACATGTTAAAGAATGTAAGACAAATCAATACCAGTTATAAGTTATTTATGGGTGGTCACGTTCCACTGAGTTTGCTTAAGTTTTTTTTGTTAAGAAAGTAAAAGAAATGAGACTATGCAGTTATGTAACCGGGCATACATGTTGACCTCGTGATGGCACTTATTATTATTATTTGGTATACGAAATTGATAATTACCTGTTGTGCTCGGTGCTTGTGTGCCGTTCGGACTATTTAGCCAAATTGACTTTGGTTGTTCACATACTTAGATTTTTTGGGGTGTTTCAACTGTGGTTTTGTGACTTATTATTTGGTTTTGGGTATGTCAATTGAGAAGTTTTAAGGTGGGCCGGATACTTGATCTGAATAAGAGGGTTTGAGGGTGTTACGATGATAATATATATATGCTGTTAACCAGGTGGACATGGTGTATGCTATTTATATGTAAATGTGTATCTATGTTAATAACTATATGTTGTGTGTTATGCCTTTATGTGATTGTTAGATTGTTATACGTTATTATGCATATATATATATATTTATGGTTATGATTTATGTGACCTACTGGGAGGGTCGATACTATGCGCCATTTTACATTATTTATAAGTAACTGTATTCTGCTCAGTAATATCAACCTCTATCATTTGGCGATGCCTATGTCTAGTGTGAATTATGATAACGATTTTATGAATAATAACGATTGTGGTTTTTGAAATTTCGAGCTATTCTTAAGAAGGAGCGCACTTGTAATATAAACTTAATCATTCAAAGGCGCCTATGTCGTATACTGGGGGAATACATTGTACAAAACATGAATACAATAAATCTTGTTATTGTTATCTTAGAGCAGAGTTTCATTTACAAGTCCCATCATACTGGCCCCAGCGCATTTTTGGCTTCTCTAGGCTCTTGCCTAGTTCTAAATAACTAGTGGCCTCTCTTTCAAAAAAAAAAAAATACAAAAAAAATTAAAACAAAAAAAAGGTATTTTTGATATATATATAGAGCATAAAAGGAAAGAGGGGTTACAAATTGTAGCAGAGAGCGTGGTTCATTCTAGGTTTGAACCCTTGGGTCCTTTGGTGTGATGGGGCTTGCAAACTCGGAAATAGTTTGGAAAAAACAATAATATTTGAAAATATGTGAAAATGAAAATAGAGAGATGCAATGGCAGGGTTGATATCGCATGTAGGCATATATGTATTATGTATAAATTATTGTTATGTGATTTGAATTGTAAACCTGGTGCCGGCACGTGGCATGTGTTGTAGTTGGGTTTTGTTGTTTTTGAGATTGGACCTTGGCGGAGATCGCGTGGGGATGGGCTCCCTTATTTATTGTATGGAAGTAATAGCGCGTGCGTTTAGCGGGATGCGGTACGGCCCGACTGGAAGTCGGTACCGTCTGACTGAAATTGTGATAGTGTCTTGATTGAAATGTTATATGTTGTGGTAGGTGTTCGGTGGTGGTGGATTGTATGTTGGTGTTAGTGTCTGATGTCGTTTCTTCCTTTGAGTCTGGCGACTGACGGAGAGTTGGTTCTGGAGCGGATCAGGTTTTCGCAGCGCTAGGGAACCCGGCGGTCCACTTGATGGAAGAGAGAGTACTCAAGTTTTTCCTTTTGTCAGTCATGTTGTGTTAGGTGTTTAGTGGGGATTTGTTTTATTATTGTCTGTTCTGAATTGTGCAATTCTGGCGGCGGTATGCTATCAGAAATTGCCCCACCCTCTTTCAGGAGTTCTCCAGAAACTTTCAGTGTTAGATGGAATAGATGACGAGCACTTGCTGGTTTTCTTAGATCTTGTTCTGCAGTTGGCAGATTTCCCGGGGGTGTCCGATGGGGAGGTCTTGTCCCTTATATACCCGTATTGCCGGGGTTCATTGGCAGGGTTGGTCACCAACACTCTGCGTCGGGGCGGCAGTGTTGACGCTTTCCATGCGGAGGTGTTGGACTTCTTCATACCCCGTCGACGACGTGATCAGTTAAAGTTTAAGTTATTCTATCGTCTGCAGGCCAACGGAGAGGCATTGGGGGATTTCGTGCATGATGTAAGGAAAGCTGCCCGTATATTAAGGTTGGGGTTGCCCGAGACGGAAGTAATACAAGTAATACGAGAAGGTCTGAATCCCCAAGAGCGATCCCGGCTAGTTTTCGCAGATCCTCCACGTTGTTTTGCGGACCTGGACCGGTGGTGTGCACATGCCAGGAGAGTCCAGGAGAATGATGAGTCCCGGGGAAGAGATGCTACGGATGTCCAGTGCTCCAGTGGTTTGTTAGGAAGACCTAAAAAGGACAAACATGGTGGTTGGAGGAGAACACAGGAGACGGTCAGAAAAACTGAATATTCCGGAAGTGATGGAGGCTACAAGGGGGTGGCAAGTGAGAAGACGGTAACAACAGCTACAGCACAGAAAACAAAGAAATATGAAATCAACACGGGAAGAAGAAATTATGTTAGTAAACAAACATCGGCAAGTAGGGAGCCGGTAGCAAGTTATTCCTATTTGGAGAGTAAGGAAACTTTAAAGGTTCCACAGGAAGTACCAGTGCCTAATAGAGTTGTGGATGAAGAAGGTGAAGAGAAAGAAGAAAGGCGGAATAACTTCTGTGGAGTAATACAAGACGCCATGAAAACGTCTGTTGATACTGAATTACAGGACTCAAAGAGGGCGTCATGGTTGAATCCAGAGGCCGCAGAATTTGTTCCGGTATCTCCATCTCGGTTCGTGAGGGATCTAGATCCTGTAACATCATCATCGCCTACGCCGGGATATGAGAAGTCACTTGATGGTGGGGCTTTGCCATCGCCAGTAGAAATTAATTTAGTCATTGCACATGAACCTGGACAGCTGGATTCCAGGGTGGAAAATGTTGAGGACGTTGTAGTTGCGGAAAGTGGTCAAGGAGTGGAATCGACAGAAGAGGCAGAAGAGCGGTCTGCGGATGCTGCACAGGGAAGTACAGTTATAGGTGTTAGGGAGACTGGAGAGTCTGAGGTTGCGGAGGGACACAGGGATGTCCAGGCTGCAAGTGTTTCTGAGGTTGCGGGTGGACAAGGGGATGTCCATGCTGCAAGTGTGGTAGAAGTAGAGGAGGTAGAAGTTGAGGAGGAATTTGGCGGCAGCGTCGTGGAATGTGTGAGTGAGAATCATGTAGTGTGTGAAGATGTGCAGACGCCTTCTGTAAGTAGTGTTGAGGATTCCGAAGAACGAAAAGAAGTTTCAGGCGGACCAGGTGAGCAACTAGAGGATGAAGATTTGCAGTAGATGTGCAGTGTTCTGATGGTGGTAGTGGACGTGATGGCGAAGATGTTGGTGAGGAACGTGTTGATGAAAAGGAGGATGTTAATGAGATTAGAGAAGAAGTTGGTGAAGAAGGTTGTGAAGCGGCTGGTGACCAATGTGATGAAGAAATTGGTGAGGAGCTGGGCGATGATGCGGTTGAAGATGGATCAGAGGAGCAACGGGAAGATGGTGAGAAGGTGCAGTGTCATGATGTTAATTTGGATTATGGGGATGAACAAGGGGAAATTGCAGAAGAGGAGGAAAAGAAGGAAGGATTGGAAGAAAGACAAGTGGAGGAGTTAGATGAGGAGCATAATCCAAATCAAGGTGAAAGCAGGGACGTAAGTTGCCTTGATTCTGATTCAGAAGAAACAAATCCGTACAGCTCAACGCGAGATAGTTTCTCAGAGAGTGGAGTCCGAAAGGAACGAGTACCCAAGGTCCGTTATAGAAAGGTAAGAAGAAGCGGTTAACGGGTAGCGGGTAGATGTTCCCACAGTCCCAGTGGTGTTCGTCTACTTCAGGGTTGCGCCCCTGCCCACGCGAGCCTTGGTTTTCTCCAGTCATTCTTATTTTCGGAGGGAACCATGTCCTTACCCTTAGTCCTAGCTATTGACCTTTCAATGATCCTTGCCCCATTTCATCTTCCCAATTTTCCTACCCCTCCCCCTAGCAAAAAAAAAAAAAAAAACCTGTCAATAAGGAGTTAGAGAGACTTGCCGGAAGTGATTGGATTGTGGTCTTGAAGATCGTCAGTTTCCCCTGTCGGGAGAGGTTAGATGGAGTGATGGTGTGCTGTTGTTGGTTGTTAATAGTTGTTGATGTTGATGTTGATGTTGTTCATTGTAGGGCCCGAGCCATGCCGCATACCCCGGTTGTTTACCATGGTGTTTATTTTGACTTAAAACTAGTTGGTGTATATATATATATATATATATATATATATATATATATATGGTGTATCGATGGTGCTGTGGTGAAGTAAACCTCCCCTGCTAGTTACGGTGTAATCAAAGGTGAAATAACAGTAGAGATTAATGTTCGCGTGCCCTTGGTGCGGTCCTCTCTGTCTGGCTAAGCGGGGCCGTCCGCCCTTGTGTAGGGAAGTGGGCCAGCCATATGGCAAGGATGGAGATGCCTTGTGGGTGCATGTGGCTAGTCGGTCCAAGAGAGGGACGAGGAGTAGTGCGGTCACTCACATACCAAGGTGGGAGATACCTTGTTTGGTCTTAGGACGGGTATGTGAGTGGCACCGGTGGGAGTAGGTGATGGTCACCGGAGAGGTGACGTGTTGGGGCGGTCCCGTGGGGTTGGCATGACGGAGAGGGTGGCATGGGGAATGGACGAAGTTGTGAGGTTTCTCTGTTCTCCTGAGAGCAAGTGCTGCTGGGCCGCCATAATCACAAAGACCACTAGCGTGTTTTGGGAAGGGGGTACACTGCAGGGTACCCTCCCTGAGTTTAACTGTGAGGCAACAAAGTTGCCCTTTTGGGGTGGGGTTGTGCCGTGTTTTGGAAAAACTCGGCGGTGTTTTTTTTTCTCAACGAGAACGGACGGAGTTGAATTATTAAATTACGTATTATCGGCATCTTGCCGACGTAATAAATTACGTACGTCCCGTTATCAGGCCACCGGGCCGATCCGCGCGCGCTCTGAATCCAGCGCTTCATACTATTTTTTCAGCGGCTGTACGGGCGAGTTCACCCTCACCGTTCAGCGTAGTAACGTCTGTGTTCGCCTGACAGCCTCGATTTGAAATTTTGTCTACTATCTTTTACTATGTATAAGTAAAAGCTACGCGACCTTCCGTGTTTCCGAAGTAGACGATAATCTGTCTCGCTTCAGAGGATGGCCGAACACCTGCCTTCCCTGAAATAAATTCAAGCACTTCCGTCTAGCTGTCAGGCCGAATGAACGGACACACACGACGAGATCCTCTACCCTTATGCTGCTTAAAATGTTTGTGGCCGATACACTTTCTTTGAGACACTTTGGAGATGCTCCAGTTTGGAACTTTGTCTCGTACAAGTCCTACGGGACATTTGGGTTTACATGTGACTTTTTCATTTTTACTAAGGCTTACGCCTCATTAACCTATTAATGTTTATCTCATTAAGAGAATTTGTAAACTCAGCCAGGGTCATGCATCACCCGAATTGATGTTAGTTTTCTGTAAATATGGGCGGCACTGACTGTCACTAAATGATTTCAGCGTTAAGCATGCATGCACGGGTGTCTCGGTACCCTGTAGGGGAATTTTCATGGTTAATTACTTTTCCATTTAATTGGGTTTTGTATTGGTTATTAATTTAAAGGTTGGGGGAGGTTCTTTAACATGTGAACGACACCTGTTGGTGCCTTTTGCCACATGACCATAACATGTCATATTTTGTTGGATCTAGTCCGGGCGCATGACCGTGCCTGAGGTCAAGTGGAGTCTTTATGAACACCTAAAGTATATTTTAGTAAATTAATTCCATAGATTCGGCTTTTCGAAATTCAATTCTACTGTTCAAATAATTTTGTAACCACTAAATTTTGCCATAGCCAGCACAAGAATTGTTAAATTTTTTTATTGTTCATAATACCAATTCATTAATATATGTTAAAGAATGTAAGACAAATCAATACCAGTTATAAGTTATTTATGGGTGGTCACGTTCCACTGAGTTTGCTTAAGTTTTTTTTGTTAAGAAAGTAAAAGAAATGAGACTATGCAGTTATGCAACCGGGCATACATGTTGACCTCGTGATGGCACTTATTATTATTATTTGGTATACGAAATTGATAATTACCTGTTGTGCTCGGTGCTTGTGTGCCGTTCGGACTATTTAGCCAAATTGACTTTGGCTGTTCACATACTTAGATTTTTTGGGGTGTTTCAACTGTGGTTTTGTGACTTATTATTTGGTTTTGTGTATGTCAATTGAGAAGTTTTAAGGTGGGCCGGATACTTGATCTGAATAAGAGGGTTTGAGGGTGTTACGATGATAATATATATATGCTGTTAACCAGGTGGACATGGTGTATGCTATTTATATGTAAATGTGTATCTATGTTAATAACTATGTGTTGTGTGTTATGCCTTTATGTGATTGTTAGATTGTTATACGTTATTATGCATATATATATATATATTTATGGTTATGATTTATGTGACCTACTGGGAGGGTCGATACTATGCGCCATTTTACATTATTTATAAGTAACTGTATTCTGCTCAGTAATATCAAGCTCAATCATTTGGCGATGCCTATGTCTAGTGTGAATTATGATAACGATTTTATGAATAATAACGATTGTGGTTTTTGAAATTTCGAGCTATTCTTAAGAAGGAGCGCACTTGTAATATAAACTTAATCATTCAAAGGCGCCTATGTCGTATACTGGGGGAATTCATTGTACAAAACATGAATACAATAAATCTTGTTATTGTTATCTTAGAGCAGAGTTTCATTTACAAGTCCCATCATACTGGCCCCAGCGCATTTTTGGCTTCTCTAGGCTCTTGCCTAGTTCTAAATAACTAGTGGCCTCTCTTTCAAAAAAAAATAATTCCAAAAAAAATTAAAACAAAAAAAAGTTTTTTTGATATATATATATATATATATATATATATATTGCGACAACACAAATTACTAAACTATTGGCGCATAGGATATGATAGTATGTGTATTTCAAATTACAAGTCTATATTGGAGGGTTTAAGATTATTTATTGCACAAAACACAAGTTATAGTTTATATGGTATATTTGATATGTACAGAATGTAATGTTTGATATAGAGTCTTTCTTTTAAAATGTTAAATAATGTTCATACGCAAGACGTGATACGTTACATAAGAAGACTCCCACGATGATGTTGTTGAAGAGAAGGGCCGGTCTTTGCGGTGTAGTTGGTTCGTCAGATGCGGCTTATAAATGACAGACGTTTCCCCAGAAATGTTTACAGCTGGGCTGGCGTTCTGTACCAGCTTGGCTGATGTCCTGTAACAGCTGGGCTGGTCCTATAACAGCTGGGCTGGGGTCCTATAACAGCTGGGCTGGCGTCCTATAACAGCTGGGCTGGTGTCCTGACAGCTGGGCTGGTCCTATACAGCTGGGCTGGTCCTATAACAGCTGGGCTGGTGTCCTGCAATTCCCACGATGAATCTGACGCTTCGCACACACAACGGTACTACGGATCTTATTACTCGCAAAATTAATATAGAGTTTATGACCAAGTAATATCTCAGGTGACAGTGAGTTTAATCAAATAACGGTATATAGAACTTATACCACTCCGGCTTCTTCAAGTGTTCACGCGAATACAAAGGTCTACCGCGCTCAGCAGACCACCCTATGAGGAAATCTTGCACTAGCACGGAAACGTCTTGATGGAACTATAGCGTAACCATTTATGATACTGATACTGCGGAAAATATCGCACAGTGATACAGTTACGCTCACTTAGTACACACGTAGTACTACAATATTAATAATACCGTGTGTAAATAGATAATATCAACTGTTATGCGTCACACGCGTTACTATCCCCGAAAAGTCTTAATAGATCCTTGCAAGCGGTAGAATCTTGTACAAGGATTGTATGTACCGTTCGCGGTAGCAGCAGTGAAGAACTGCCGGTAATTATACGCACAATGCGTTAAAACAATACTGTGTGCAGGTGTACTACACACACAGTTCTGAGTCTTCCCGTTTCACTAACAACGAATAGTCTTTACAACACCTTGCAAGCGGTAGAATCTTGTACAAGGAGTGCACGTCCCGTTCGCGGTAGATGGCGTAGAAGAACTGTCGTAATTATACGCGTAATGCGTTAAAACAATACTGTGTGCAGATGTACTACACACACAGTTCTGAGTCTTCCCGTTTCACTAACGACGAATGGTTTTTACAACACCTTGCAAGCGGTAGAATCTTGTACAAGGAGTGCACGTCCCGTTCGCGGTAGATGGCGTAGAAGAACTACCTGTGTAACGACAGGCTTAAGAAAATTTCCAACCACCACTCAGCATTCTATTGGTGGATGGAAGTCACATGGTTATTACATAGTGACAATGCACTTTTCATGCAGTAGAGTGCATTTACTTTGTAACAGCATGCATAGCGGTAATCAGACTACCCGTATCTCATGCATAACTGCCTACATACTAATATCATACATGAACGTAAACAATAGTTAGAAATGTATAGGGATTGTAGCAATACATATGTCTAAGTTCAGTTCAATGTCAAACCCAACGATAAATACTTCACGCACCACCCGGGAAACGTTTACCACTCGCGCACGCGCGCACATTTCCACAAACACAGTACATGAATAACAATAAATAAATAATGCACAGTTTTACTAAACTAAACCCTTATCCTTACTAAATACAATTGATAACAACCAAACTTAACCATCTACCAATATAATATGAATGTCCATTGTCTGTGTAATATATGAACTTGCCCCGCCTATCATGATCCTGTGATTCGTTGCAAAAAATATATATATATATATATATATAGACTTAGCGCCGCATAATTTATTTATCACACCCCAATTTTTACCCAGGGTATCTAAAACAAATTTGAGGAACTTGTATAAGTACATTTTTAGGTGATGAAGTTATTTTGCCCAAGTTATGGTGTGTCAGCGTACGATAAACTTATACAAATTTTTATACATCGTATTTTTGCTGTACGCTGAAGCCAGACAACCTGTTCGATATATACAAATGTATATAATGAAATATGGGTAGTTAGTCGGCCATATTGGCATTCGTAATAATTATTCTATAAAATTTGTAACATGTGTAAAAAAGACAGACACTACAGACGGAAGTGTGTTTTTATTCTGTTTAGTTGGTATAACGAAATATTGCGACCTGCCATATTTTTCCGTTTTGTCGTCGCTGTGTGGTAATTCGTTTCGTTTGTTAAAGTGTGTGGGACAGAATTTTGTTATTCGTATGAAGTGTTTGTGATTGCAAGTCGAAGTAAAAATATGTTGGAGGCGCTAGGAATAATAATGAAAGGTAAGATGATCATTTATTTAGTGTATGTTGTCCGTTGTTTGTAGGAAATTAGCTGTGTTAGGTTAAGTATGAATGTCTCGATTACTTTGCGTCTGTAACACGGACTACCGGTTGTTATAGACCCAACTATACATAATATCACTGTGTTCTGTCCAAAATTTAATAATGGAGCAAATTAGCATTCTAATTTAATTAATACAATATACCTAGGCTAACACCGTGCGTTCTTATGGGAGTAAAAATTTAATTTTTTGTCTCCGTAAATAAGTTCGACCGCCGTTTAAAATTATTTTTCTCGTGTTTATATAACATAGAAGAATATAATAAAAATATATCAGCGCAATATCAGCATTGATGAGAATCTTCATAATTACCCAAGGGGTAATTAACTCATTTAAAAAAAAAGTCCCTGTAAGGCACTGACTGCAATTTATTTAAATAATTTTTTCTTTAATATAGATACTCCTGTAAGTCTGACAATTACTACTCTAGCCTACCTATATTTGTGTAATGTATCCAATTTGTAAGTCATTTTATTCGTAAAATGTCGTCCTACCTAACACAAAATGATAGGCCTTACCATAATATATTTAATTTGAACTCTGCTCGTATTTAACTAGTTACATATTTTATTTAATTCTTCAGTCCAGCTATATTACTCTAAATATACTTTCAAATTCAGCATTTTTCAGAGAAACGTAATTACTTGATAAGATATGACTTAAGAAAGTTAAGGTTAATTTTAAGACCTAATATAACAAAATTTACAATATAGGCCTATGTGTACTATATCCTCACTGAAGCAAACTGTTGTAATTGTTTTGTACACACAGTTACTTTCATACCATTGAGTCCATTAAATTGTAATATATTTGTCATAAAAATTTTGTTTTAACACAGCTCTGCTTTAAAAATTAAGGGCTAACATTTGTCAGGTAAATGAAAAATTGAAAAGAGAATTTGACCTGTGATTTCTTTAATTTTTGACTTAAACATGCATTTAAATCTCGATTAAATGTTTTAATAAAATTGTGCTGTTTTTAAATTTTATAATATTAACTTGCAGACAGAAAAGGTTTTGCTGGTGACTAAAGAAAGCATCGTTCTTTTATCTTATGTAAAATTTATTATTGCATGCAAGTCTGATTAAAGCTCACTAAACTAAAATTATCACTGCTTACAGCAGCAGGTTCTTAAACCCGATAATTGATGTAGGCCTATAGTGTTATTTTTATTTAATTTCTTATTATCTGTATTTATAATCTGTAACTTAATGTGTAGAATTGTATTTATATTGTTTAACCTCCTAAATGATACTCAACTAATATCACATGAAATTTTAAAAAATTAGTATCCTAATATTCTAAAATATTTTATGGGGTGTGTTATACTTAATAGTAGATTTAAATGATACAGAGTATGGATGAATTATCCGTAATGTATTTGCTAGTTATAATACCGTTATAATCAGGTTTATATTATTCAATGTTAATCATTTGAACAGTTTTTGTTTTTCGAGTTTGTATGATTATATTAGAAATCTTTTTCAGGAATCTTCAGTGCAGGGATGTAACCAAGCAATAGTGACTTGAGTTCATTTAAATTAAAATAGATTACTATAAAATAACTACTAGATTATGCTGTAAATTTAGTTTTTTTTAGAAATTTACACAAAATCCATTAACTTTTTGTAAATTCATAGTGCTAACCTACAAATATTGTGCTAGGTTAAGAAAATAACTTATTCTCTTAATTATTAGCTTAATATTATTATAATTATTAACTTAGTGAAATATTATGTATGAGTTTTGTAATGATCTTTCAGGTTTCTCCTGAACTTTCTAGAATTGCCTGGGAAAAAATGACTATTATTGCATCATCAGTAGTATCGATATCAGATGATATTGATGTGGAAAACATATGAAGTGGAGAAGGTAATATAATCAAAGCAATTTAGCCTATAGATAATTTAGAATTTTTTTTTTCTGTTTGTGAATTTTGTAACATTAGCATATTTGATTTAATGTTTGTTTCATATGTAGTGTTAGGTTTACCTAAATTATCTTTACTTGACAAACTAGACTTGTATAGGTACTTTAAATCAATTAAGAAAATCAGCTTTGAATGTAGCACAATTAATTCATACCATATTTCATTAATGTTTTGTTTTCAAAGCATTTTTTTGTTTGGGTGTTAGCATATTTAATTTGTGTTATGGCAAAGTTAATTTTCTGCATCAGTAATGTCCTATTTCATTGAGCAAGCTTTATAGGAGATTTTGAAGTTTGTGATAAAATAGCCATTAATGATTGTTTTGTCTTGTTAATGACAACAATATAAAGTTATTAACAGTCACATTTACATTTTAAATGAGAAAATTTAGTAACATAGTAGTTGGAATCATTTTTAATTAGTAGTATTATGTGTCAATGCTTTCAAATCAGGGGCTTCCTTTGGAAAGTATAATCATATGATAATTTTAAGATAAGTATTGTTAGAAGCTCTAAATAAGTTTGTTTATATTATTTTTTATATAAAGAGTTTTGGAAGCTGCTGGAAAATAAAAGTTCTTAATAAAGTACATAATTAGTTTAATAACATTATTTCCCATAAAATTGCAATTATTTCATTTAGTAATTTGCACTTTTGTTGATACTGGCAATGATAATTATTTGTCTCTGTTAGCTAAAATTCTTTCTTTGTTACAGAGTCCATTGTTATAGAACTGCTGTATTCTTATATAGTTATCTCTCTCTGACCTCTATTTTGCACTATGAGGTGTACACTTATTTCCATTCTTATTTGGTATTCTTTTATCTCTTTCTACTATTATTTAGTTACAATAGTTTAATCACAGTAGTCTCTTTATAATTGGTTTAGTGTTTTTTGTACACTGCTCTGTCCCTTAGTGTATATCATTGACTAACATTACTTAAATGTGGTGTCACATGACAGGTGTTCTTAATTACGATTATAATACATTATGTCCTTTCTTATAATATTCTTATACTATTACAATAGTGGCATTACACCTTACTTGTGGTATAGACATTAACCTTTTACTTCTATTTGGTATTATAAAGTGGTTTTGTTCACGTTTTACTTAGTGAATCCCCTTTTGGTCGGTTTTGGTTCACTTTATTTACTTAAATTCTTATTTAAAATCCATTTTGGGTATCTTATATTGGTACCTGTAGAAAGCTTATCAGTTCTTCTTGGTTTAAGGCACAAAACATTTTGGTTTAGGTAGGCTTTTCCTACTGATAGATGTGAATTTAGGTGAAATTTGTACCAACAATGTGTATGTTAGGTTGATACAAATTTACATTCTTTTAACCTTATTTTCTCAAGTTTGGTTTTATTAATGATAACTAATAACTCTTTAGTTATTGCCTTTTCTTATCTTACATGATTGTTTGACTATTTGAGTAATATTTGTTATTATTATGAGACAATTTTAATACTTCTTTATGTTACATGGGTGCTATGCATAACATGTTACTATGCTTTTATTCACAGCTTCTATTCAGTTAACAGTCTAGTTACTTTCATTCTTTTATAACATATCTTGTCCTATACATTTATAATATTATCTGTTGTATATTGTACAGGAATGGGTTTCCTCTCCTTAAAACCCCACTGTTGTGTTTGTCAATTTGTACATACACCTATGCCAATGTGTTTTGAATTATTTTAATTATGTAAATCTCGGAGATATTTGGAGTTGTGGGATGTATTGATGTAAGTAATTAATTATTAACTTAGCTCTCTAAAAACTATCATTGTTTGTGTACCTGTAACTTAAATAATTAATGAGTTATTTTATAATTCCGTTCAACCCTATTATACCTTGAAGAGAATTCTGTCTAATTTTGTATTTTTACGCTCTCTCTTTGGTGTTTATTATTTTCTACACATATTCTGCTGGTTTTTTTTATATAAGCCGGTTTTTTTCCTTTTTTTATATTTAATCCACTTTCGATATTAAATGTTATTAATCGATATCATGGCATTATGGTATTATCATAATTTGTATAAATTTTATTATATATCATTATTAATTTAATGTTTTTTCTAGCTCTTCAAATCGTATTCATTAATTATTATTAATTGATGTACCTAACCTTTATGTTATGAGTGGTTATATAGTGGTTTTGGCTGTTAGGCCTTTTATTGTAAACAGATCTACCTGTGTTTATAACTGGTACACATCTATAGCCCCTTTTACATAAATTCATACATATAATTAAATCTTAACTATTAACATTTGCATAAACAATTATTTTCTCCATATCTAATAACAATTTTATCTTGACCTATGGATCACATATAAGAAAATTCAAATCTATTAACGTTAATTAGCTGCTTCACACTTCATTCTACAACAGTCATTGAATAATGCATCTTGTTTCATTATCTTTCATTAACTCAACACCTTTTTTTGGTATAACATAACATAAACTTTATCATAACATTTGTTGTCACAAAATAATACCTCTTAACTCAAAATTCTTACTTGCTATTAGTAAATTATTGTTTCATTTTTTGTTTGTTTTTCATTAAACATATATCATCAACTATTGTCTAACTTACAGGTTCGGTTATTCTTGTTAATATTACCTTGCATCCTTATTTACCTTTATCTATGATTATAAATATAATTATTAGATCTTTGTTCTATCATGGGGTTAAATATTGACTTGTTTATTATTCTGTGAACCTTGTTTTTATGTAACTTGAATGCTAGCATTTCTGTTGCGTTACAATATTGGTCATCTCAGTTAGTCAGTTCTTGTCCATCTCTTCAATCTGTAAGTTGTTCAGTCATTGCATATACGGGTAAGATGTTCTATAGTTGACTGGCTCTTGGAATCTATATTTTATGCCATGGTTGTTAGGTGTCTTTCTCGTAGTATGTTTCTTCCTTGTCTTCATTGGTTCCTTACTGACCGAAAACTATTGGGTTTTGGTTCCTGTGGTACAATCATTGTTCGGTGCATCTTCTTTTTCTTATAATGTTATTTCACTTGTTAGTTACCATTAGTTTTATTAACTCTTATTGTTGTGAGTTTATCCTTGGTGGTGAGTAGCTCATGTAGTTTCATGCTTGGCCTTTTAGAAGAAACACTTGGTTTCTCTCTTTCACTCAATTATTGACATGTGTTAATATTTTGGGTTACTGAAATATTTGGGCTCATATGTCTCGTTACAATATTAACTGGTTGTAGGCATATAAACTTATACACTGTTGTGAGAATTGTACAAAAGTACCTTTAAGCTAATTTCAAAACACAACATTTCAGAATTAATCACATTTTTTTCACTTTATAGGCTATGTCACACCAAAAGAAAATGTACAGGTCACTTTCAACAACAGTTGACAACAGCTGACTGAATATTATCCGATGACAAAATACTAAACAGATGGGAGATAGTCACACCAACCAACCATTTTGTATATAGTCTTTAAAATGAGATTTTTTTGCTTGTACACGGAAAACCTGGATAACTGTATTAAGATATATATTTTAGATATGTAGGTTAATTTATTAATTTTGAGCTATTAATTTAGCTAGTGCTAAGCTTTAAAACACAGTTATTTGTATGAAAGAAAAGTACAATTTTGTAGGCCAAGTAATAAATCCAACTATGATTCTGAAAAATTGTCACGGGTAGGAAAATAAAAATAATAATAATTCACCGATCTGAATGACGTTTTACAGAATCGTGATAAACATAAAATTACTTTTGATAGTGATCCCATGCTCATCGCAAGTTGAAACTTTCAGAATATATAGAGGAAAACAATGTCTTTCACATATATTTTTTTGAGAATTTTAAAAATACAGTTTTTCAAAATTCAGTAAATGCAATAATGATGTGTTTATAAAAAATATATATATTTTCAACTAATTATGTTTTATATCGTATGAAAGCCCTTTAAAAGAGCTTTCAAATGAACTCGATGTCATTGTTCTAGCTTAATTAGAACACAAGTTGTGAACAAATCAATATTGTTGCGCAAGTCAAAAATTTTATTTTTTTTTTTCATTTTTGAGCACCCATTACTCAGTAACCTTTCGTCAGAAAAATGTGAAAAAATTGATTTGTGTTACTATTTATGAATACTACATGCATACTTAATTTCAAATAAATCTAAGAGGGTCAGGTTGTAGCACTTGTTGATTTGACACGGAATATCTCTTAAATGTAACTTGAAGTTTTCATTTTGTTGTAAACATACCAGTCTAGTTTTTCTATTTATAGTTTATGCTATTTTTTTTTTAATAATTTGAACTAATTGAACCCCTAATCAATCCTACACTCCCTCGCAGAAAAACCTATATTTAGTTCATTTATATTGTCATCTGAGTTTAGTTATGTTTGATGTAATAAATAAAATGTTTATTTCATCAAAGGTGTTTTCACTTTTTGTAATTATGTTCTTGTAAATAAATATTCTATGTACTTTATTAATGTAATCTTATAGTTACTGATAAAGTAACAAAGCCCAAATGTCTGTGTGGTATTTTTGTTGTAATAATATTTGTCTGATATGTATTATTTTTGCAATGTTTTTATGTATCTTCTATGAAGAAATAATTTGTTCATTATCCTTAATAATTATTAATTATTGATACCTTAGAATTGAAACTGTTTTGTCTAAATTTTGTAATAAAAATCAATGTACTTGTAAGTCATTTTTTATCAATAACCTATTGAAAATAACACATTCCTTGTGCAATGCAAGTAGGCCTACCAAATACCTACCAAAAATGTATATCCCCAATTTTTTATAGAATATTTGATTTTTGTTGCCATCAGAATTTTACTTTGATTTTACTTTCATGTTCCATAAGGAAATGGAAGTATGGTGATGGCAAAAAAAATCGTGTTAGAGATTTTTCCAGATTCTGATTATACTACCCTCAAAACATGAAAAAAAGTAATTTTTCGAAAAGTGCCTGTGTGTCTGTCTAGATTTTTTATGGCAAACGATAAGAGCCGCAAATTCAAACAGAATCAAATAATTTTTTGCATACAGCCCTGAATTGTAGAGTATTCAAGACCTATTGTTTTTTGTGAAGATCGGTTAAGACAAAGGGGTAGTTTACCTGCAATATTTTATGTTGTAACAAGAGAAATTTTTCCATGACGAACGATAACTGCCGTAAATTCAAACAGAATCAGATATTTTTTTACATATGTGCCCGAGTTATAGAGGACTCAAGGCCTATTGATTTTGGTGAAGATCGGTTACGGGGAAAGGGTAGTTTACCGGAAACATTTTTTTGTTGTAACATAATAGTTTACCTGATAATTTTTTGTATATATGTACTACGTTATTGACAACAAAGAAGCAGTTTGTTTTTAAAATTCCTTCCCGGCCTGTTTGGCCGTAGACCAATGTTTTCTGCAAAACCAGACGTTTCGCCAGTGCCATCGACTTCCATCATCAGTGAAAATCAAGTGCGATAACGTGAGGTGGTATATGTTAGTGCCCACAGTAAATGGCTGAAGCAGTAAGTAGAAAGAAGTAGTTTTAATGGAAATATTTCATTTCGAAAATGATTTTAAATATAAATCTTAGAACATGGAAGTCGTGTATGATTCTCCATACCAATATTTTGTTTTTAAGTGTGCTATTAAGTATTAGGAATCTTCTCCATGTCAAGGTATAGGATTACAGCCTGTTTTGCCTTCACTGAAGGCATCTCTTTTCCTTGCCCTACCTATATCTCGTCTTCCCTGAGGTCTGTATCTTATTACTTGTTTAGGTAGTCCCATGTTTTCCATTCTCTTGATATCCTGCCTCTATTTTATTTGTCCTTCCCTTATTCTGCCGGCTATAGAATATACATTTTACTTGGTTCTTATATTTTCATTTCATATTTGATATCTAAGGGTTTGTATTATGAATACTCAACACAATATTTTTCTTGTTAGATTCGAAGTTTTAAGTAATTTTCTCTTTAAAAGTGTGTATGAACATTTTAGCATGACGAGATCGTCTGTTTTATTATTATTCTTAACGTTTTGGTTTTTATTATTAATTTTTGGTTTATTGATTTATTCTACCCAACTCAATCTATTGTTGAATCCGATATGAATAAATCGGTTTACTTACTCTTTGACGTCGTTTATTAATTTTGTTTAAACAGTTTAGAATATTTTTTGTTCCATTTCTTGAGTTCGATTCTGAAGAAGTTGCGTCGACTCTTCTATTATTACCTGCGGTGAGTTGCTCGGTACTTTCCTGTATAGACACTAACATAAACACAACATGTACATGATACTTACTATTACACTAACATTAATAGTTAATAACATTTTATTATGGCCTATGCATACTGCAGTCGTCATTGTCACTTCTGATAGTGTCCTTTTTCTTCATCTTATGGTTTTATTACCTTAACTATAGTTTGTTAAGTGAGTTTACTATACTTTAGGAAGTTACCTTTTTATATGGGTTGTAATCCTATCAAATTATTCTCATTATTGCTTGAATATCTCTTATCATTGTTTTGATAACACTGTTATTATTGTGCAGTAGTTCATTCTGCATTTATACTGATAATTGCTTTGGTTTAAAGTAACCAAGATTACTTGCATCTAGCTGTCAACATGGTTTATTTATTTTTATTGTTATTATTAGTATTTGGGTGGCTATAATCCTTGAATTTACTTATTCGAATAGTATTCTGCCTCATTCAATGTTGTTGGTTTAGTTCCTACTCTTTTATGATAAGTTTACAAGATAATTTTGTTCATCATGCATCCATTCTATGGCAAGCATATAGCCTAGTTATAATATACAACAATGAACTATTGTCGGTTTTGTGTTTCTGTATTACATTTGATTTATTTGACTTTAGGTAGTACTGGTATATCTATTGGTTATTATTAGATTACATTTTGTTTATCTTTTACAGTCTTTACTATTGGTAATTAGTGGTTATTTCTAATATCAATTCCACTTTACAATTGGTCATTGGTGTTTTGGACATAGCCCTGTTTT
Organism: Magicicada septendecula; assembly: GCA_034769895.1. Taxonomy (NCBI): domain Eukaryota; kingdom Metazoa; phylum Arthropoda; class Insecta; order Hemiptera; family Cicadidae; genus Magicicada; species Magicicada septendecula. Next base: position 323,443,929 of record CM068375.1, read on the forward strand.
CATGTCTGCACATAATTTAGCTAAGAACTTATTATTACTCATTCTCTTTGTTACTTTTTATGTTCAATAATTCATTCTTATTGATTATTGTTTGTATTACATTGTCAAGGAAGGTATTCACTTAATAAGTTTTGGTCAGTGTCAATTTTTTTTGCAGCTTAGGGGTTTAAATCATGTTGTTTATTCCATTTATTCTTTCTTCTTTTATAATAATTCTTTTATTGCCATATGTTAGTTCATTATAATTCATGTTATCTCCCTTTTTTGTGTTTGATCTGGATATTTTTTTCTTCTCTTCACCGATTCCTTCCTCCCTCTTAATAAGTTTCTTCATGGCGTTGTTTTCACTGGTTTCCTTCTCACGGTTAATAGGTTTCTTCTTGATTTTGTCTTTAATGGGTTTCCTTCTCACTGTTTGATCTATTGGGTAATTATGTATGTCGTCTCGTCGTTAGTCTTGCTTTATCTTCTTTAGTTGCACATTTACTGGTAATTCCTTCTTCATTTTAATTCACTTGGTTTTGGCTTATGATACTTCCTTTTTTATCCATGACCGTATGCTTGACCTTGTAGGTATTCTCAATTGTAGTGGCTTTCAACTTATTTGTGGTACGCTGGTGTTGGTAGTGTTATATGTACCATTACAACATACAAAAATTTGACAGATATTTTTGTCACAAAAAACTTTTATGATATATTGTGTATAAATACACATATAAAGGTATTTTTGCCACAAAAAACGTTTATGATATATTGTGTATAAATACACATATAAAGGTATACAATACATTTGATTTGTTTAACAGTCGTTATAAGACAGTATTACCATATAGGGGAGAGCAGAGAGACATAAGTTGATACTTTGTATTTCTTCAAGTGTCCCTTAGTCGCAGCACCTCTGCAACTGTATAACGTTTTTGTTATAGCTTGTAGTACATGCTCCTCCAGTCTGATTATAGCAGTGTACAGTAAAATGAGTCTTTGTTCCCTTTTGTATTTTAGAACGTGTAAAGCAACCTTTTTGTCCCTAATTTGCTATGGGTGTTTACAGCTACGTACTTTGTTGGATCCATGGTAAGTGTACAATTGATTCATACTAATACAAAAGCAATGTGGCAACATGAGGGCAAGTTATGTTTCTCTATAACTTTTAAAAGAAAATTAATTCATAACCTAACAGATCTCAGAATTAATTATGTGTCAGTTACTTGTGATCCTATAATAAAGATTACGTGTTTATTAAATCCTAAAAAACTAAAATTTTTAAAATGATAATAGTAGTAATTGCTCCTTTTTATGCCGCCTAGGAAATTTAGGAGGTAGAATAGGTTGCCTAAAGTGAGTGTTCGACACACGCACTAAAGGTAGAGTGCCAAGCAGCACTACACTTCAGCCACTAATTTTAAAATTAAAGGTGTACCTTCAATTTCAACAGAAGGAAAGTGGTATGATGGTACAATGTAAGTAAAACATTTTGTTCTGTTTTCTTTTTTTCATATTTGGTTCAAACGTACAAGTGAAAAACTTTCTGGGGCGATGTAGCTCACAAAACCTACAAAGACTCGGCGTTTTCCACAACTTGTATTTAGGAAAGAACAAAAAGAAAAATCAGATTTCTGTGTTATGATCTGCACTATTCTGTTAGTTATTATGGTTTGTACCCTAAGAATATTCGTATGTTAGCCTCCGAATACGTGTTTGCAAATAATGTCGATTTTCTGGTGAACTGGGCCGGTAAAAGATTGTTTTACTGGCTTCATGCAGCGACATTCAAGGTTGTCTTTTAGAGAGGCTGAAGCAACAAGTTTTGCAATAGCATTTAGTTTTAATAAACATAACATAAAACTTTCTTCAATATTGGAATTCTGTGATAAGTCGCCTTCATTTTTACTGTCACAATATTTGGAATGTGAAGGAAACCAGGCAGCATAACGACAGTGCACTGTCCTAACAAAGTTGTCAGTTTGAAGGGAAATAAACAAGTCAGCAGGGTTACCCCTTTGGAAAAGGGTGAAACCAGTGGTATTTTCATAGATGGCAGCTGGAAACCACCACTTATCGTTATATCCACAGAGTGTTATGTAGATATCACTTTGATTATTTATGGACCAGCAGGTTGTATTGGAGTAGCACATCCATCAAGATAAATTACAGCCTCTCTTTTTTTACTATTTATGAAACAGTTTATACCTCATACCCGTTACAATCTGAGTTCAGCCATTAGACAAGTGTTTATATGGCCTGTTTCGGTGCAGCCGCTGAGAGCTGGATGACAATAAACCCAGGTAAAACCATGACATACCTGGGCTAGCAAAAGATACTCTTTCAAAGGCAGCTACACCATCTAACTGACAGCAGGTTTTAGTTCAACTGGAATTTGGCCATTAAATGAAAATATATTCAGTATCGAAGAGTTTCTGTGTTCACCTGTAATTGACAGAGAGATAGGAGACAAAAGTAATTATGAAGGAAGATTAACACCAACAAAAGATTGTCAAGACACCACAGTAGCCGGACCTCCCACGTCGGAAATAAACGAGACATCTGCTAATACCTTATCACAATTGACACCAGAATAAATTCGCCCTTATCCGAAAGCGACTGCAAAAATAAAATAGAAATGCGCCAAGAAGAAAAAGCCAAGTATTCTCACTGACTCCTATTAAAAAAGCAATACGTATTGAAGAGGAGGCATGACAAAAAAAAGAGCGATCAAAACGGAAACTAATCATGAACGGTAAAACGAAGGCGATTTGTGGACTGTATAGAAACGGTCAATCAAACTCTCCAAGACTTAAGAAATTGTAACAAATTAGTGGGTAGCGTAACATTTGTTATTTCAGAGGATTCTCGCTAGAGATTACCGGTAACTGCAAGAGGAACCCGCGCTGATATTGTCTCAGTGTGTTTAAAGTCCTCGGCGATGTGGAATGCTATTCAGACTAAATTTCAAAGCAATATGAGAGCCCATTTAGGAGGAGGAGGAGATGGTGATTTTTCTACAAACTTACTGCACCTCGGTGACGGTAGTGTTCCTAATGACGATAGCTTCACAGAAATTGACGAAAAACTGGGACATAGTAAATAGTACAACACTGTATTAATTGCTAAATTCTGTGCAAAACGTCAAGTGTTTACTTGATAAAAATTACAAGTGGTTATTCCCAAAGAATCGAATCTATGAAGGAAAATAATGATACAAGTTTGGAAAAATTTTCTGGGGATAATAGAAAGTCCGAAGAATCTATTAACACCGTATTTAATATTGAAAATATAGTGTACTATCTCCAAGAATTTTTGAATTCTTTAAATCAATCTTGCATTCAGCCACAACGGTTCATTCTAAAGGTTGGCACTCCAACAATGTTGTTGAAAAATTTACATCCTCCGAACGTTTGCATAATACAAAATGCAGGTGACACGGGAATTTCTGTGTCAAGTAGGTAAAGCGTTATTATCGACTCAAAAGCCCTCTTCACACACACATTCGAATCAGTAGGCTACTGGTTGTTAGCATTACCTGGTGTAATTACCAACTTATAAATTGTAACATTCTTTACTTTAGTACACACTTGAAGGAAATTAACAGTTTCGAAATTACATCCGTTCCATTTACATAATTTTCATTAAACCTACTTAATATGTAGTAGTGGACGATAAGCTTTTCCAGGTTTTACTAGTACTTGACCTACAACGGTCTGATCTCCTACACTCAGTGCCTCTGTCTTTAATGATCACTGCTTTTTTTTACATAATAATTTTCCCATTCCTGCATAGAATTTACCCGCTCGTACAGAAGGCAACAGAATTTAGTGAATCCAAGCTGCAATCGAAGTACAACTACGTTACTTTCACATCTCCGTAGGTATGCCACGAATATCCGTCATACTGAATTCTGCTCAATAAAAGTTTCATACTATCACATGACTCCGACATGTAAGCAGTAAGTTATAAACTGAAGGGATTGGTGAATTATTAAAAATGGAGTAAAATCAATAGGTTAAAAAAAGTTCGTAGAAGTTTTGAGTGGAGGGAACGTTAGAAAACTGTTTATGTTATGAATGCTTAAACCTACAAATCGTGATAGTTGTTATTATTATTATTATATTATTACTATAAAACAACATTTGTATTATTTTAATACAGACGGGAGTGAATACAGCCTTCGAATGAATTAGTAGTACGAACGCGTCAGCCTGCCAACACACATTAGATCTGTATATTTGTGTCGTGACAACGGTAGTAATTTTTGTAAACAAAGACTGTTGTGTCATTACGACATTAAGAATGTTGTTGGAGTGAATTTAATGCGACAAATTTACCTCTGCCCATGTTTCTCTCTTTCAGTCCTCTCACTCACTCACTCACTCACTCTCTCTCTCGCGCGCGCGCACACGCACGCGCGCCAATTCGTACAGTTTCTTCTTTTCCTTGTCAACAATTTCAGTGTTACACAAAATCCTTCACTGTTTGTTTGTGCGTGTTTGTTTAATCATTCATTGTGTTCGTACAGAACATTTCAACAAACACTTAAAGAGGCGCGCTTTGGGTGCAGTCGCAGGACCTGCCGTGCTAACTTAATGAAAATAAAAGGAAATTAATAGTGAGGTAGTCATGTTTAATTAAAGGTAGTAGTGAGGTTTGTCCCTATTAGTGAGGTAGATGGGGAAAATTGACAGAGAAAGAGTGAGGGGGAGAAGAGAGACGGGGGAGAAGAGAGACGGGGGAGAGAGAATTACGAATTTTTAATTATTCTCATTCATACCGAATATTTGTAAGAATATAGTTATGCAGTTATTGGTATACAGTAGTACCGAAGCAACATGTTTCAAGTTGACTCCCATCCGTTGGAAATTTATTCACCATTCTGATTAATAAAAATTTCTACAAGTACCAATAATATAAATAACAACCTGCAGAAGCAGAAGAGTTCAAACTTACAGAGTTGAAGAGTTGTAATGTTACATTAATTATATTTTTGCTTTTCGTATATCACAGTGAGCAATAATCTAATTTTTTTGAAATAATACGTGAAGGCTTATATATTAAGAATTAATTTTTTTTTTATAGTTTCCGTAACTTGCTTGTAAAATAATTAGGTATCCAAAAGGTAAGTTACATATTTTAATAGCAACTTATAAGTTCCTCATCCTCGGTTTTTTACTATCTTCAAAATGTACCACTTCTTAATTGCGAATAAATTATTTAACGTAATAATCGTTTCACCAAAGGCTGTTTGGATCCTGTTAATAAAACTCTTGAGTCTGCTGCACATAATCCTCGCTTTTGGTTCCTGTTTCGTTAACTTTCTACATAAGTTCCTTATAAGTAGCCAACTGTAGTAAACATCATGTACTTTTACCTCTCTCTCACTCTCTCTCTCTTTCTTTCTGTTACTCTTGTTCTTCTCAATAACTGTATCTCAGGAAGTCTGTACGTAACAGGTTCTTAAGTAAACTTCATATGACTTAACGTGCAAAATCTTAAACATCATTTGGGCTTCAGTTATGTTATAATTTTGTAAGAAAGGTTTACAAAATACTTTTTACACTGCTTCTGTATACGAAACTAGGTGCAGGTATGTAATCAAATTTTTAAGTAGGCCTATTTATTCTAACACTGTTACAGTTTCTTGAAAACGCCGTATGTAAACAAACATTAAAACTTAGTAATAAGGTTTATCAAACTACTATTTTTCTTGGACGCATTAACGCAAATCAGTAATCTAGAGACCAATTTTATATTGAAAAATCGATGTCTAATATACGGAATTTGATATGCAAAAATCCATCGGTTAAGAAAATAAAGTAAACTTGGTTAGTAACAAATAATTTTGGCAAAAATTTTTAATTTGATATAGGCTATAATTGATTCCAATTTTATTACAATCTGAGAAATGAAGACAAATAGATTTTCATAAACGTTGGTCTAGTAACAAAAAAAGTTTCATTCTTAAGCGCACAATATTATAATTTCCCTTTCATCCCGGAAAAAAGACTGTATTAAGCTACTATCATACTTGTCTAGTCTACACTATTTAATGGGTATATTATAGGTTTCACAAAAATTGATTATCTTACACATGGTTTTAATATATCACTAAACTTTGTGAAAAGTCTGAGTGAAAAGAATTATATACACAACGATTGATGTTAATACAGGTCTTAATTCGTTTCAAAATTTATAGATAAATAAAAAATTAAAATTATCACATATATTGTGTGGTGTATAAAATAAATTGTAATAATCCTTTCTAATATTACTTAAGCCATAATATCCGAAGTTGGACCGTTCCTTTATTCTTCTGTAGCCTCCTACATTCTTGCATATCTGCTGTCATATTCGCGTCTCACAGTCATAGTAGACAGTAGGCTATAATATTATACCTTTTTTTGCGTTGTCTGAGACTTGTCTCAGAGGATAAGACTCAGGCTGATCTGGGGCAAGCACCCTTCCGCCGATTGGAGATTTAGAGGAGTCGCACGCCAGCGCAGCGCGGACCGGTGGCGAAGTAGGTGGAGGCATTCAGGATAGAGTGTAGTGTATGGATGTGTATTTGTGTGTTTACGTAGTGTGCAGAGCCAAATGGGTGATGGTAGAGCCATAATAAAAGTATAAGTCAAACGACAGCCAAGACGAGGTCGAGTAACGCAGGACGCCAAAGCTGGAGGGAGGTGTCAGAGAGGCGTCAAGGTAAGGCGGGGAGGCACAAAGGAGAGGGATAAAGACCGGATAGGTAGATAGGAAAATTTAAGATGTTAAGTTATCAAGAAGGGAGCCAGGTGTAGTAAGTATGACGAAGAGACTTAATTATTTCTATTTCTCCGTTGGCGGGGGTTTCTGGGAGGAGGTCCATCGGGAATGGTGAGGAGACGGTTTATGACAAAGGAAGGTCTGCGGTAGTTACAGGTAGTATTAATATTATACAATACCTCCTTCACATTTAAGTTGAGGAATTCCAATCAGCCTTCCGTTGCGTTACTTCTCTCTTGAGCCCTTGATATAATTCGTTGCCTGCTCTTTATTGCAGCTGTAATATCTCCTTCGTTTTATAATTCGTAACGTTAAATATTCTTCCTCACCCTGGAATTTTCTATTCTCTTTTACTAATTTCTTTTCACTTCATAAGACTTTTATATACAAAAGCAAGTATATAAAAAAGTTATAAGGTCGGGGATTAGCAACCAAACGGCATTGTTTAAAAACATTTATCTACAAGTTTCTTTTCTATAGTTCATCGTACACACCCTTGCGAGATAAAAATAACTGCACGGTAGTTTCTTTCGCAATTTTTCGCATTATTTTGAGACAATCGACTGGTGATTTAGAGATAAATACTTAATATTATTGGGGTCTCATACATTTTATATTATATCTGTTTTCTATCCTACTGATAGAATTAGAAAAACGGTAGCTATCTCTCTTTTCCTTTTAAAAGCACAATACATATTAATTTACCAAGTAGCAGTTTCCTTCTTCATTTAAAATTTCTATCAAATCTACTGTATATTGGACAAAACAGAAGGGGAAACATACGTGCTTACAAGGTAGTGTAAACATCCTGTAATGCTGTCAAATCAAAATACAAAGGAAGGGGAAGTGAATACTGTAATGAGTAGCCCCTACATTCATGTTTATGCAGGTGTAGGTGATGATTAAGGCCCGGATTTTTATGTAATTACATATTTGAATGCTGAGTGCACATTTACACGGAAAAGCCAGATATCGGCGAATCATACCAATAGGTGTCTTATCCGCGAGTTTAATTTTACATATTTTTACATATTTTGTTCATATTACATATTTCACTCCATCTTACATATTTCTACATATTTTAGCTATTTTACTATACTTTACTTCAATTTGAAAATTGAAATGGCAAAAAATAGTTAGGCCTATAACAACATTACTCAGATGCGCAAATGTGCAATTAATCAGAATCAGGTCCAATTAAATTTATTACAAGAAAAGGCAAAATATTGCATCTGTTGCAATTGCACACATAGATTCTACTTTCAAGAAGTAAAATTTTTTACGAGCTCAAGCGACAAGTAAGGCATTTTGCACGGGATGTTAGATGAGAATGGTATGCGCGGCCGCACTCCTTATTTACGTTTCGTTCGCACGTTCAGCAGGCTCGATGGGGAAAGAACGTGCTGTCCGCGGTAAATAAATACTCTTCGCAGATCTTGCAATTCTCGCAACGGATTCCATCTACCTAAACAAACAAATATCTATATAACTCTATGCTATTGTAGGGCACAATGTGATTTTTGACGCCAGTATTATCGACGCTCTCGGAGTGTAAGCCTACACGTAAATAACAATCTGGCGTGCAGTGTGGTGTGTTGAAGTTATTGTCAAGTCAGTGTTTTGTCTTTCGCCTACACTTCTGCGCTTGCTTGTTTCTTGCCTTGGCGGATTCTCGTTGTTGAACAAAAGACGTCATAAATAATATATTGTGCGGTATTGTTCAACGCAAGTTCTTAAGAGTTTTAAATACAAATATCCTTGTTTTATCATGGCACCGACCACATCATCTTTGTCATCTAAGTTAAAATCATGGGTACAGATTGACAGTGCTTTTACAACTGACGATAAAGCTGTATTTTGCCAAGTTTGTTATGGCCAAATGGTGTTAAAGAAGAGAAGGTACTGCTGTTGTATACAGATGCAGCAGCATACATGTTAAAAGCAGGTAATTCTCTAAATGTGTTTTACCCCAACCTACTACATGTTACATGCCTGGCTCATGGATTGCATCGAGTAGCTGAAACTGTCAGAGACCTTTTCCCCGAAGTAAATACATTAATATCAGCAACAAAAAAGGTGTTCTTGAAAGCTCCTTACCGTATCCAGTGCTACAAACAAGGGCTACCTGACACACCTCTGCCTCCAGAACCCGTAATTACAAGATGGGGAACCTGGATCGAAGCCGTAAATTTCTACAGTGACAACTTTGAAGCTGTGAAGTATGTGGTGGAAACATTATCTCCCGATTCTGCAGTGTCAGCGAGCGAATCCTTGTCTGCATTCAACAACTCTAAGGTGATATGTTCAGTTTCGTACATCAAAACGCATTTCAGTTGTATCAAGAAACTGGAGACTGCAGGTCTGACTCTCTAAGAGGCCATAGGAATAGTTGAAGAAGCAGTTAACAAGTTAAATGCTGTGCAGGGTGAAGTCGGTGACAAAGTTTCTACTAAATTGAATGCTGTGCTGAATAGAAACCCTGGTTACTCAACTTTACATACCATTTATCGCATATGTAACGGCGAAACTGTAGAATCGATTGAGAATATTCTTCCAAGTACGATTCCTCTATATAAACATGCGCCGGTGACGACATGTGATGTCGAGAGATCCTTTTCTATATATAAAAACATACTCTCAGACCGAAGACAGTCCATGTCAACAGACAATATAGAAAAGTATTTAATAATTAATTGTGCAACTAAACAGTGGAAAAAAAAACTTACATGGACACTTTATTCTTATGCAGAGTTATTGTAGAGTTATATATATATATATATATATATATATATATATATATATATATACAATATAGTTTTTCAAGTCAAAAATCTACCTTTAATTTTATAGTAATTTCAACTCTCCTAGTAAAATACTTTGTTAAATAGTTAATAATTCTCAATTTTTTACTTTATATTCATGTCCTATACTACAGAAATCCATAGGTAAAATACTTTGTTGTTGTTAATTTTATAATATCAAGGTTTCTTTTTTAATACTGTTTTCTAAAATATGTTTTCATAAATTTTCTAAAGTACAATAAACAATTGAAAAGTAATTCATTTCTTATGCATGCTGTCTTATTGTAAACTCTTCAACAAAGAGTTGAACTTTCAGATACTGTGTATTCTGAGGGTTAACTTATTTTCTGTAACAGAAGTGGTAATCTAACTGGTGATTAGTGTCAGCCCCGAACTTGATTAGTGTTTTATGGATTACATTGACTTTGCTCAAAATATATTTGCATGTTTTGAAAGTGATTTTAAAAAGTTTAAAATGAAGCACCTATTATTTTCAAAACCTTTCAAAGAGGGCACTGTTATGTTCTCGTAAAATGTAAATTATATTGTTGATGTGAAAGTATTTTAATACTACATATTTCTTAAATATTACATATTTAGCTACATATTTTCCTTATTTTTCCTACATATTTATGTACATAAAGGGAGACTGTGCGCTGCGCCGTACGCTAGACAGAAAGGGTATAATAAGCAACTATCTCACTCTAATTTCGTCAGTCAAACTCGCGGACGGATGAGTAAATTTTATTCAATTCATTTTTACAGTTCAACCTGCGATAACTTCAAAACCAATAAATATACAGCAATTCTGAAAACTGCATTATGTTCAGTAATTAAATCTCTATAAGTAGCCAAAATCTCAATTAATATAATTAACAATTACAGAAGATACACAGAAGAAGAACGTGTTTTTTTAGACGTTTCTATTGGTTTAGCATTTGCATTTGTACACTGTACTCTTTAAAATACAAAAAGTAAAATTGGTTAAAAAGTTTTACTTACAGTACGCCTACATCGGTTTTTGAAAAAGTTTGTGATTCGGCTGCTTCATACACACGTTTTTTGGAAGCCATGAAGCCAAAGTGAGTCGACCTAACGCCGCTGCCCCAGACTCAGTTGCCCCAAATAAAGTATTTCAATTGTAAAAACTTAAATATTCAAAAATAGTGAACCATATCGCAGAATGACGTAAGTGTAGTGAAGAAAAAGTCGTGATCAGCCAAAACATCAAGAGTAGTATCTTTACATCCCTAACCATTCGCTAACCAAAATTGCAAAAATTAGTTTGGAGATACGTCCGGATATGGGAGGTTCCGGATATCACAGGTCCGGATGTGACAGGTTGTACTGTATTTACCTTATAACAATTCCCCCTAAATAAAAGGGAAATCCCCAAATTCATATTTCGAAGCCACCTGTTGTAGATAAAACGGTATTTATCTTGGATACATACGTTTAATCTCATACAAACGTTTTTATGTGTGTTCCCATCAGCACCGACACACCTGTACAGGCTTCTCCATATTTTTCTACACCTGTCCAAATATGACTATACTGATTACAATAGTAATTTCTTCTACGGTTTGTTTATGACCATAAGATATGTCTTTATAGTTCCTTTTAAATACCATTATTTTCTGCTCATTCGTACAAAACTTTTAATTGTTGAATGTGCCAATTCTGATAATCTTTGCCAAACCCAAATTTTAATGTTATACGGCGTCACCTTATTATGTAGCAAACAAAATTAGAACAAATCACTGTTATTTTAGCAGTAGCTTTTTTAGGGAGCCCAGAGTAGGCCTACTAGTAGGCCTATACCTACCCGACACACACACATTTGAAGGATCAGTATTTTGTCTTGGAGTTCACTCTCCCAGCTGAGATACCCATGTTTTTAGGGACCAGGAACTCGCATTTGAACTTCTATCATCAGCTACATAATGTAAATCCTAGATAAATGTACAAGCCTATGCTCTAAAAGCCTAAGCTATGATACCCACAATCATCTACGTTTTACTAAAATAATGGTTGCAAGTTAAATTTTTTGATTCATTTTGATGCTTTTGTCTCGAAGAAACCAGGTAAATTAATCTGCTTTTCGTATCCGGCCGACGATGGTGTGCTCACACTTACGAACAGTGGCACTTGCAACTCGTTTCACTTGCGAACACTCAAGTAGATAAGACACGTAATTAATTTTTGATACGTGAGAGTACCTCCCACTTGCGAACACACAAACAACGATGTATGTACATCCACCCTGTATTGTGTTTACGTTTTTATAATTCGTTAAATGTATTTTTTGTTACCAACTACGTTTACCAAGTTTCAATTTTTATAAAACGCACACACACACACACACACACACTTGCATAGCCGCTCCCTCTCTCTCTCTCTCTCTCTCTCTCTCTCTCTCTCTCTCTCTCTCTCTCTCTCTCTCTCTCTCTCTCTCTCTCCCTCTCTCTAAATTAAAAAGGAAGGTTATTTTTTATTTATTTTTATTAGTCAACTTGTAGAACGGACGACGTGATCTTGAGAAACGTCCCAACTTCAGAATCTTTTTCATATCTTTTAGTTTATCCAATTCAGTATACTTTTTCGTCCTTTTCATAGCTTAAAAATTTCACTCCATCGTTACATCGTGTTCTGAATACATTTCTCTGCCTCAGATTATAAACATTTGATAATGTTTTTTATTCTTGGATGTGGTTTTCCAACGTGGCTGTTTAGTTTCTGATGCGTGCTTGTACGGTATTATTCATTGTATGACGTCGGAAGTAGCAGTTCCGTAACTCCTGTGGCACTTATCATTGTCTAGCTATTGTTCTACGAAACAATTAAAGAATTAATCGAGTTTCTCTTCCTCTGGAACTTGACCATGGATATACTGCCAGCCACATTCTACATCTTTTCGAAGGAAAGCAAGTATAGCACACATTAGGATTTTTGTGCTCCCTAAGTCATTTGAATGTGTATACTCGTGCAAAGTGACTACTGCAGCTTTTGAATTTTCCATTCATTAAAATTACTTTTAATCTTTCAAACTCTCTTTACTATTGATTTAACCAAAAATCGGGAGCTTAGCTTGCACAACGTCTTCGCCCGGACGGAAACTACTCTCGTCAATTTTCAAACCGGGACAATTGACAAACTGGCTGGGACCCCGGGATCAGGTCGTCAAACCGGGACAATCCCGGTCAAACCGGGACGTATGGTAAGCCTATTTATACATGTATTTATCGGTTTTCAATATTGATGTGAGCATTGTACTGTAGAATTAGGAAGCGATTGTATTGAACGAATCACGATTATCAAATGATATACGGTATTCCTTTTAGTTCAACAATTCCGTCATCTTGTCTCCGGTACTTTGGAAAACCATTGTTATTTTCAATAGTTTAACGTAAAATGTTGCTCGGTTATTATGTGTACATATTTCATCAATCATGCAAGGAACATTAGGATTACGAGCTCTACAAGATCAATGTATCATTCGAGATAACAATTTTATGAATCCTTGGAAAACTGACTGGGTCAGGTATTTCTCCGCACAAAACTTAGGATAAGCAAGAGGTAGTGTATTAACTTTTTAAATTGTATATTATTATTATTTTTATTATGTTTTTACTATAAAATATTCATATTATTTTAATATGATTTTCTGGAACACGTTTGGTGGAAACGTAAAACCGGCCAGCTGATAAATAAGAGGTTACGAGTTCAGACGTAGATGTGTATATATGTGTCAGCCAAAACAGTGTTTTGTAAACGTACACGTCTGTCATTACAACATTAAGAATGTTATTTGACCTTGAGTAGGTACTCATGTTGACGGGAATGAGAAATCTTGTGGTGTTAGCGCTGAATAGACACAACACATATCACTGTACATACCAGTGGCTGACGTATATTAACCATTTCTGAGTTCGAGATACCACAACTCAGATTAAACTGTGCACAATATTTGTAGAAAATACGGACGTGTGTGACGTAGACGCCAGTTTGCAAAATGCATAATCGTTCCCGCCAGAAATGTGTCACGTTTCTCGTTTATCTTGTCTCAGCCAAATAAACATTACTATGCGTGACAGAGAGGAGCTGTTTCGTTAATCAGGGTAAAATTATATGCAAATTTTGAGAAGGACCGGTGTCCTAGGCTAATGAAATCTTAGCTAAAAACATTAAAAATACGAAATATATACAGTGTACACAAAATCTGAGGTGTACAAAACATATAAAAGACATGTCATAAGATTTATTTAACAAAAGAAATAATCGGAGTGGGCGAATGGTAGGAATAAATATGTAATTTAAACAATCCCTTTTAATAATAAATGATTTTATAATAATTATGTTCAATATATATAGGCCTAAGTGTGTAAAACGAATTCCCTACAAGAGTTTTGAAGATTAATGAAGATTTAATTAATTCCCTACAAGACTTAATGAAGATTTGTCTTAAATTTTGTCAGAGTTACATAATTATTATTTGTTAAAATATACATATATTTTATTCAGAAAATATTAGATATTTGTATTTAATCTTTTATTTTATTTTATTTTTATTTTACCCAGAATAGTTACTATTTATAGAAAACCGTTGCAAAAATATTTGTAATAAAAGTCTATCTGCCCCGAACTTGATTAGTATTTTATGGATTACATTGACTTTGCTCAAAATATATTTGCATGTTTTGAAAGTGATTTTAAGAAGTTTAAAATGAAGCACCTATTATTTTCAAAACCTTTCAAAGAGGGCACTGTTATGTTCTCGTAAAATGTAAATTATATTATTGATGTGAAAGTATTTTAATACTACATATTTCTTAAATATTACATATTTAGCTACATATTTTCCTTATTTTTCCTACATATTTATGTACATAAAGGGAGACTGTGCGCTGCGCCGTACGCTAGACAGAAAGGGTATAATAAGCAACTATCTCACTCTAATTTCGTCAGTCAAACTCGCGGACGGATGAGTAAATTTTATTCAATTCATTTTTACAGTTCAACCTGCGATAACTTCAAAACCAATAAATATACAGCAATTCTAAAAACTGCATTGTGTTCAGTAATTAAATCTCTATAAGTAGCCAAAATCTCAATTAATATAATTAACAATTACAGAAGATACACAGAAGAAGAACGTGTTTTTTTAGACGTTTCTATTGGTTTAGCATTTGCATTTGTACACTGTACTCTTTAAAATACAAAAAGTAAAATTGGTTAAAAAGTTTTACTTACAGTACGCCTACATCGGTTTTTGAAAAAGTTTGTGATTCGGCTGCTTCATACACACGTTTTTTGGAAGCCATGAAGCCAAAGTGAGTCGACCTAACGCCGCTGCCCCAGACTCAGTTGCCCCAAATAAAGTATTTCAATTGCAAAAACTTAAATATTCAAAAATAGTGAACCATATCGCAGAATGACGTAAGTGTAGTGAAGAAAAAGTCGTGATCAGCTAAAACATCAAGAGTAGTATCTTTACATCCCTAACCATTCGCTAACCAAAATTGCAAAAATTAGTTTGGAGATACGTCCGGATATGGGAGGTTCCGGATATCACAGGTCCGGATGTGACAGGTTGTACTGTACTTTTTAACTACATATTATACTAATGTACAATGAAGATATAATTATTATATCTTTATTTAGTATATAGTTATTTACGTGTCAAGAAAAGAACGTGTGCATAAAGTGATCACAACATTTTATACCTTATATGTCTTCTGTCATTGAAGGATTAACCCACTTTTTAATAACAGCGTTGAAAAATAGTTGATTACGTCTTTCAAAGATTATTTTTACTACGGTACTGAAATTAAATATAACTAAGATCGTATACAGGAATTAAACGTAGGCGACTGGAAGCAGTAATTGTATAAACAGCCGAGACACACCACCTGCTAATATTGCAGGAATTGCTTACGTTCAGTAGACTTGGCAACGTTGTGACCTTCGTGACTTTATATACATTTTGTGGCAACACTGTGCATATTTTTCATCACAAAAGCTAAACCGATATCCGTGATAAAATAGTAATGAATTTTTTTAAACGTGTGAGTCGTTTGTAACGATTAAGTTAACAGGATAATTATTATCCAACTTTTTTCAACAAACTATTTGAAACGGATATATATTTTTACGGTTTTTTATGCTGATTACGAATATGTAAGAATACAATGTCTAAGCTTACTCGCAACTTTTATATATGGGGTCTCAAAAAGATGAACTTCTCTGGTCAGAACTTGCATGTTTAGCTAATGATGGATAAACGTGATTATATATATATATATATATATATATACACCATAAAAGGAAAGAGGGGTTACAGTTCTCCTCCGGCAGATGAAGCTGAGAGCCTTTGATGTTCGGTTGTTCAGGTCATGATTTGGGACTGGTCCTCGACTTGAAGCGAGGGACCCTAAGAATACAAATATTATCAGCGAGATGCTCCAACACTTATTCCCCCAGGTTACTCTCACACGCACCAAAATCCATTTATAATTTTAAACACTGCTTTAGGCCTACTTGAAATGAAAGTTTGACACACTCTACAACAGGTTATACGGGCATGTGGCCCTATCTTTGAAAACATTATGTTTGGCTAAAGTACATGTTATTTTGCGTTAACATTAGTCAATTACGGGGCCTTAGTTAAGACTTCAGTTACTGTTATACAATTAACTCATTTTGCATACTCTAATTCGCCACGTAGCGTGCGTGTAACAGGTTAACAATTTTCATTAATTCTTGTACGTACATTAAACAAAACCCCTTTTACGTTACTTTTAATTAATATATATAAGTATACTGCATTCACTTACCGCAGATCTGTTTTAATTTAGCCTGCCATAGGTGGAATATGGAACAATTAAAAAAAACTTCTCTGTCGGAGAGCCAGGCGAGGCGGTTAGTTGGAGCAGCGAAATCAGACAAGAACGGAACCGTTTATTCTACTCATTTTTCAAATCGCGCTACGAGGCGTCCGCAAGGGAGCAGCACCAATCAAGCGCCGCTTCGTTACCTCATGTAGATTCTGAGCTAACCGTTAAACACAGTACGGCAGAACGCCCACCGCTAAATACAGAAACCTATTTTTCTTTAGCGTATTAGCGCCGATTTTATTCAATCGGCACAACTTTACAGATCGGAAAATTGCAGGAGCGGTTCCACTGTATAATACCAATACATTTGTTTTGTGTGTGTGTGTGTGTGTGTGCGTTAGGAATATTACTATTGCAATGTCTGTGTTATTACTACACAGAAATGCACACACCCACACACAATTGTAATTTCAGTACGTTCAAAGCGGCCATGGTGAGAAATCATGATAATTACTGCTCTCATAAGAGACGGTACCATAAGAATACAAGTATAAGTACTAAAGTATCTGTACAATTACGCCACACATAGGACGTAAAATTTAGCTCGCTAATAAATCTATAATATTTTCTATGAAAACAAAACACACACACACACACACACACACACACAAAACACCATATAAATATATTGTTACACATTTACTATACAGTGCAACAGAGTTGCAAAGTTTAATTGGAGTTTAATGTGTACTCAGATTAAATCTGCAGTGTATAGCAAGAGCAGATGCAGGGAAATATTCAATATGTAACACTGTAGTTTGTGTTCCACATATGTTTTCTGTTATATCAGGAATCAACCTGTGCAATTAGATGGCACACGTTTTACTGTACACTTGTGGTTGCACAAAATGTCTTCTAAGATTATATTTTTTACATACGTTTTGTGAACAAACTAAATCTTCTTAAGCTGAAATATACGGGGTAAGTCAAAAAGTAAAGGCAAATTTTATTTTTTTATTTTTGAACAAGAAGTTCAAAAGTGAAGTTTCTGCAGGAAAGTTGATGATGACAGTGTTTTGGGATATGAAATGTCCACTTCTAATTCATTACACTCCTATAGGTCAAACAGTGAATAGTGACAGCTACTGTGAGCTACTGCGAGATCTGAAACCCAAAATCAAAACAAAGAGGCGAGGAAAACTTTCAAAAGGTATGCTTTTGCTTCAGGACAATGCCCGTCCTCATACTGCGGGGAAAACGATCCAGTGCATTCAAGAACTTGGTTTCGACCTGCTGGAGCATCCGCCGTAGAGTCCTGACCTAGCTCCAAGTGATTTTCACCATTTTGGTCCGATGAAGGAGCACCTGCATGAATCCAAGTTTTCGTTGGATTACGAGGTTGTGGAGGCGGTGCGCAAGTGGCTGTGCACGATGCCACAAATATTATTCCAGGACGGAATTACGAAGCTTGTCAAGAGATGGACCAAGTGCATAGAAGTTGAGGAAGATTATGTAGAGAAATTATGTTACTTGTCATCTTGTTTTCACAATGAAAAGTTCCTTTTTAAAAATTTGCCTTTACTTTTTGACTTACCCTGTAGTTACCAAAAACTTATATATATATATATATATATTAAGTGTTGTTTGAAACATGTAATGCAGTCGGCTATTGTAACGTTTTTGGCTATGTAACAAACAATTTATAATATTTAAGTTGTTAATTAACATAATACATTGTATTTAGAATTTGGGCAGGAAATCATTACTGTCAATTCGAAACAAGCTGTTGGTGTACAACACTGTCTTCAAGCCTGTGTAGAGATACGGCTTACAGCTTTGAGGAACTGAATCTGCACCAAATATCGCCATAATGGAAAGGTTTCGGACCAAGGTGCTCCCATAACCAACGCACCGTGGTTCGTCAGCAACAAAGATATTTATAGACACCTGGACCTGCCCTGAGTCAGTGAAACCATTGCGATGTTCAGCGAAAGATGTTTAAAACGGCTTGCAGAGCACACGAATCCTTTACCCAACTAGACGACAGCCTACAGACAAAATGTTTAAAGTTAATATTTCCTCTGGACTTACCTAGATTTTAACACCATTAATATATTGTACATAATATGTTACTTTTAAATACTCATACAGATAGTATTTAATTCTAGAGAAAAAAGCAATAATCTTATTCATCCGAAAGGGACAGCTCATTTCAAAAACAGTGTTTAGATAAATCTGTTAGAGCAGATATTGTTTATCAGAAAATTAAAAAGAAAAGCGGTTTAGACAGTGAAAACCATTTTATTTGCACACCATTAAACGCCCATAATTTTTACAAGTTTTCTTATGTTTGATAATAAAACAAAAATCAAATTGCTATAGAGTATCAGTTATTTAAAATCCTTGAAAACTGTGTCCTGGATGTTTCCTTCAAAACACTATACCACGCCATACTTTTAATGATTAATATGTCAGCCAGGGTTGATTCTACGGCTACATATTGATTAATATGATTAATCATATGTAGATTCATATTTTAATTATAATATTAATCATAGTAATCATTCATAATGATTAAACAGCTACTAATAAAAATAAAGTCTTTATATTGTTTTTGCATGAACTGAGCAAAGAGTGTTATGGAATGAATTTTAAATATTTTTAGATATTAAACATTATATTCAATACAAATATTGAAAACAATTGCGTACAGTTTATGAAAACTCCACACGCATCCCCTGTCACCGTAGCCAATTATCCTAAAACGAGTAGTACATTAACCTCAGTGGTTCTAAGACTATAATAAAACGTACTATCTAAGGGGATGTTTAAAATCTTCATCCTTGAATATCACAAAAGATTTTAGTCAAACGTGCTAATAGATTTATTAGTAGTGAATTATGGAAAGTCAGCAGGCGCTTCACTTCGACTTAAATTGCCAAAACTTTAAGACAAAAGAAAATGTATTGCAACTAAATAACTATTTTAAAACCACAAAAACGTGTTGATAGATCGGCTATGCATAACGATTTCAATCTAAGAAAGCTTAGCAGAACTTGGTCTTATGGTTTGCTACCATCTTGAAAACCTAGTTCTATAAAGAGAAACTTAAGTAGGTGGTTCCCTATGGGCTCAGCTTATGAACCATATGGTTTCATAATTATCTTAGTAAACGTATGGTACAAGACGTTAATTATAAATTTTAAAAAGTTTAGAGCAGAGTAGATTATTGGCAGTTATGTCTGTTTAACTGATTAGTTTTTACTTACTTTATATTTGCCTACTGACGACCAAATTCGTAAATAGCCATTCTATCAATACCTCCGCATTGTTTGAGGTCAGTACATGTAGAATCACAATCATGAACTTCAAAGTTGGCGTTTGTCAAAATTGGGAGTCTGCCGGAACATACAGTGCTCAAAACAAAGGGATCACATCGTTGATTGAAAAAAATAATATTAAAGAACTCCCTAGCTGATGTGCATAAGTTCTGAAATTTAATGATAGAGACTGCACTGGTCTGAGGAATGTGACAGACTGGGTTATGGTTAGAGAATATTTTCAAGAGCCTAGGAATAATTATATAGTCATCATCATCATCATCAACGTCTTTATTATCGTCTTCTTCAACAACGAGATGGTCTTTGGCTGGAAGGTTTGTTACGGGCTCAAGCAGGTAGACTAGTGTTGGTCACTCCAACGGTTCTTCGGACGCCCTAACTTATTCAACATGTTATTATTTGTCATGTACGACACACTGTAGACGAGATATTGCACACATGCCCCATAGCAGTACCATCTACAACACTATTTGTTCATATGAGGTCAGCTCCACGGAAAGCCATTAACTTAATCTTCAATTACTATGTAGTCCAAAATCCTTGCGGATTTTTGGCAATGATGTTTATATAATGAAAGCTGAATTTAACATACGCCATACTAATCAAACCTCAGTTTCTCCAAAACTGTCATCGTAGAAATTATTAGTAGTGTACGCCAACAAACTTACGTACTGAGATATTCAGAAATTTATAAAAAATAAATTAAAACAAAAAGTTACAAACATAATTCTATGTCCGTAGTTCAAAATATAATTGAGCGTCCGTCAACCTGAATATGTACACTAACTTATAAATTAGATTTCAGTTGTGTTCAGCTATTTATTTGATTTCCAAATTACTGACATTATACTTTGTAAATTTTGTCTTAATTAATTGTACCTTGACTGACACTATATTTTGAAATGAAAATTAAAAAACAAGAACATATAAAATAACTAATAAACAATAACAAGATTTAAAGAAATCGCTAAAAATTCGTTAAAAAATTGCTTTTAAATTGTATTGGGCCTCATTTAATAATAGAGCGTAAGTGTAGTTTTGAATTCTTTGGCACATACACACTATATACTATATACTAGATACTATATACTGTATACTATATACTACATTACGCAGTATACTATATATAATAGTATATTATAGAAAGCCAATGTTGGTATCTGTCTTCTTCTTTTGCTACATGTTTGTTTGATTCCGACACTTCTGTTTGTAATAGTCCGATAACAGAAGTGTTTTTGTTGTGGCTAGATCCGTATAGAACTGACGAGAAGCTACCACGACAAGCTGGATTTGCACTACTTATATATACGAAATAGAATGACGGTAGGGCGGCTTCGTATGATGTACAATGATTTCTTCCAAAATTAACTTTCATAGTTAACACATTTAATTATTATGTAATAGTAAAAATGTAATAATGCTGTTTAATTACATAACGAATAAGAAAATAAAAAATGTATACTGCGAATGTGTATACATGTGTGTGTGTGTGTGTGTGTGTGTGTGTGTGTGTGTGTGTGTGTGTGTGTGTGTGTGTGTGTGTGTGTGTGTGCATCCTAAGAACTTTACACTGAGATAATCTGCATACTCAGAGTTTAAAGTAGATTAACGTATAATCAAATTTATTGAATTTAGAAATTTGTCTATTAAGTTTTTTTCAATGATTGTGTATTCAGCAGTTTTGATCGATGTATTGAAAATTGATAATGCTTTCTTTATACATTTTATTAAATTTATATCATCAAATAAATCACCTTGTTTTGTTTGTTTTAGGATTTGTTCCTTAATTAACAAATTACTTATTATTATTGTGTTAGTATGTGCGGTGACTTTCCAGAATTTTGTAAAATTCTGTATATTTTTATTACTTTGGATTTTAAATGTCTGCAGAATGTAGAAATTCACAATTTTGTAGATAACTTTTTTTTGTTTACAAAGTTTGTAATTGACTTTGACTTGTAGTTGTCTAACTTTAAAGGTGCATTGCTATATTAAAATAATCTATTGTAGACCTTTAACTTCCCCTATGTAATATTTATTAATATCTGAACATTTTATATTGTACGTTATATTTTTATTATGAATGTAGTGTTTAGTTTGAAATACTATGTTATTAAAAGCTATGTTAACTGTAATACGATGGTTTGTGCTTTTAAGTATCCAAATAATGTATTTAGATTTTGTATGATTTGCCGAACATGTAAATTTTGTTATTTTCCATATATTATCATTAAGATTTGAATTTCCTGTCTAGTTTTATTTGGTAATTATTTAGAGATTTTTTTTAATTTTATTTTATAATATATTTGTGTTTTATATTTTGCATTTATTATCTATTGCAACATGTTTAATAAGATTTCTTACTTTATTGCTTTGGAATGGGTCGCTTTTAGGGTAAAGACACCATCACCCTTGAAATGCAGCATAGTTAAACCTATTTACAAGAAAGTTAGTAAATATAGGCCTAAATGTAATAACTTTAGGTGCATAAGTCTTCTTAATGTTGACATAGACACTACGCTAAAATTATGTGCAGAAGGGTGTAGAAAATTGTAGAAAATTTAATGGCTGGAGAACCAAGTGGCTTCTGCAATTGAAGTTCATAAACAACGTACGACGTTGTTGCGTTTCAGCAAATCATAGCAAAATATATAATATGACCTACTATAACCTCTTCTCTTGAGTTATAACGTAGGGAACCAGTAATAATTGGATGTGCCAATTATACCGGCTGCCTTCGTTGTGAAGCACTGAAACTAATCACAACAAATAAACAATTTATATAGCAGGATATTTGGAAGGGGAGACTGTTGATTTATGCACTCATTTTACTTGGTACTTAGATGACATCTCTTTATTACATTTGGTGATTAAGTTCTCTATTGAAAGTTCTCAAACAATATAGTTTACTATATGATTAAATATATAAATTACTACTTTACAAAGGGGCTTCAAAATATGATGTACATCTTATTGATTAATTCCACGGATCCGGGATTAAATATATTAAATGAATTATGGTCACCTTGCCATGTACAATATTGAAACTCTAACCATTTGAAGAATGGTTTTTACTAATCTTCTAAAACAACAAAACTTTTAGTTTAAACTTTACCTTTTTGCTATAACTAGCGTTATTAGATTTTATACTACATGTTACCTAAAATGTCAGGTTTCTAAAGTCTTTAATGTTATTACATTTAAACATGAGTTTTAAAGTCTTTAATATGATAATTTAAATTGTCTTTTTGGGTTTATAATTTTGAAACTCTTAACCATGGAAGACAAGCCTCCATGTCACCTGTGTGTTTCCTGAAGTTGCTGCAGAATTAGTTCTTCGGTCCTCCTGATGTTTCTTGAAGTTCAGTCGTTACCTTATCATACTGTGATGGTGAAGTTCTAGAAGTATGTGAAATCATTCCTGGTGTGGTACATTCATCTCCGGCGACTGTAGTTATTCATAGTAATTCTTGTAGTTAGAATACATAGATAGAAAGTTTGTTTCACTGTTATACACTTCACATGATGATAGATTAGTTGACTATCACCTTCTAGGTTGTAATACTGTATAAATTACATAGTCCGTTATTTTATAATATAGAGAGATGTCATCACCACACAAATTACTTATTTAAATAGTCATGGTATCAACCCTTTCACATTTTTATATATATACGTAGCGAAACAACGCTTTACGCTGCTTACGGCGTGAGCGCTCCATTACAAGTCGAAGAAAATAGTTAAGGGGAGCGTAGTAATCTCAAGACAATTACTAGGCAACATAAAAGTAGTTCCGTTTTTCTAATTTTAATTAAAGGACTACGGTTGATTAAATAATTAAATCGTGATATTCTTAGTTGCAGAAGTTATCAAAGTACGTAACAATGGTCTTAATTAATTATTTAAATAATAACAAATTTACAATAATACTTAGTTTATTTAGGGGTCAGAAAACAAGTTACTTCTGGTCAGTTCTTGTTTATACAGGATAAATTAATAAGCTTTACCCTTTCTGTACAATTCCATTCCCTTTTAATTTTATTATTAGACTTATATTAAATATTATTATTATTAAATGATTGCCATAAGATTTAGTTTACAATGTGAGATTTTATTAAGAATTTAAAATTTCTCCGATTATATATTATCAACTTAATTAATTAACATATTTTTATTAATGAAATCGTCACATACTCCGCCGCTTAAGCCACAGACGCCGGTATAATTTTTTTTGAATATACCGAGAGTATGTTTAGGGATTTCCGTGTGTAATTTCTCTCACCCGTTTCTCTCTGTATGTAATTATGAGTTACACACGTCAGTCTCGAATTGTTCATTCTTACTATTTACATATCATACTTTACAGACTAATTCTAATAGTACATAAATTTCGCACATTATAAAACATATAGTTAACATTCTAATTTTCTTAACACTACTACTTATGACTACTACCGGGTTTTTCTTTAGTTGGGAGTTATTCTAGTGATAGAATTACTCATTAAGTAATTTGTTACTTAATTATTTCTCATATTTGCTGTCAGCTGACTTCTTACTTTGCTCTACTTTCGAAGAATAGGATTCAAGGGTGATCAGGCCTCGTACCTATCTATACCATTAGCTAGCTAAATGTTCCTCTGGTACTCCTTTGCAGTTGAGTACAAAACATATACCTTTCTTTTTTCTTTACATTTATTTAACTTGCACTCTACCATTACCTTCTTCGTGATAATGTTTTATCTGAGAAATATGTGTCCTTCGTACATATTTTTGAGTAGAGGGTTCATACAGTGCTACGGTTACTGGAGTTAAATATTTGTGAATTTGATAAGGACCGCACCATCGGTATGATAGCTTGGAAGTGGTCTTATCGATTGCACTACTCGTAGGATGTGTTTTACACATAACTAAGTTACCGATTTGGTACTTTACTTCATTATTTTTATTTCGCTCGTGATATTTCCTTGATTTCGCTAAGTTTGTTCGCAAATTAGCGAGCGCTTCATTCCATAATTTCCTAATATTTTTATCCCTAATTTCAAGGGGTAACAATTCATGTATTTTCCACTTAGTGGATAATGGGTGGTTGGGTTTATATTTGAACAATAATTCAAATGGGGTCGACTTATGTCCTTCATGATATGCAGAATTAAAAGCGTACTGTATCCAGGATAAGTTCTGGTCCCAAGAAGTATGGTCGTTAGCATGGTAGGCAATTAAAGCAGATTTTAGGTTTCGCAAATACCTCTCAGCTATATTACCTTGCGGACGATACTCTGTAGTGGTAATATGGTTTATACCTAGTTTGAAACACATGTTCCTGAATTCCTTGGACTTAAACTGTGGTCCGTTATCCGACACTAGATGGACCGGAATACCAAATTCTTTAAATAATCTATGCTGTAAAATATTTACTGTGGTTGTAGCTAAGGCTCGCCGCATGGGGTACATCCAGACGAATTTACTAAAAGAGTCTACACAAATTAGTAACATTGTATTTCCTGATTTGGAACGCGGATAGGGTCCTGAAAAGTCTAAATAAATTTTGGAGAACGGGGTAGCAGGAATCTCAGAGATTAACTGACTTATTTGGCTGTTTCTAGCGGGTTTGCTGAGTGCACACAACTTACACTTTTTTACAAAATTGGCGATCTCACTGTTCATATTTTCCCAGTGATATTCTTTACGAATTCGGTGTATAGTTTTATTTATTCCCATATGTGCTCCAATGGTGGAAGAGTGATAATATTCCATCAGCATAGGTTTAATAATATCAGGGGCAATTATTCGTAGATATTTTCCGTTCGCTATTTTACAACATAATACTCTCCTACTTAATATGTATTTCTCTGACTTATTTCCTTTTTCAAGTTGTTCAATAATTGGACTCAAACGTGGGTCTTGTTTTTGATACTGGGCTAAATCCGTAAATGCAAGAGGAAATTCGGTAATTAAAGTATTAATAATAGGCGTTTCTCTACTCTTGTTTTCGTAATTATTACTACTAGGCTGGAACATACGTGACAGTGTATCGGCAACTACGTTTTGGGTGCCTCTAATATGTTGTACTTTGAATTTAAAACAATTTAATCTTAATACCCATCTTCCGATACGACCTAACTGTTTTGGGTGATTTAGTAGCCAAGATAACGCTTGATTATCTGTTTCTAACAAAAACTCCTTATGTTCTAAAAATGGTTTGAACTTCTCAAAAGCGAAAACTATAGCTAAACATTCTAATTCGTATGCGGAGTATTTCTTTTCTTGCTCAGTTAGGGTGCGAGAAGCGTAACTAATAGGTAACCTTGAGTTATCTACTTCCTGATATATTACTGCACCTAGTGCGACACTAGAACTGTCTGTCTGCACTACAAATGGTTTTGTAAAGTCGGCTAATTGTAGTACGGGGGGTGATATTATGCTTTCCTTTAATTTCTCGAATGCGGTTTGGTGTTGCTCATTCCATTCAAATTTAATTCCCTTCTTTCTTAAGGTATTTAGCGGTGCTGCAATTTCAGCTAGATGTGGGATGTACTTATGGAAATAATTTATCATTCCCAAAAATCGGGCTATTCCTTTCGCATCCCGCGGCGGTAAAAATTCTCTGATGGCACGGGTTCGCTCTGGGTCTATGCTTACCTTTCCGTTTGCTTTTACGATGTGACCTAAAAATGAGAATTGTGTCACAGCAAAATTTACTTTACTGGGATTTACGGTTAATCCAGCTTTCTCCAATCGGGTTAGTACTTCACGTAGATGTTCAAGCTGTTGCTCAATTGACTCGCTGTAAATAACAATGTCATCTAGGTAGTGGTACACATATTTAAACTTTATGTCATGAAATAATTTTTCTAATAATCTGCTACATACAGAACTACCTTGGGATATACCAAAAGGTACCCTTGTAAATTGGTACAGGTTGAAAGGGACGGCAAAGGCGGTAAGACGTTTTGATTCTTCCGAAAGAGGTATCTGGTGAAATGCCTGATTTAAATCCATAATGGTAAAGATTTTTGCTTTAGTAAAATAATGAAATGCACTGTGGATGTCGGGAAGTGGTATAGATTCAAATTCTATCCGTTTATTTAGTTGGCTGTAGTCCACCACTAATCTATGTTTGTCGTTACTTCTGAGTACTAAAAACGCAGGTGATGAATAAGATGACGTAGAGGGTTCGATGACTCCTTGTTCTAACAATTTATTAATTTGGTTCCTCATCACTTCCATTTTCGGTGGTGATAATTTGTATGGGGCTAAACGAATTACTTTGTTGTCGCTCAAATTTATTTTGTACTCTATCAGATCCGTCAGTCCTAACTTTGGGGTGAGGACGTTGGAGAATTGTTTTATTAAAGTCTGTATGTTCCGTCTATCTTTACTTTTTAGATGACTTAATTCAGGTTCGTGATGCTTTATATGTGTAGAAGTGGTGCTAGTACTTTCTTTGTTATTTGCATTATCATGCAAGTTATATTTCCGTGAACGATCGAATCCAAAGTAAAATATCTTCTCGTGAATGTCTAAAATTATTCCTGTTTTACTGATAAAATCAGCTCCCAATATTAATTCGGGTCCTAATTCGTCGCATACCAACATTGGAAAATACCACGTTAGATTTTTAATTTTTACTTTAAAAGTGATGATAAGCTTTATCATTAAGTTTTGCTTATTAGCTGTAGCGCATCTAATATTTACTGATTGACTGCGTTTAACTAAATTGTGTTTAAATAATTGATCGGCTAGCTCTTGACTAATTAAACTTCGCGTGGATCCGGAATCAATTAATCCGAGGCTGGATGTAACACCAAGGTCAACTTGTATATACGGTAATTCACACTTATTGTAATCACATTTACTAATAGAGTTACATTTATCGATAAATTTCCTAACATAGGGGTCTAATTTTCTTTTGTTATTATTATTAGTATTTTGTTTTAACTTGTGGTCTCTCAGGGGTTTACCTGTTTTCACGATGCTGCGGAAGACACAGGGTTTCGGATCTCCCTGCCTTACATGTTTTTTGGATAATGAGTTCTCTGATGATACTGTTTCCGTTTACAGTTTCTACTGAGGTGTCCAGGTTTTCCGCAGTTATAGCATATATATTCTTTACACGGGGTCTCCCTGGTTTCGTGTCTAGGTGGTGGCTCTTTGGACTTACCGTGGCCATGAACATATGTTGGTCGCCGAAATGGGCGTCGTTCTCGTAGACTTCTTGTATCTAAGGGTAGGGCTTGCGTTTCCTTTCTATGTGGTGTTGTGGATACCGGTGCATGTCGATGCTGATCTGCATACCACACATTTGAAGAGTGCACACTACATTGTTCAAGGTCAGCGAAAGTAAGGGGTCTACTTATTAGAGCTAAACGGGAGCGTTCTTCAGGAGATAAGCCTACCAATATAGTATCGACCAATTGTTTTTCAGTCCAGTCGACTTGCAGTAGACGTGAAGATTCTCTGATGTCTGCGATATAGTGGGCCAGTCTTTCTTGAGCTCTTTGTACTCGAAGTACGGTATTCCTTTTTATCTCCTCATATATTCCAGTGGGAATAAAATATTTGATTATATTTGTATGAAGTTCTTCTACCGGAAGATTCGAGTTTAATGTTTCGAGCACACGATCTCGTAAAGGTGGTTTACATTTGGGTAAGATGACCTGCAGTATTTGCCAATCGCTCAATTGTTGTAGATCTTTTATTTGCAGTAGATATCTGATAAAAGTCAATAGAGTCGTGATGCTTAAGCCATCGGTGTAAGGAATATCATTAATTATTTTCTCTACTGGGTGGGAAATCTTTCCGTAGAGGTCTACATTAAAACATACGTTAGGTGTACTTTTCGAAAGATTGGTGTTTGCATTGGGATTTGTAATCGCATATTTACTAGTGCGAGTATGCTGAACATTTGGCGGTGGGGGTTCTGACATAGTGTGGGTATTTAATTCTCTACTAGGTAATTGTTCATGACTCGGTTGTATCTTCGATACGGTGGGTGATTCGGGGTTCGAGGTGGAGAGAGGGTGTTCTAAAGTAGGGGATAGAACTGGGGAGATATATAATTTTCGTAAGTAGTGCTCAATTTCCTCCATTCTCGATGAGTCTGATTTTCGTCGTAAGTCATTGATAATTATGGGTAATTGGCTTAATGCCTCCTCCGCAAATTTCTGCACATCGGGGGGGATTACGGTGACGTCGGGCCAGCTTAGTAAATTATTTAACCGGCGGGTTAAATGTTCTATACGTTGCGTAACGCGCAAAAATTCCGTAGGTGATTTCTTGTCCTCAAGGTTTTGAGATAATACTATCAATTCCCTATATTTCGCATAACAGGTTTCTCGTTCGCCGTCATAATCGAGTTCACGCAATCTATCTAACTGCGATGGTGTATCTGATCCGGTTTGGCGTAATGATTTTCGTAACTCCGACACGGTTACATTTACGTGTTTTAGACCTCGTAAAAGTGCCTCGTAGCATAGCTCATCTTTTAATAACAGATCAGGATTAAATTCGGCCATTTTTGTAACATGAGCGGCTATAACTAATTATTCTACTATTTGCCTTAATTGTTATACAACGCTTCCTTTTTCTTTTACACAAAAATATAAAACTATAAACCAATCGTGTTCTTACTCCTTTTTCTTTTTTTTTTTACAAATAAACACATAAAATGTTATGACAACCTTTATCGTTTTACTTTGAGAGAGAGAGAGAAATTTCACACATGCATGAATATGCGTACGACAAAAGATTCCCCCTTCGGTTACTAACACATGAACAGACACGCTTCTTATAACAATAGACCACACAAGGAGGGTGACTTATTTTCAACTCAACTAAACAATGACAATTTTAAACAAACGGCAGCAGGAAACTACCCGTCCGAGATTGTCGAGAATGTGGCACGTTTATGAATGGGACTCTTAACAAGTACCGACATGGTTTGTTTACATGGGATTATATGCTAATATTACGTTACACATATTATATTTACTAATAAAGTTATTTATACTATATTACTATAATATTAATTATTATTTTTATCTTATTTCAAACTCTGACACATATTGAAATACATGAGTGTATAGATCAACAGCTTTTGTGCGTGGGATATCGGGACGCAATTACTTCTTTCTTTTCTCTTACGCAAAATTAGCAAATTCGCAAAATAGCAGCAGAATAGCAAAATTAGCAGTAAAGCAGCAGAGTGGCGCAAATTATAACCTCTTCTCTTGAGTTATAACGTAGGGAACCAGTAATAATTGGATGTGCCAATTATACCGGCTGCCTTCGTTGTGAAGCACTGAAACTAATCACAACAAATAAACAATTTATATAGCAGGATATTTGGAAGGGGAGACTGTTGATTTATGCACTCATTTTACTTGGTACTTAGATGACATCTCTTTATTACATTTGGTGATTAAGTTCTCTATTGAAAGTTCTCAAACAATATAGTTTACTATATGATTAAATATATAAATTACTACTTTACAAAGGGGCTTCAAAATATGATGTACATCTTATTGATTAATTCCACGGATCCGGGATTAAATATATTAAATGAATTATGGTCACCTTGCCATGTACAATATTGAAACTCTAACCATTTGAAGAATGGTTTTTACTAATCTTCTAAAACAACAAAACTTTTAGTTTAAACTTTACCTTTTTGCTATAACTAGCGTTATTAGATTTTATACTACATGTTACCTAAAATGTCAGGTTTCTAAAGTCTTTAATGTTATTACATTTAAACATGAGTTTTAAAGTCTTTAATATGATAATTTAAATTGTCTTTTTGGGTTTATAATTTTGAAACTCTTAACCATGGAAGACAAGCCTCCATGTCACCTGTGTGTTTCCTGAAGTTGCTGCAGAATTAGTTCTTCGGTCCTCCTGATGTTTCTTGAAGTTCAGTCGTTACCTTATCATACTGTGATGGTGAAGTTCTAGAAGTATGTGAAATCATTCCTGGTGTGGTACATTCATCTCCGGCGACTGTAGTTATTCATAGTAATTCTTGTAGTTAGAATACATAGATAGAAAGTTTGTTTCACTGTTATACACTTCACATGATGATAGATTAGTTGACTATCACCTTCTAGGTTGTAATACTGTATAAATTACATAGTCCGTTATTTTATAATATAGAGAGATGTCATCACCACACAAATTACTTATTTAAATAGTCATGGTATCAACCCTTTCACATTTTTATATATATACGTAGCGAAACAACGCTTTACGCTGCTTACGGCGTGAGCGCTCCATTACAAGTCGAAGAAAATAGTTAAGGGGAGCGTAGTAATCTCAAGACAATTACTAGGCAACATAAAAGTAGTTCCGTTTTTCTAATTTTAATTAAAGGACTACGGTTGATTAAATAATTAAATCGTGATATTCTTAGTTGCAGAAGTTATCAAAGTACGTAACAATGGTCTTAATTAATTATTTAAATAATAACAAATTTACAATAATACTTAGTTTATTTAGGGGTCAGAAAACAAGTTACTTCTGGTCAGTTCTTGTTTATACAGGATAAATTAATAAGCTTTACCCTTTCTGTACAATTCCATTCCCTTTTAATTTTATTATTAGACTTATATTAAATATTATTATTATTAAATGATTGCCATAAGATTTAGTTTACAATGTGAGATTTTATTAAGAATTTAAAATTTCTCCGATTATATATTATCAACTTAATTAATTAACATATTTTTATTAATGAAATCGTCACACTACAAATACAGGTGGCATTTATTGGCCTTAAAAATGGCATTTGACTCTATAAAATGTAAAAAATGTTTGCTAGTATTAAAAAAATTCTGAACTAGTATCATTCTTTTTCGAACACTTAATAAAAGTAAAAGAAGCTGCAATCATGGCACAAGATTTAAAAAAGCTGAATGTAATGAGTTAGAACGTATTAACAGTTGTGTAAGATACGGATGTTATTTATCGCCCACTTTTTCTAATATGCATATTAATTAATAGATATTAATTAACTGAAAATGGAAATAACACCTTGTGACTTTACAAGGCATAAAAATCACTAAGCCGTATGTTTTAAACATATTTCCATTTGCTGATGACCTGGATGCAATAACTGGAGAGGACCTCCAGAAACAGATTGACTATTTACAATAAGTTGTAACAGAATAAGGAGGAAGAACATCAGAAGAGAAGATACAGGCAAATACACTCACTGGGCAAAGAGGCGGTCCTTACTCTCAGTATCTTGGCTGTAATATCATATATTAATACAACAGAGATCACGTCAGCAAAATTATTAAGAATCGAGGTATATGTGGAGTGCTAGCAAAGACGTTTAGACACAAAGCTAGAGTAGACACACAATACTGAGGCTCTGCCTCTACTGTTGTACGGAAATGAAACATGGAGATCTGCAAAAGGACAAAGACACCGAAAATCGAATTTTAAATTTTTCAGAAATATAGAAGAATATACGAAAGGTAATATAATCAGAAATCCAGCCAGACGGATAATGTTGAGTATAGAGTTTGTAGACAAGAAAATGCAGAGACGCAGGGGGAATTCGCAAGAACTCGTGACCAGAATGGATAGAAATTGCTTATGAAGGATGTTGAGTGATAAAAACCTGCGGAACCGCCATTGAAACGTTGGTAAAGATAAATATGTCCTGGCAGAGACGATCTGACACTTTATTCTAACGAACGGCAGCGTAAACGTGGTCTTTAATGACCTTCTTCCTCTAGTGCTGTTTCCATATCACGGGTTTATTGCCGTCCTAAAATAAAAATGTTTCACCGTGACATCAGTGTACAGCAGTCTCGGTTAGTTGCAAGTAAAGGATGGTCTTACCTGCCAATTGTCCGCACTTTCACTTTGTCGCAACTGACCAAATCCGTGGCAAAAAGTAGAAACCTTCCTCTTTTCAACTTTAAACTTATAAGCGATTAAAAATTATTTTATGCGGTGGACTCTCGAACGGTTAATTAAAGGGTCAAGCGTCGAGATCTAACGGTTCGTTGTAAGTGACACATGATTGATGTTTTTGGTAGCTGTAAATTGATAGACACCCAAAGTTTTGATGCTTCCATAGAGCGAGCGAAGCAAGCGCAGAGGTCTGTTACAACGGGTTAGTTCGTAGAGTCTGTAGGAGATAGGACGATGTTTTCAATCGCAAGAGCGAGTTAAAATTTTCACCTTAGTCGCAATTGACCGCGGTCCATTCACAGATTACAACATTTTACATTAAAAATTTTTCAACAAATTTTATTGGAGATGTTTCTTTGTTCTGTAACGTTCTCACATACTAAAGGTGTTATTTCCGCATGCGTCTCTATGTAGATTTGGCGCATCGTTTTATACAATCAAGGGATTGTACATACTTTATGTGCTCGTAGGCTTGCGTAAATCAAGAGGAGATATATATATATATATATATAGAGAGAGAGAGATTGAGAGAGGGGGAGAGAGAGAGAGAGGGAGAGAGAGAGAGAGGGAGAGGGAGAGAGATAAAGTGACAGCGAATGAAGAAGACTTTCTTTAAAAGTACAATCTTTTCCGTTTTCCGATGATAATCACTAAATAGAACAGAGATCGTCACAATAATAATAAAACACATAACTAGCGCATACACAGAGGCTTCATTACTGTGGCTAAGAAATTTAATATTTCTCTTTTGAGAAACAGAGCAACGCATCACCAAAACCAGAGTATTGGTCAAAACAACTATAAAAAGATTACTGGAAAATTACCAAGCAACAACATCTGTAGAACCAGCAGTAAGGTATCGGAAAGGATACTCCGCTTAGGGGAGAGTGGGGTAGCACCGATCAGCGGGTAGCCCCGATCAAGTCGGTAACGAGAGTATGGTACGCTGCAGCATATCTGTTGAATGCTGAACTCTAGCCAGTTGCACAGTGAACTAATTAAAAACGACCGCTAACCATTTCCGCCATTGCACTTACAGTGAATTACACAAGTGTGTTTTAGACAAATTTCTTATTATTTCTTCATATCTTTAAAGCAACGTAATGATATTTGCACTTAAATTTTGAATTATTTAATTGTACAGATGTATTGTTAACGTTTCAGTATTATTTGAATTCGTTATTTACGGTTTTAATCTAACTTACTGTAGTCTCAGGTTATAAAACTCAGTAGTATACGCGGTGGGGTAGCACCGACCATGTGAGTGTGGGAATGACGATCAACTGTACTGAGTTACAACTGTACAACACCATAGTGAGTTAAGTACTATTAAATACTAATCCGTTGCCCTTATATGTTCGTGATACATTCCATGGCGTAGCTAGGTTTTTTTTTAGTTTTTTACTGATTAATAAAAACTTTCCTTTATTATGGCGTATCTTAATTTAAAAATTACCCTCGGAGTCAAAGAGTGTCAATATTAGCGTCTTTTGAATGAGAAAATGTTATAATGTGTATTATAGGAAATATTTTTAGTAGGCCTATATGGAGAAAATATACACACAAAAATTAAATTGCATTATTTCCCATATTCTGTGTACTATATTTCCCATACACAGAATATAGTACATTGGCTTATGAACTAAAAACAAACTAAATTTTTAAAATTTATTTTACTTCCATGTTCCTTAAGGAAATGGAAGTATGGTAATGGCAAAAAAAATCGTGTTCGAGATTATTGTTTAGACTTACAATGTAGTAAGGACCATTTGTAGATATAAGTAACATTCTAATGTATCTTTTATCAATATATAATTTGCTTTTTACATTGACAATTTGTTTTAGGTTTTTATTTTTTCCATTTAATTTGCATAGGAAATCAACTGATCATCATTACTCCGCGGCTGGGGGAATACCGATCAAAGCTCATTTTACTTCCATTTTCCTTAAGGAAATGGAAGTATGGTGATGGCAAAAAAAATCGTGTTCGAGATAATTGCAGATTCCGATTGTACTACACTCAAAACATGAAAAAAAGTCATTTTTCGAAAAGTGTCTGTGTGTGTCTGTCTGCCTGTGTGTATGTGTGTATGTAGATTTTTTTCTATGGCAAACGATGACAGCCGCAAATGCAAACAGAAACAAATAATGTTTTACATACAGTCCTAAATGTAGAGTTCTCAAGACCTATTGTTTTTGGTGAAGATCGGTTAAGGGAAAGGGGTAGTTTACCGCAACGTTTTATATTTTAACAAGGGTATTTTCTATGGCAAACGATAACAGTCGCAAATTCAAACATAATCAAATAATTCTTTGCATGCAACTCTGAATTGCAGAGTTCTCAAGACGTATTGTTTTTGGTGAAGGTCTGTTAAGGGAAAGGGGTAGTTTACGTGCAACGTTTTTTGTTTCAACAAGGGTATTTCTTATGGCAAAGGATAACAGCCGTAAATTCAAACAGAATAAAATAATGTTTCCCATACCTTCCTGAGCTACGGGAGCTCAATATCTGTTGATTTTGGTGAAGATCGGTTAAGGGAAAGGGGTAGTTTACCTGCAAAATTTTATGTTTCAACAACGATAATTATTTCTATGACGAACGATAACTGCCGCACATTCAAACAGAATTAAATAATTTTGCGCATACCTTCCTCAATTGTAGATATCTCAAGGTGTGTTGATTTTGGTGAAGTTCGGTTAAGCTTTGAATTTTCAGTCTAATCGGGTGTGCATGCTTGCAGCCTGGGCGAACTCGAGCTGTGCTGATGGTTTGTTAATTTTATAAAGATTATTGTAGATTGATATATACGAGTCATTAATGTTAAAGGAGCTCATGAATGTACAAACACTAATTGTTAGTATACCCGTTGGGTTATTGTGAGATTATTGTTATTATGATTATTTGGCAGTAGGTATTGTAAAATGGATTTAGCAATGACTGATCATTACAGAGAATGGTTGCTATACCTTTAGGGGAATGCTAACTATGGTAAGCCTAAGGTCAACTAAAAGGGGTTTTCTTAAACGCCATGCTTGGCTTGGTGGTGATGGTCATGTGCCGCTCTAATTGAACTTTTTCTGGTTGCTGTGTGATCCTGAAGCAACAACCGAATTATTAATCATTGCTGGTCGCTCTCTTTCTTTCTTTCACTCAAGGGTGAATAACTGGTTGTTTTGAAAACACTGTAATTGATTTATTAATTGTAATACTTATTACTCTATGGATTTATGATGATTGATATGTTGAATTGCGGAGTGCATCAGGAAGGTTCAGTTTTAATAACTAAATATTTCTGTCTGTAAACAAACGCCCGTATATGTGTTGTACACTGTGCTTTATAACTGTTGTAAGGGGAGAAAATAAATATTGTTACGTTACTCCTGACTTTTATTTGCAAGTCATGTCACATGGGCTCAGTGCATTTTATGCTTCATCTAGGCCATCCGCCTAGTTCTAAAAATTACGGGTCGCCTTCCCCTTGTCAAAAAAAAAAATTCTTAAAACTTTGAGAAGGGGCAATGAGGCGGCTCACATGGTAGCAGAGCGTGATAAATCCAGTGACAGGACTTGCAAATTTGGGGACAGTGTTTTGGAAATGAATTGATAAATGCGGGTTCAAATTAATATTATTGATATTTGTGTTTCACGTTGTGTTTGCTATGTTTGTGTTTGATATGTGTGTTAAGTTTATGGTATGTATTACATTAAATTGTGTTTGTACGGGCTATTTGTAAACCAGTTACCAGTACAATTCACGTACACGGGTTTCCTAGAGTGTTTTTATTATTGAGATTATTTAGCTCGCCGGAGGTCCTGGTGGGAATCCATATAAGCGAACTTACATTGAGTTAAATGAATGAGTGTATTGTTCCCAAGTTGGGGGTACTCGGGTTCATTACCTTGTTGGATGCGGTATAGTCGGGCCTGTAGTTGGTGTTATTGACGATGGCAAGGAATGGACATCGAATGACATGTGGAATTAGTGATGTTGTTATTTATGTTGTTGTTGGGTATATTGTTGTGAGGGTTTTGAGGTGTTATATGATGTGTTGTAGTTGTTTTGTCTCAATTCTTACGTTATTATTATTAGTGTTGTTTGTTTCTTGTCCGGTGTTAGGGGAGCAGCTCGGCTTATTCAGTCTCTCGAGTCCTTGCTACGATAGGGAACCCAGAGGTCACTTGCACGGAAGGAAGTCTTTCCTGTCTGTTGTTGAGATGTGTTGTGTTACATTGTGGGTGTTTGTGTTTTTGTTAAGGAAATAAATTTGGCCGAGGATTGTTACAAGGATTGGTCCAACCCTCTTTTATTAGACACCAAGTAAATGATTTTTGAATAGAAGTTCGCAATTAAGCATAACCTTAAGGCATGTTGTATTTGGGACCTCAAAATTTTTTTCCGTGAATTGTATGACAAAAGAGCCCCTAAGTGAGTTATCATCTGGTCCAGCCCGCATTCTTGGGTAGATGTCCCCTGTTTCATTTGACTGTCTCTCATCCTGGGGAGAGAAGGCCAGGCTGTATAGAATTTGCCCCCCCCCTTACTCACATATTAAGGTTAGCGATTCGATGGAGATGTGGGATTGATGTTCGCGTGCCCTTGATGCGGTATTCTCTGCCTTCCTATCGGGTCCGTCCGCCCTACTGTAGGGATGTGGGCCAGTCATATGTTAAGTATTGTTGATGCCTTGTTTTGCTGCATATGGCTGGTCGGTCCAAGAGGTGGACAATAGTAGTTATATGGTCACTCACATATCAAGGTTAGTGACACCTTGTTTGGTCCTATGGACGCGTATGTGAGTGGCAGCGGTAGGCGTAGGTGGTGGTCACCAGTAAGGGTGACGTGTAGGGGCGGTCCCGTGGGGTTGGCATGGCGGAGAGGGTCGTGTCGGGATGGTCGAAGTGTGTTGAAAGTTTTTTCAGTCCTGGGAAAGGGGGATGGAAGTGTCGTAGGTCCTGGTTGTAATGAGAGCTTTCGAGCCTCAGTAGTTGACTGTAGGAGGCCTTAGGAGGTCAGAACTCAGAGGACGTCCACGAAGCTTGTCTTTCGTCTTTTCTCCTTCTATCTCTTGTCGCTGTATGCTGACCTTGATCAAGTCAGCATGCAGTTCCCGCACACTTACAGAGATACACTACCATGCACACATGCATACACACTACACTTCTTCTTTCTTCTTCCTTCTTTTTCTCTCTGAGCCTCTGTCTTCCTAAGTGCGGTAAGTATCCTGAGATTTTCCCAGCTGGCCAAGTGGTCTGTTCTTCTAAGTGCGGAAGTAAAGGTCTGGAGGACCGGAGTCCTGGACTGTGTGTTAACAATTTTGAATTTTGTAGGCAACCAGGTTGCCTTTTTGGAGTGGGGGTGTGCCGCGACTAGTAAAAGAAAATACATCGTAGCAAGTTTTCCGTATTTCGGTTACTTGTCTTTTCGCCCAAATAATTAGGCCGCGCGGCGTCGGCTATCGTAGTGAACCGTCAATTGTGCATTCTCGCGCGCTCTATGGAGTAATCGCCGTAACTGCGCTCTCTGTGCCGAACGCTTTATACGCGAGGGAGCCAGTCAGTTCCTTTCCGTACATCCACCGATTAATATCTGAACGCCGGTGACGAATAGATTTTCTTCTGTACTACTACCACTTTCTGCCATGGGCAAATAATTTTATAAAAGACCTCTGGTGAGTAGTTTCTTTGGAGTATATTTTGTCATTTAATATAACGAATATCTACGCAAATATGTTTATAATTTGAATGTATTCGGATTAAGATGTTTGTGTGCGTGATCCTGGGCTGGCACCAACTGGTAAGCCATACGGGAAAAAATTGTATAACTACTTTAGAAAAAGGAATAAACAGCATGAAATGAAATTATGTTTGACACTCTAACTGTAGCGTAAAGGTTCCATTGATTTTCATAAACTGGCCATCTATTTAATGACTTAGTAATTGCTGCCACGTGGCCAGTTGTTTTGTAACGGCCTGCAACCGATTAAGAAATATTTTTGGTAAATTAATTAAATTTATTAGTTACTAAAAAATTATGGTGAAAATTAAAGTCAATGGAATATTAAAATAAACACCGATCAATTCAGTTTAATTTAGAGTGACTGAGGCCACGTGGCGAACTCGTTACATGAATGCTCATGACGTTATAGGGTGCTCACCCGAAATATTTAACTATTTGACTAAGATGCAATTACACCTTTTACTGTGGCATATTTAAATTGTAATATGCAATTGTTTTTGTTAATAAATTTCAGTGCCAGCGACTGGTTTTTGAAGTCTGGTGTAAGTGCGACTTTAGATTTAGAATTGTTGTATTTTTGTTTGCGCTGTTTAAGTTAATTCCATTAATTAAATACGAAATATGTGTAATGTGTGGAGAACGAGGCGCTGATCCAAGTTGTACGCGTTTGAGATGGGCTTAGACAGTCTTCAATCCGTCGGCGTGGCTTCAGTATACTGTATATCCATGTACGATTCTGAACGAGAGGACAGACGCTAATAATGTTGATTACGAGGACACTATGTCCGATTGCTCAGCTACATAAACAGAAGCTAATAATTTGTTCAGGGAGAGATTTTGTCCGATTCCTCAGCGCCATAGGACATACGCCAATCATTCTAAGACGGGAGACACTCT
Organism: Magicicada septendecula; assembly: GCA_034769895.1. Lineage (NCBI taxonomy): Eukaryota > Metazoa > Arthropoda > Insecta > Hemiptera > Cicadidae > Magicicada > Magicicada septendecula. The sequence continues at coordinate 323,483,213 of CM068375.1, forward strand.
GTTCAACGGCCAACCGACAATAGATTTCAGCACCAGGAACACCATCATCATTATCATATTCATCATCAAGGAGCAAAACACAACATACATACGGTGCTGTAACGCAACAGTGAAAAACAGGTGAACAAAATGAACAATATATTTTATAAACAATGACAGTAAACAACTATAATCATGGTATAAAGTAAATAAAATATAAATAATTTTACACATTATAATTACAAAATTTTAAATAATTAATATAAGTTAAGCATGTAGTTGTAACATATGTTTTCGAGTAAGTTTTCTAGTTAGTTAAAATGGGTGCACAATAATTAAAATTTATTGAAATAAAGTAAATATTATTTTCGATTAAAATGCAACAAATAAATATTAATGTTTTTAATAAGTATATTAAATTGATAACATATTTTCAACGTTGAAAATAATTACTTTAATTCTATATTATAATGTCAAACGCCCAAGTAATTAAAACAATTTTGTAATTGTTTCTTAAAAAAATTGCAATTTTATAATTGTTTTATATATGGTTTTTATGTTTGGTATTTACATTTTTATATATCTGTTTATTTTATTTGTTTGCATACTATGTATGTGTAATTTATAAAGTGTATTAGCTGTTACCTGCGGCTTCGCACGCGAACATTTGGCTTCTAATAAGTATTTCAATATAATTTTTATTGTCTATGTCTATATGGCGTTCTGTCTATACGGCAGCTCATATAACAATTTTGTACTCATTAGTAAAATTCTCTCCAAAGCTGTTTTAAACACTTGTACTATTTTAACTTGTACTAGATTATTATATTGATGCAACAGGCTTTGGAGGCTTAAAAGTATCCGTTTATTTAGTGCCTTTAGTGTCTAAACTGCCTTTAGAGATATTTATAAAATACCTGTTAACTCGAACACGTAAAATTCTTTATTTTAAGTGTTACTATGTTACAAGCATTGTATAACACATTAAACGTTATGTTTTCCTCGACCACGGCTTTTTTTTTATTTCAGCAGTAAACTGAAAACCAAAAATCGTTGTCGCCTAACCTCACAAATGAAAACAAAACAACACGTATTTTTGCTTTTCATTAAGTAATAGGACAATTTACAATTAGTACACTTTTCCACATCGTAATATATCGATACAATAGCATATTATATAAAACATCGAAAATGTACTGCAGGAATGAATAAATGTACAGTTCCGATGCCGCTAAATAGCTTTTGTTAGTTTATTTGTTACTATGGTAATTAATGCTGGTCTCCATGGTGTTTTTGACATCTTTAGTAGTAGTTTTTAATATATTTCATTACTTATCCATTGCATCATCAGAAATATTTATAAATATAAATTTTATAATCTTTTAAGACAATTACATAATATATAGACATATTTGTCTACAACATTACAATATATATTGATAGAATTGCATATTAAAAACATTAAAAACTCCAGGACGGGATAAAGGTACAGTTCCAATGCCGCTAAATATCATTTGTTTATGTAATTGTTACTATGGTAATTAATTCTGGTCTCCATGGTGTTGTTGGCATCTTTATACGCGTCAACGAAAAGGCATAATTAAAATGGCCTAAATCGTGCGAATGGGGCAAAATATCAAATTCCAAGTTAAGCAGTACTTTGCGACATATATCAAAGGTTTTCTGTGCAAAACCTAGTGCCATTCGGTGTAACGGAGTGGATTTGTATTCAGTACCCATTCAGTAATTCAGTATTGTATTCAGTATTCAGTAATGAAAACAGAAATCCGACGACCTAGCTGGTAGTTAATTCGACAGTTACGTCGAGTACTCTTCCAATACACTAAATATAAATGGTAATGTTGCAAAATATATATTATAATAGAATAACTCTTTCGATGAATGGTTGCTAATTGGTTTAATTTTAAGTTAGAAAATTGTTTTATTAACTAGTCGTGTTGTTGTTGTAGTTGTAGACTCTTACGTTGTCATATGGTTTGTTTAGTATTTAATATAACTAATTAGTAATGGGTAATTGGAAGTTAAAGTTTGTGTTTAAAAGAGTATTAAAGTCACTAATAATTCGCTGTATTCAACTCCCCACTTACCATCAGTGGAGGTCTTCAATCTTCTCGATGTGCGACTCTCTCTCACTGTAAATACATTTACAATACACAGATATTTCGTTAGAATATCGATAAATGCACATTACATGAAACAACACTGATATTCAACGGTAAATTGAATATTCCAATATCAATGATTCGAATATTGCCGCCACCTTGTGAAATAATTGTTTCTAAAAAAATAAGTTTTTTACTTCTATTTTATAGAAATGAAGACTCTATACCCACTGGTAATAAATTGAGGTTTTTTATTGACATTAGTGAAATTTAGCAAAAACTCCTTTAAAACAATTAATATTGATTTTTTTTAAACAAACAACAACGAATTAAATGAATATTGAGACTTCTTCAGCTCAAGGCTGGTAACACTGTTACAATGTACGATAATATGGTGAATTAGGTTATGTTCACTTTGGTCATTTGTATTACCAACTTTCGTGAATTCTTTTAATATACATGATACTAGATATAAAGATGTGTTAATAAATAACAATGTTTACTTATTTATTATGATAAAAAGAACAAAATTTAAAATTATTAACCTCAATACGATAGTCAATACTATCGTACGGTACTCTGGTGCCTAGTGAAGCTAAGATTGTAAACACGTGCTTTTAACGTTGCACTAATTAAATAATATTATTGATTTATTAGTTATTACTATTATGAACTGGAAAGAGAAAAAAATTGAAAAAACTCTTATTATCGATTCCACTTATAAAAATCATTTATGACAGAAGTGTTTCTCTGTGACGAAATATACGTTTTGGTTCTAGGTTAGTTTGCCTAGATGAGAGTAAGTTATAACGTATAATAAGTAATATCATATAAAACTGTTAATACTATTTTTACAAACACTTTATTTATTAGTAATAGGATGTAGAATTATCAGTAATGATAGTATCCACAAAAGAAAGTTATTATTTATCAAGACTAAATTCATAGTTAATTAAGCGACTATATTTACAAGTAATTGTGTGCGGTATTTAATATTGATTCCGCTTTTATTAATTATTCTTTATATATAAAAATATAACATCTTTTAATTAACTATCGCCATCACTTTGGAAGATAACTTTGTTCATCTCATTCTGATAATTATTCATCGTTATCGGTGAATGCACTCAAGCGTGTTTACTTGACTAGTGCAGTCAAACAATAACTTTCGTTCAACCAACGAGAATTATTTCATTAATATTTTTTTTTAAATTGTTAAAGTATTATACTCCCTGTTTCCTTTAACATGACATGCCCCTTATTATACACTGGTCATGTCTTTTGTTCACTATACACTTATTACACTGTCACTCGATAATAGGGTGTTCAGTATAGGTTAATATTTGACCACGTTACTGGGGGTGACGAGCACATTTTAAAATATGTCTTGATGACTGTGACACGCTCCTCCCGCTTCGAATGTTGGAAGACAATTAATTCATCTCGCTAAAGCGTCTCTTTTTGTCTGGTGAAATTTAGTCATTCCATTGGTTTAGAAAGCCATACTCTCTACCCCAAACGCCTTGGTTAAGTAAATATTTTAATTTTTAGCGTTACTAACTTCGGGTTAGAGACAATCTATGACGCGTACATGGACATTCGAAAATGATCGAAAATCTTATAATGGCTATAAGTTTCTTATTTTTTGTCAGATCGTCATTTGGATAGTGGCATTAAATTGCGGACACTTGCGTCTTTATTTTAAGTCCAAACAAGTAATAATTCCGTCCATTAATAATTCACTTTACCTTCTTCAAAACTCATATAGCGGTTCTTAACACAAATAAGTCCTTTTTACTATATTTTGTTGTAATTACTTCTTAACACTTATGACTAAACATTTTGAGTCCATTTCTCATTCATGCTAATACATAATATTGCTATATTTACAGTTTAAACAAAATTTGCTAATGGCGGATAAGCCAACTATATCCGATTGTTTACATTTATTATATCGCTATTATCCCTTATTCTACTACATATTTTTTGTATTATAACATTAATAGGTATATCTATATACATTTGTTCATACTTTATTTTGGTAAAATGCTATTTTGTTTACATATATAGTATGGTTCAAAATACATTATGCTCTCATCTCGCCATTTTGTCACTCTTATTTAGTTATTTTACTACACATTGGATATATTGTTAACAATTAAAATTGTGTACAATTGTTGTACATGGTTAGTTTAGTGTATTCACTAACTTTTTGTTATCTGAAATCTCTCTAAGTTATTGTATGGTGGTTATTTACACCTAGTTCTATGATTGCAGTTAGTTAGTTTATTAAAATACTAGTATAATATTTGTGAGGTGTTCTCATAATAGTATTGAACATTTCTCTAACTACTGGTAACATTTCTTACATTCTCTTTATAAGTTTTGATAATATTTATTGACTAAATATCTTGTCACATTGGGGTTCTGTCTATTTGGTTTATTGTTATTGTACTTAATCTGATTCATTTGTTGTGTCCTTCAATTCATATGGTATTCATTGTTTTGTATTTTTATTCTTATTTAGTCACTATTTAAAACAATTATGGATAATTACTTTGTTTAATTAATGTATATGATTTTATGTTGTAGGTCCAATTCATGTGAGGTTACGTGTCATTTGTTTGACAACAATGTGATTCATAGTTTTTTACAGTATTCATCTCAACTACTGTCATCTCATTATGGCATGTTACTACAATGGTTTATTATTATGTTTTACACATTTTGTACACATTTTTACACTATCTGTTGAAACAATAATACTGGGTTTCTTAGTCTAATTATGTTACATATTTTGGTGGATTGTATCTAGGCTTTGGTACATTGACTTGTTTATACTCAACAAATTAGTTTATTTACTACTATTTGTCTTGACATTCATCTACATTTTGTCCTGTGTTGCTATGACATTCAGGCACATTTCATATCAAGGATTATAAAGCTTTTATTATTGATCTCTATGAACAATTAATTCACTTTCCTGTATTATATATTTGGTGGTCTTATTGATTATATCTGTGGTTTTACAATCTTGGATTAAACTTGGTACATTAATTGTCTGTGCATTTCACTTGTTAATCGTTGATTCTTTCACTTACAAATGGTCATTCACTTCCCTCCGTTATAAACACTTTCGCTGATATTGTTGGTGCTGTTTACTTGGGGTAAAATGTTATTATATCATATGTTGTTACACTTATATTAGGTATTCACTGTCATTGTTTGTGATCACTTATTGATGCTCAACACTTGGTTTCTTTATTATTGATAGTCCAATAATCATTACAATTATTCTGGTCACTACATTGATTTTGATGCTTTCCATATCTTGTGAATGATGATGTCTTGTACTGGTCATACATAATCTTCATTCTTCATGGTACATTTCTTCCTCTTCTCCTTCTTCTTCTTCTTCTTCTTCTGGTTAGTTGTTTCTCACTTTTGGTGCTTTTCTTGGTTACACATTATTTGTAATAATTCATGTTCACTGAATATAGTCATATTCTTCCACATTTTTATTCTTTACTATGATAGTCATTGTCCTATATTTATTTCATTATTATTATAACAAATTAGTCTGTTTTTTCACTATGGTGATAGTATTTGATTCGTCTCCTTCTTACGATGATAATCATTTTCGGCATATCCCCTCACTATTTTGATCTATTGGGCCTGTATGCTAACGTATTCTATATTGACTCATGGTATTTTCTCTTTCTTTTTTATACTCGATGATATTCTTATTACTCTTCCTTCTTCTTCGTTGGGTTGTTTCAATATTATTTATTCGTAGATACACATTTTATTTTTATTCTCCTGTTCCTTCTCCTATGCTTGATGAAACATGTTCATGTTATTCTTCTATTTGACGTATTAGACTTTTTTTTTTTGTAACTGCTATTTCGGTACGTTACATATGCCTTCCTATAAGAATTGAGTAATTCTGAATTCGTATATTTATTTTTACTGAAGAATTCATCAATTGTTGTACATTTCCAAGTTGACTCTTATGCTTTTCTTATATCCCTTCATTTTCTTCTATTTGAATCATAATTATTTTCTTTCTATGTAATTATCTCCCTTGTTTATTTAATTCCCTATTTCCCTAACATAATTTTAGCTGGGGCAGTTCAGAGTGGCTCACTTTGGCATACATCTCTGCTGGCCATACTAACATCAATAAATACAGAGGAACATCATCTCTGTCAATAATATAAATGATTGCTGGAATATTTCGTCAGTGAATTCATCTCAAATCAATTCAAAATATAAAGTGGTCGTTCTTTCGACAAATAATGAATATCCTTGGGATCATCTCACGCATCTGCGGTTTATACATTATTATATTCTCTTCTTCTTGATTCAACTTAACTAAATTCTTCACATTTTACAGGGGATAGTTTGTTTACATTTCATCACTGGTATATTCACATGATCTTCTTCGTTAGTATATTAGTTTTCATTCTTCTTTGTCAGCAATTAATCTTTTCGCTTGGTATTACATTAAACGTCATTTCATAATCTACTTCATTTTCATGATTCACGTCCTTTTGTTATATTTTATTTGGTATAGGCTCTCTTCTAGTGTCTTGCCTCGTGTTGGGGTATCATCTACTGTTTATATCAATAATATTTACTTGCTTCCATTTCTCCAACTTCTTATGTTGCTCGTTCTGTATATCATCTTGTATATTTCTTTCTAATTATTAGTAGTACGGGTAAGCTGTTAATAACTGGTTGACTTGGCTGTTGGAATTATTTATATGTGCCAATGGTCTTATTTGTCGGTCTTGTATAGTTCTCCTCTTTATTAGTACGGGTAAGATGTTCTTTACTAGTTGACTTGGCTCTAGGAATTTATATACACATTTCATATATTTTATGCCAATGTTCTTGGGTGTTGTTCTCGTATAGTTCTCCTCTTTATTAGTACGGGTAAATCACAATTTTCTTCACATTTTACATTATTTCTTTGGGTTACACTTTTATATTATAAAATTAAAATCTAGTCAACATTTAATATTACATTTATATTTTCACTTCGTACTTAGTATCAACAATAAATAACCTCCATCATAATATTCCATCTTTTTGCATTATTTAATTCTCAATATATCGTTACATGGAGGTCTGGTTATAGTTGCCTTTTATTTTCTTTGCCACAGGGTCTTGTATTTCGTATGTGTTGTTCATGATAGCATTAGTCGTTATCAAAAGAATCCGTCCCATTTCTCGATGTGGTTTTGTTCAGTTTACCCATAGTCGTTGCTCTCCTCTCTTCTTGTCGTTCGTACTTCTTCAGTGTTCAGGCTTCTATCTGTTCTTGTCATATACCTTACTATCACTCGGTTTTTTCATTTTGCCGTTATCAGATCTTTATCTGCTTCCCGTTCTCCCGTCTTCTTTTCCTCGCCATCTTTGGTATACACGTGTCCAGTGTTCTCCTGGTCTTTATTATTATTACCATCTGGTGTCTCTCCTAATTCTGGTTGATCGTCATCTGTTTTCTGGTCGGGTTTTTCCATTGATTGGTCCCTCTTCTTCCGCAATTCTCTTATTTCTTGGGCGTATCCTTCAATGATCCGGTCCCATTGTTCTTGTTAACTTTCCTTTTTCTTGGAATGCCATATTCTTCTTTTGGAAATATTTGCTTTAAACACTTTATTGTTTATAATCTTCTTTGTTGTAACACAGTTCTTTTCTTCGTCCATCTTCATGAAGCTCCTTCGATACTCCTTCATATATCTTCCTTCTTCACGGTCGACGATTGGGAAGTTAATCACATTAATTAGACCACTTTGAGTCATTTCTGTTAATTCTTTTGTAACCCTTGTCTTTTTAGGGCGTATTGTTCTTTTTATTTTCACCTCCATCTCTTTCGTTTTCTTTATTATTGGGATTTTCTTTTCTCCACTATCTTCAGGTTTCGGATTCACTTGTTCCGTGTTTTTATCTTCAGGTACTTCTTCAGTTTCTGGTTCGTTATCCTCTATCTTCTGGCTGGATTGTTCCCTCTTCTTTCTTAATTCTTCTCTGAAATTCTTGCCATCTTCCTTCAATGATTAGAGATTTTCATCTAGTTTCTTCATTATCACTCGGTTGTCTTCCTTAATTGATTCCATAATTTCGTTTGTGGATCGACCGATTTCTACTATCCTCTTCATCATTTTGAGCATCTCCTGCATTTGTGCCTCCTGTGCTTTTGTGAATCCTGACATCTTTATATCTATGTAATGTACTTGCCGTCGAATTAGGTTTAAAGGTTGTTTATTTATTTAGTTATTTTATTAGGTATCGCCGTCCTAATTCGCGCTCAGACGTTGGGCGCCACGTTGTAATCGAACAACTCTTTCGATGAATGGTTGTTAATTGGTTTAATTTTAAGTTAGGAAACTGTTTTATTAACTAGTCGTGTTGTTGTTGTAGTTGTAGACTCTTACGTTGTCATATGGTTTGTTTAGTATTTAATATAACTAATTAGTAATGGGTAATTTGAAGTTAAAGTTTGTGTTTAAAAGAGTATTAAAATCACTAATAATTCACTGTATTCACCTCCCCACTTACCATCAGTGGAGGTCTTCAATCTTCTCGATGGGCGACTCTCTCTCACTGTAAATACATTTACAATACACAGATACTTCGTTTGAATATCGATAAATGCACATTACATGAAACAACACTGATATTCAACGGTAAATTGAATATTCCAATATCAATGATTCGAATATTGCCGCCACCTTGTGAAATAATTGTTTCTAAAAAAATAAGTTTTTTACTTCTATTTTATAGAAATGAAGACTCTATATCCACTGGTAATAAATTGAGGTTTTTTATTGACATTAGTGAAATTTAGCAAAAACTCCTTTAAAACAATTAATATTGATTTTTTTTAAACAAACAACAACGAATTAAATGAATATTGAGACTTCTTCAGCTCAAGGCTGGTAACACTGTTACAATGTACGATAATATGGTGAATTAGGTTATGTTCACTTTGGTCATTTGTATTACCAACTTTCGTGAATTCTTTTAATATACATGATACTAGATATAAAGATGTGTTAATAAATAACAATGTTTACTTATTTATTATGATTAAAAAGAACAAAATTTAAAATTATTAACCTCAATACGATAGTCAATACTACCGTACGGTACTCTGGTGCCTAGTGAAGCTAAGATTGTAAACACGTGCTTTTAACATGGCACTATTAAAATAATATTATTGATTTATTAGTTATTACTATTATGAACTGGAAAGAGAAAAAAATTGAAAAAACTCTTATTATCGATTCCACTTATAAAAATCATTTATGACAGAAGTGTTTCTCTGTGACGAAATATACGTTTTGGTTCTAGGTTAGTTTGCCTAGATGAGAGTAAGTTATAACGTATAATAAGTAATATCATATAAAACTCTTAATACTATTTTTACAAACACTTTATTTATTAGTAATAGGATGTAGAATTATCAGTAATGATAGTATCCACAAAAGAAAGTTATTATTTATCAAGACTAATTCATAGTCAATTAAGCGACTATATTTACAAGTAATTGTGTGCGGTATTTAATATTGATTCCGCTTTTATTAATTATTCTTTATATATAAAAATATAACATCTTTTAATTAATTATCGCCATCACTTTGGAAGATAACTTTGTTCATCTCATTCTGATAATTATTCATCGTTATCGATGAATGCTCTCAAGCGTGTTTACTTGACTAGTGCAGTCAAACAATAACTTTCGTTCAACCAACGAGAATTATTTCATTAATATTTTTTTTTTAAATTGTTAAAGTATTATACTCCCTGTTTCCTTTCACATGACATGACCCTTATTAACTTATACACTGGTCATGTCTTTTGTTCACTATACACTTATTACACTGTCACTCGATAATAGGGTGTTCAGTATAGGTTAATATTTGACCACGTTACTGGGGGTGACGCGCACATTTTAAAATATGTCTTGACGACTGTGACACGCTCCTCCCGCTTCGATTGTTGGAAGACAATTAATTCATCTCGCTAAAGAGTCTCTTTTCGTCTGGTGAAATTGAGTCATTCGATTGGTTTAGAAAGCCATACTCTCTACCCCAAACGCCTTGGTTAAATAAATATTTTAATTTTTAGCGTTACTAACTTCGGGTTAGAGACTATCTATGACGTGTACATGGACATTCGAAAACGATCGAAAATTTTATAATGGCTATAACTTTCTTATTTTTTGTGAGATCGTTATTTGGATAGTGGCATTAAATTGCGGACACTTGCGTCTTTATTTTAAGTCCAAACAAGTAATAATTCCGTCCATTAATAATTCACTTTACCTTCTTCAAAACTCATATAGCGGTTCTTAACACAAATAAGTCCTTTTCACTATATTTTGTTGTAATTACATCTTAATACTTATGACTAAACTTTTTGTTTCCATTTCTCATTCATGCTAATACATAATATTGCTATATTTACAGTTTAAACAAAATTTGCTAATGGCGGATAAGCCAACTATATCCGATTGTTTACATTTATTATATCGCTATTATCCCTTATTCTACTACATATTTTTTGTATTATAACATTAATAGGTATATCTATATACATTTGTTCATACTTTATTTTGGTAAAATGCTATTTTGTTTACATATATAGTATGGTTCAAAATACATTATGCTCTCATCTCGCCATTTTGTCACTCTTATTTAGTTATTTTACTACACATTGGATATATTGTTAACAATTAAAATTGTGTACAATTGTTGTACATGGTTAGTTTAGTGTATTCACTAACTTTTTGTTATCTGAAATCTCTCTAAGTTATTGTATGGTGGTTATTTACACCTAGTTCTATGATTGCAGTTAGTTAGTTTATTAAATTACTAGTATAATATTTGTGAGGTGTTCTCATAGTAGTATTGAACATTTCTCTAACTACTGGTAACATTTCTTACATTCTCTTTATAAGTTTTGATAATGTTTCTTGACTAAATCTCTTGTCACATTGGGGTTCTGTCTATTTGGTTTATTGTTATTGTACTTAATCTGATTCATTTGTTGTGTCCTTCAGTTCATATGGTATTCATTGTTTTGTATTTTTATTCTTATTTAGTCTCTATTTAAAACAATTATGGATAATTACTTTGTTTAATTAATGTATATGATTTTATGTTGTAGGTCCAATTCATGTGAGGTTACGTGTCATTTGTTTGACAACAATGTGATTCATAGTTTTTTACAGTATTCATCTCAACTACTGTCATCTCATTATGGCATGTTACTACAATGGTTTATTATTATGTTTTACACATTTTGTACACATTTTTACACTACCTGTTGAAACAATAATACTGGGTTTCTTAGTCTAATTATGTTACATATTTTGGTTTATTGTATCTAGGCTTTGGTATATTGACTTGTTCATACTTAACAATTTAGTTTATTTACTACTATTTGTCTTCACATTCATCTACATTTTGTCTTGTGTTGCTATGACATTCAGGCACATTTCATATCAAGGATTATAAAGCTTTTATTATTAATCTCTATGAACAATTAATTCACTTTTCTGTATTATATATTTGGTGGTCTTATTGATTATATCTGTGGTTTTACAATCTTGGATTAAACTTGGTACATTAATTGTCTGTGCATTTCACTTGTTAATCGTTGATTCTTTCACTTACAAATGGTCATTCACTTCCCTCCGTTATAAACACTTTCGCTGATATTGTTGGTGCTGTTTACTTGGGGAAAAATGTTATTATATAATATGTTGTTACACTTATATTAGGTTTTCACTGTCATTGTTTGTGATCACTTATTGATGCTCAACACTTGGGTTTTTTATTATCGATAGTCCAATAATCATTACACTTAATGTGGTCACTACATTGATTTTGATGCTTTCCATATCTTGTGAATGATGATGTCTTGTACTGGTCATACATAATCTTCATTCTTCATGGTACATTTCTTCCTCTTCTCCTTCTTCTTCTTCTTCTTCTGGTTAGTTGTTTCTCACTTTTGGTGCTTTTCTTGGTTACACATTATTTGTAGTAACTCATGTTCACTAAATATAGTCATATTCTTCCACATTTTCATTCATTATTATGATAGTCATTGTCCTATATTTATTTCATTATTATTATAACAAATTAGTCTGTTTTTTCTCTATGGTGATTGTATTTGATTCGTCTCCTTCTTACGATGATAATCATTTTCGGCATATCCCCTCACTATTTTGATCTATTGGGCCTGTATGCTAACGTATTCTATATTGACTCATGGTATTTTCTCTTTCTTTTTTATACTCGATGATATTCTTATTACTCTTCCTTCTTCTTCGTTGGGTTGTTTCAGTATTATTTATTCGTAGATACATATTTTATTTTTATTCTCCTGTTCCTTCTTCTATGCTTGATGAAACATGTTCATGTTATTCTTCTATTTGACGTATTAGACCTTTTTTTATGTAACTGCTATTTTGGTACGTTACAATATATATATAATAACGATTCATATAGTCAACCTATCAGATCGTTATATGAAAGTGTCAAACTGTGCTAGTCTAGCGGCGTAAGCAAGAGAGGGAAGGAATAATCGCAGCCATCTCTGTCTAACATCGCCACTGCTACTACTGTTGCGGGCACAGACATGAAATTTTATTCAATCAATTTTATTTATTAAAACTACAATATCTTCAAAACTAATAAATATACGGCAATTCTGAAACCTGCATAGTGTTCAGCAATTAAAACTCTATAAGTAGCTAAAATATCAACTAATATAATTAACATTTAAAGAAGTTATACAGATGAAGAACGCCAAGAGGTATAACTAGATAATTAGGCTAGGTACGAATTAGGTGTTTTCACACACATACAGAGAAAGACCAAAGCAATAATATTCTGTGGTCGGATCTTTGAAATCACGTTTCCAAATACCTGTAATCAAACGATTTGCAAACAGAGGAAGTATGAAATTAGCCAGTAATTCTCTACCATCTCAAACTTGTTAAGGAGCGTTTGACCGACTTGTTCGATATTGTTTCAAGTGGGAAACGCATGATTTATTTGGAACAACCAATCAGAATCCTGTATTTAGAGGAGACGCCAACTCAGAATGAGGGAATTAAGCACTCTTCGTTCGGGCATTAAATAAGCAAGACGTGTGTTAAATACGAGCTAAATTCCACAAACAACGTAAAGTAACTATTTAAATAAACAGTTCGCGAAGTGGTCCACAGTAGCAGAGGAACTAGTAAGGTTCAATAAATAAGCTCGCTGCGTAATAACAAATTAATTAATTAAATAATTAATTAATAAATAATTAAGTAAAAGTGAAGTGACCTGTGCACCAGAGTAGCTACAGCATCTGTAATTGTCCAGGATCATCAGTCAACGTAATTGGTCAACATCATTTCTTCTGAGCCGAACCATCAAAAGGAGGATCTCTACTGATTACTATCTACGGTCGACGCATCAATCAGATAAGAAATATATTCATTGATCAATAAACATAAATAACAAACTAAATAATTAAATCAATAAACAATTTTTAAAAAGACACTATATAAATTCAAATTCTGTATTTAATTATTAGGATTAGATATAAAGTAATATAGGAGTGTTGAATGGAGAGTGAGGTGTAGTATTGAACGTGCAAATTATTGCAGACCCGTTCTTTAGCACTGGTTTGGGAGATATAAAATCCCTAAATAAACCAGATAAGGTCGTTTGGACGTTTTAATCTTCACTTTTCAAGCACACTCATTAACCAATAAGATTTAGGTAAGCAATAAGTCATTAACATAACTTTTAAAGAAATTAATACAATAACAGAATCGTTAATTAAACAAACTTCAACAATTTCTGAGAGTTATTTGTAACGATTCCCCATAAATTAAACACTCACTGAACGAATCCTGAGATAGGGTGTCTCTGTGCTCTGAGCTAAGCTGAATCCGTGTCATTTGTATCTGGGATTTGTTCTGGCGCCCATGTAAAGAAAAAAGTCACGGGTAAGTAAGATTTGTTCTATCATTATATATAGAAAGTAGATTGATAGATAACAAGGGTGTTATATTATATATATTTATAATATTCTATATACATAATTCGACGTTCCTTACAGTAATTACATAATATTGTGATAATAATTAATTAATTTTTTCTGCAATTGTTGTATTGCATTTTTGACGTTTTTGACATTAAGTATTATCACTATATTTACATGTGTGTGTGTGTGTGTGTGTGTGTGTGTGTGTGTGTGTGTGTGTGTGTGTGTGTGTGTGTGTGTGTGTGTGTGTGTGTGTGTGTGTGTGTGTGTGTGTGTGTGTGTGTGTTTATCAATGCATATATTCATTCATGTAAAAAAGTAATTAAGTAAGTTCTGTACTTTTTAGAATTCTCAACGTAATTACAGTGTGTATTAGTAACAATGTCACGTATAGTCCATTTGAAATATTTCTTATAGCGACGGACTAGAGGAACTCAAAGTCTGTACATTTACATAAACTTTCTTAAAGCAATTTCAAGAGAGTTCTACAAAATACAATTAAACTTTTAAATTGTGCGACCAAGGAACTTCTTATTGAAGACGGTGAAATGTTCTTTTTCTAATATTTATTTGTTTTCTAACAAGATATATTTCAGATACATTTACGCGTTTGTTTAATGCATATCCGCCTAATTAGAACTAGCGAAGATGGTTAAAATTATACACAATTCAAGAAAACTAAAATTAAATTTAGTACTGCCATCTGTTAGTACAAACTAAATACAGTACTATAGTCCTGTTAAGTATTATTATTTCCGACTGTACAATGTTTATACATTTTCTGGAACCTAAGATCAGAGAAGTGATTGAATTCTCATCTTCCACTGCTGCTTGTCCATCCAAAGATCTTCTTCAGTTCCTCGTTCCCTCAATATAGTCTGAATTTATTCTATCCATGTGATAGGTAGTCTTCCTCTTTCCCTTCTTCCTGGTGGGGTCCATTCCATAACTCTCCTTGGCAATCTTTCCTGCCCCATTCTTTTCGTGTGGACATACTATTGTAATTTTTTGTTTGGATAAAATTAACAATTACATTTTTCAAATTCATTCTATCCTTAATTACTTCAATTCTAATTTTATCACGTCTGGATGCTCTTGCCTACTCCTGTTAATTTGGTTTGAAAAATATGATAAGGGTCTCTAGATATTTAATGCTGAAGATTTATCACATGGCGGAAAGCGATATGGGTTCAGCTGTCAACAAGTCTTTTTCTTGACTTGTTCTTTCATTGATTTTTATGGTTTTTATCCCTGATACTTCTATTGTTTATAACCTGTTGTCTAATAGCTCTCGATAATCTACACATCTTCCTATAATATTCAAACAAATGAGCTTTGATTCTGACATTATGTATAAAAATATCTTCCAATCGAGCAAAAAAAAAACTAATGACCCGCCATGTTAACTCCATGAGGGTGAAGGACAAGTCTACGTGGGCGTACACCACTTTGTTTTGTTGTCATTCTGCTATTGAGTCTCATTATGGTCACATGGGTAGTCGAAATCGATTTCACTTTTACATAATTCTTTATGAACTTAATGTAGTTTTTTCTGTCTGTGTTGTCCTATGAAGTCTCAGAAGAATTATACAATGTGATATGTTCCGAAGTGTTAAATTAACAATAACTCTGTGTAGGCTACTCATCAGCACGTGTAAGTGTCATAATTGTGACACGATCACATTGTAAGCTGCGGGAGACATATGACAGCTTTAATACTTACTGCCACAAGCGCTCAACACGTCTCCTCTGGCTCATGCAGAGTGTGCGATGTGATATTACACTGTTCAAACGTAGTACGAGTTTAATATCGGTACAGAGATTGCTGCAACATCTCAACCTCACCACCATCGCCACTTATGCAAAGAGCAATATCGTGCAGTATCATTAACTCAATTGTATGTTAACCGTATACAATACTAGTTACACATTAGCAAGTCTGCATGAATGTACTAAATGGGTTTGTCGTCTGACTATATTTACTGTTACACAAGTATTCCAAAAATGTTGTGTGTGTGTGTGTGTGTGTGTGTGTGTGTGTGTGTGTGTGTGTGTGTGTGTGTGTGTGTGTGTGTGTGTGTGTGTGTGTGTGTGTGTGTGTGTGTGTGTGTGCTGAAGTTGGAAGTGTGAAGGCGTAGCGTTTATTTTAAATAATGTATTTATGGGGGTCTACGAATTTTTACTGTTTGGAATCATAATACTAAATAATTATACACACGAGTGGATAATGGAGTAGACGAGATTATAGTGCCTCGTGTATAACTTTAATAATTTGTACTCAGTTAAATTCGGTTACTCTATGCTAACAGTACATTATACGTGGCAATGGGAAAAAATGTAGTCCATGTTTTCTGAACTTACGAAAGTTGCACACTAATTTTCGTTTAGGAAGTCGATGCTCCAGTTGGAGAGACGCTCAAACGGAGGAAGAGGAAGACATAAGTTTCAAAAGGCTCTACTGTATTGAGAGCTGGAGAAATACCACGTTAGAACTCAAACTCTGCACATGATAGAAGGGAGCATCATAAAGACACAAATGCTTGACGCTAGAAGTTGGTGAGAAACAAAAACAAAAAGAAGAATTAGTAGAAGAGAAAAAGGAGAAGGAGAAGATGAAGATATTTGTGTAGTTCTATTGTTAGGTGTAATTGCAAGTGTTCTTAAAACAACTTACTAATGTCTAACTTTTAATAAGATTTGTGTATGATCTGCGTTAGGGAATGTTATAAGATGGTCTTTAAACTGGACAGCATCCATCTTCGTTTGGTCTGAACTTAATCGTATAGAGTATATAATTTAATTTAACTATTTGTTAAACACTAATGACTAAAGCTATATATGTTTCTAATAATTTCTGTTTTCTCAGTCAGTCTTCTGTACATTCCTGCTCCTCGTGTCCACATTCACTTCCTGTCTTCAAATTTTTTGAGCAGTACCTGCTTTCCTGAGACTGAGGGCATCATATTCTATAATCCTTCTATGCCGTCTCTCGTTGTTCATTTCAATCACATTTACCTACGTTGTTCTGATACCACATTAGCACTTTCCATGATATTTCCTTTTTCCTATATTACTTCATTTCTTTGTACTCGATAAGACTTTATCAAACGATTCATTTCAACTGTTTTCTTTATTCCTTTTTAGCGAATGCGAACACATTTATGCATTCATTGTAATTGGGTGCAAAGTTGATCCATGTAAATTTGCTTTAACATTTATTTAACTTTGTGATGACCATAACAAAGGTAATTAGAAGTTCAAAAAATAAATTGTCAGTCAGAAATTAAAAGTTGTGAAATTTCAATGACTTAACAGGACATCAAAACTCAAACAATAACACAGACGTAAGATCCATGTGCTCCATAGATTGCAACAGCTATAGAGATATTGTACCTCGCGTAGCGTCAGGCTGACACAGGCTTGTCTGCTCATAACAAAAGATCATGGTAGGTCAAAGCTGTAAACAAGTACAACGGCTGATGATGTTATGTGCGCGCGCACGGTTTGCACAAAATGTGCACTTATACGTCTGCATATTTATTTATAAATAAAAATTAACTGGCGTGCAGAATAACTTAACGTTTACAGGGTTCATCCTAATTATTGCGACAAGGTTCAAGAAATTTTACTGCTCTAAAGGTTACTTTCTCGAACAGAATCTTTTCTAACAATAATTTAGAAATTAACCTCATTTTAGTAGGTTTTGTGTACTGCCATAATTTAAAGCAATACATAACATCACTTTTATTCCAAGCTAAATTGATATTTCTAATTTGCCATCTGCTATGCCTTTTAACGTAATAATAACACAAACACCAAAACACAAGCTAACGTTAACATAATAACACTATAATATGTCATTATCACCCTTGGTGTTACAGCATTACAACTAAAATTATAATTACATTAAACAAAGATTATTATTTATAACTGTTCAGCTGTCATACTGCTGCATTCTGTACAAACGAGAAATTGTATCTATACAGTAAAAAATTGTATTTACAACACAAAACTCATCTACATAATACTGTTTTCATCTGTGGTCATTTATTTTCATCTAGTTGATTCAGATTATAATGTACCTTCAAATCACCACCTCTGTACGCTAATACCACGGTGCTGTTGTTATAAATACTTTAGTCGGTAGTTTTGGAAATTATCACAATTATTTAATTTGGCAAAGTGTAAAGATTGTTTATGAAAAACCAAAAAGTAAGATTTTTTTAGTGGCAAGATTACCAATGAGCGATTTATTTGTCTTTTATTATTTTAATTGCCACTGTTTTTCGTCTGGCAGCTTTCCTTATTCTCCAGGGGTTGTCGTCACAAAGCGATTTTCTACACACAAAACTTCAGGAAATTCCTCTTAACTCACAATTCTGTCTTCTTCAGCACTACAGCGCAACGTCACTTCTAACGTCAATCTTTTCAAAAATTCTCCTATCCGTTGCCATCTTACATCCATTTCTCTGAGATCCTCCAACACATCATCCAACCATTTTATCCTTGGTCGACTCCTGTTTCTTTCTGCTTTTATACACCTGCTGTGCCGTCTGAATTTTCGTAGCCATACGCTGATCGTCCACCTGTCCCAGATGACTTAACCATTGTGTTTGTTGAGCCATGTATTTGACAGCAAGAACTGTTTAGCCCGACTAGTCCTTTGCCTTGCGCTAGTCTTGCCATGATGTCCTTTGTGCTTCTCCTTCCATCGCATATAACAAATATTATTTATATTTAAAACTTACATTGTGTAATATTACTGAGAACATAATGATGTTTAAATGATAACAAAATATATAATATTATTTTCTTAATATTTTTATTTATTTGTAAACATTAATGTTTTTTTTGCCTTTATCATTAATTTTCCAATATCCGCTATCTACAACCGCAGTTGTCCTCTTTGAAATTTATTTTCAGCTGGCGCACATAAAACGAAACGAGGGAGGTTTATTGAGAGTTTCTTCAAGTTATCATTCATGAAGCTTCCCGTAAGTAGTACTCTCCAACACTCAGACTCGCACTAAAGCATTACACGTGACGTAAAGATAAATCTATTTGCTTTTTTGTTCTTATGTGACAGCGTACAAGCATAGAGTTGAGAGTGCTGGCGGGGTGAATCTTTTTTCTTCATTACGTCACCTATAAGTTTACTGTATATGGTTGACACCTATAGTACAGCTTTTAATGTGTTTACCGAAGTCGTGACTCTACACAAGGCAGGCGGTGAAAATCCCTTTAAAAGCGTAAAAACCATTATCGGATCATATTGCACGCTTCAACTAACGGTTTTAGTCTGTCATATCTAATAACACCGTTCTCGCATAATCTAATAGTATCAAAAGAGATATACAAGCTTCATGATTTACTGTAACTTACGTTCAAAATTGAAAAGTTTAATTTCTCTAGTGATTATATTGTAACGTTCGGTTGTGTCTCGAACAACCGAGAACGTCATTCCACTCGTTTATTCGAGCAGGTGTAGCCTCAGTCAAGGCTGTACTTAAGTACGTAGAGTGTTTTGGAGAGCACCTGAAATACGCATTATGCTGTCTCGCCTCATTAAGAATGGAAAGTTATTCTGCAACAACCGCGCTACCTATCCAACGCACAGCAGCTGGCTTTGTCAATTAGTTACGTTGTGCGATTTCTTTAGTGTGTATCTAGTAATTGTTGAAGTTTAGTGGAAAACCTTTACTGTGTTGGAATTAGTGTAGAACTTTATTACTTAAAATTATTATTGCGTGTAGAAAATTTAACTTGAATTATTGTACGAGTGTACCTTGTTGATCACCAATCGTTATTTGTGACTAATTAAAACTGCTAATTAGTGACTTCAGTGGTGTTTGTTTTTTGTTTCCATTCTACCATACGTCGAAAATGAGACCGTCGTAACAATATGTTGTGATTTTATTTAGTTTGCCTGTATTTTATTCTCTTGGTCTCGCACTCGCACTTCTGCGCAGACTGCAGCAATAAATGAAATGTCCGACTTATCTCTACTCTGGCGATTGTGCTTGTCAGGAGTGAAATATAAAATATAATTTAGACAAAGTAAGAGAGTGGTGCAGTTATTTGCTGTTGTTATTTAATGTGTTTACATGAAAGATGAAAAATAACATTCTTTTAAGACTACAATATTATTTCATGGACAAAAAAAGAATTAAGGTGTGCTGGTTATACTGATCTACTTACAGAAATCAAGAATTGTATAAAAATTTAGGGATTTGGATGAATTCATAAATTTGTGTATCGAGATCATTACACAATATGGACGCTAAAACTGGATAATATGAACTCGACTAAAACAGCTTGGTTAATAATTACACACGATTACAATCAGCCAACATTCCTTGCAATTTTGTGCTGAGTTTACAAATTTTTAAGCTATGTTTGCTAAAAAATTTCCGTACTCTTATCGACTTTGTATATTTGTAAAACTAGAGATATCCATGAAAACATAAATATACCTAAAAGCTGGGAGTCAATTATTTGTCATTTAAGAATTTGGGTTATATTTTATTGAATTGATAATAATAAAAACGTAGTAATAATTATATCTTCTGGAATTGTCGTTTTCTAATAAACAATAGTAGAGTAATCGGGGTTTAGTCATTTTACT
Source organism: Magicicada septendecula (assembly GCA_034769895.1). Taxonomy (NCBI): domain Eukaryota; kingdom Metazoa; phylum Arthropoda; class Insecta; order Hemiptera; family Cicadidae; genus Magicicada; species Magicicada septendecula. Next base: position 323,504,003 of record CM068375.1, read on the forward strand.
TTTTATAGTATAATATGGAGTGGAGATAACGTATTATAATCTTATTCCTTGGCTAAAAATGGGAGACATACATACATCTTTACTTACAGCATTAACAAAATAAATTAATTTCATGGATTTTACTTCCATGTTCTATAAGGAAATGGAAGTATGGTGATGGCGAAAAAACCCGTATTCGAGATAAGGGCTGATTTTGATTGTATTACCCTCAAAACATGAAGAAAAGTAATTTTTCGAAAAGTATCTGTCTGTCTGTCTATCTGTGTGTAGAATTTTTTTAGCAAACGATAACTGCCGCAAATTCAAACAGAATCACACAATTTTTTGCATACCTGCCTGAGTTGTAGAGGATTCAAGGACTATTGATTTCGGTGAAGATCGGTTAAAGGGAAATGGTAGTTTACGTGCAAAGTTTTACGTTTTAACAAGAGTAAAGTACTTGCAAATTCATTTAAACTTTTTAAAACAAAGGTAATTGTTAAAAATAAAATAATTTTGTTTCCAGGAAGTAAAATTATAATTTTTTCATTTTAATTTAAATCATATATGAGTGAAAATATATCCTTCATGACAGGCAAGCATATCTCAATTATGTAATGTTTACGTTTCCAAAGTTTTGTTATTGTAATTACCGCAAAAAAAGGCAGGCAGGACACACACACAATTCGCGTTATTTCTGGCCTCACTAATGTTTATTTTCTTACGTTTGCAAGCTTTTTAAATGGAAAGTGCCGAAACTCACACCAACACAACGCGTGCAAGCCGAAAATGTGTTCAGCGTGGACAGCGATTTGCTTCCTGTGGATCCCTGGCCAGTGTAACTGCACGTGTTTACAGAGGAATAGTTCATAGACAGACTATTCGTCTTTAGGGAATGAACCCTCTGCAAGATGCTTAGGTTCCATGAGAAACTTCGGGGCGCTCCTTCCTTTCCGCGTGTTTGTTCTGTAAAACGTACACTGTAGATTTGCAGCTTTACTCTGAGCAACTCTCCATAGGGAATGTTGAGCATTTTTGTCCACGGTGTACCCTCATACACACTAAAACCTGCTCTGATGTTTTGATTACGGACATCATAATATTAAAACTTTTGAAACTTGAGCACTGCTTAATAGAGATCAAACATTAACTTTTACAAGCCATTAATTTTATGCATATTTTGAAGCAATAAACGTTTTAATAAATTAACACAATCTGTGTATTTATTGGTAATATGATATAAGAATTACAAACTAATATTTGTACGTGTGTATGTGTATAAAACTCTACTTACTAGGTGGGGGATATTTTTTTAGAAATTATCAAACCGAATTCAAGTAAATAATTTAAATATATATCTTAGAACATGGAAGCCATGTATTGTTCTCCATACAAATTTTTTACAATAATATGTGTATTTCGTTCAAAGTAGTGAGCGAGATCTGCATCTCATAAAGTTTCCTAGTTTTACTTTCAGGCAATCAATTGTTTTTTTACGTTGCCTACTTCACATTTGTGTGCTGTATATATTTTTACAAACGTAACGAATATCCGGACTGTCCCGTGTTTATTTCACTGGCAGAAAATCACCACAGGATACGACATGTGTGTGCCTGTGTACGCTCAGCACAGCCTTCCCTCCTTATGTTGTATGTATGATATACCGCCTCCGTTGCCCACAGCCTTACAAATATCAGAGAAAATATTTTGTTGTTTATTGGTCTCCAGCAACGTAACAATTTTGTTTGTTTGTTTCTATTGTTTCTACTATCAGTGACACCACGTTTGTTGCATTCTCACCAAACGAAATATATACATAAATAATTTCTGTTTAGTGTCAAGAGATTTTAGAGGACATGTTTGAATGGTTTCCAAGAAAGAGGATAAGAGAGGAATATAAATAAAAGAAATTAATTGAAATTTTTTAATTTAAAATATATTTGTTTCGAATGTCAATTAATCTATACAAAAACTGAATTCTAGGTATACTGTTTTATTATAACAATATTGGTATAATATAATATTATATGATAATGAAGAGACAATTTAGTATTATTTATATTTTGAATAGTTTACATTAATCTTGCTGTTTGCAAAGATCACGAATATGACAAAAGTTTTGTACAAACAATAAGCTCAAATGTAGATACAAGGCAAAACTACTCTTATTATAAAGTGGACTTCAGGGCATGAAGGAAAAGTGCAATTTCCTTTCTAAACTCAATTATGAACTAAATTATACTGCTACTACAATGACGACCACTACGTTACGCTCCCTAAAAGTCAGCAGGTGCAGTTACGTAATAGTTCTACACTTTTCTCGAGGAGCCGAGCAGATTCAGTGTCTCTGTCAAGGCCGTGCACTTAGCAGCTTCACTGTTTTAGAGCAAATTAGGCTGGCACGCCGCCAGATGAATGGAAAATTATTCCCGAACCCCTTCGGGACCTATATCAGCAACAGTGGCCGGTTTCGAAGTTAGTTACACCTGGCGAAATTCTCGCGTGCGGCTCAAGTGATTGTTGTTGATTAGTGGAAAGTGATTATTGTACGGAACTCTAGTAATTGGCATTATTATTGCGTGTGGACAAATTTACTTTGAATTATTGTATGAGAGTACGTTGTTGATTTCAAATTGTTATTTGTAACCAAGTAAAGCTGGAAATTAGTGACTTCATTCGTGTCTGTATTTGTTTCCATTGTACAATGTACAATAGGACGATCCGTAAGACCGTCGTAACAATATGTAGTTAAATATAACTAATATAGTTAATTAAAATTACTTTTAAAGTAAATTCAACAAAAATATTTAATGGTTTACTTGAGATTATTCATTGTGTTTTTTTTGCTTGTAATTATTTCTACGAATGCTGAATTTTAACCTGATACAGTTTTTGAAACTATAGCAAAACGTTTGGTATAGGCTATAGACTGTTGGGTCCTACGTACACCAGATATTACATGTAAAGTAAACTAGATGAATCATCCGTGAGGAACTGATTTTAGTACATCTACTGTCTTCACACATAACCTGCATGTCACAGACTTCTGTTTCCACAATCGCCAAATTGCAAACCTCTTTTGCTCAGGCCATCGTGTGAGTCCTCGTTACACGATGGCCTGCGTCTACCCCGTTTCCGTGCCACAGTTTAACAACTTCGTAGGCCAACAATCGTCAGGCATGTCTTGTGTGTCGCTATAACGTACGAAGCGCTTTGCATTTCTGCTATCTGAAATTGTTTTGTTAACATAAATTTGCTTCTGGATACCTTCATTTCCAACACACTGCAGTCTAGACACTCCATAAGAACTTCTCCAAAAATCTATTTCCAGTAGTTGGAGTAATTAAAAGTTTACTTTTACTAACATCCTACACCTAGGAGCCATAGGTTTTAGATCTGTAAACAGATCTATATATTACTGAGATCAAGCTAATTTAGTTAAGTTAATTTGAAACAGGCGCTTTTTCTAAACCAAGGAAAGAAACAAATTTAATTATTTTAATAGTTATTTATTTTTCAAACGTAATACTAGTTAAGAGCAAGTGTAAATAATATATGGATATATAAAATAGGGTTGTTACAGCTAGTGCCGTCTCCATTCCTTCAACCTGGCTTTTCAATTCTCCCGATGTTCCCATTGTCTTTCCTCAAGTCCTACACGTTGCATAGATTCATCCACTTCGTCCCTCCAAGATCTTCTCAGTCTCCCTTTTTTTCTCCTTCCCAATGGACTCCATTCCGTTACTTTGTTCATCCACCTATTTTGAGCTCTCCGAACATGACCGTACCACACCAATCTTTTTTCTTCAATGTAGTCAATTACACTTCTTTCCGTTTCATTCTTCTTCTGATCTCCTCGTTTGTTATTCGGTCTGCTCTCGTTATTCCACAGCACCTCCTCCAATATTCCATCTCTGTTGCAAGAATTTTTCTTTCATACTTCCGCTGCATAAATATATGGATATAAATCTTTAAAATGCATTTAATCGACACCAAAGTGTTTGTTTTGCAAACAGTGAAGAACAACAAAAGACCACCAACATAATAAAAAGTGTTTGGCTAAAGTTTATTAAACTGAATACTAAAGTTGTTGGCAGCTCAATTCACAATTTCACATTGTTATATTACCTGGAACAAAACAAAGCGCTCTCAATAAAGTAAAGTGTTTCCCTCATTTATCAACCGTTTACTATTATTAAGTAGTATAATTAACAATCACGTTTCTGTGCAATTAATTATAAACTGCTGTGAGTTCTGTTGCGTTATTGGGATTGTGTGTCAATGTAATGTTGTTAATGTAGCTTTTAATCGAACCAAACCCTGTGTGAGGTCAGTCTACACTGTTTGTGCAAACTGCATGACATGCAGGTATAACAAAGGACACGTTACAATGGATGTAAATTGTCGTTTGTTAGTAATGTCCTGTAACACAAATTCACTCTGCCTTCTACACAACAAATGCACTTGCATTTGTACATAACGTGAGAGGCTCTTAAAGTCTTTCGTACTGTTACGGCGGCACGTTAGCCAGGGCATACAATTTATAAGAGACAACAAATTGTGTATTTGTTTTGTTTACTACTGTAATTTTACTAAACTTGGTAGCTTTTATTATAGATTGTGATAGTTTATGTATTATATGTACGTGCACATAGGTGAACCGTTTTTAATGTATAACATGCTAATATTAGTGTATTAGTTTTAGAAAAGTATAATAAAATTGCCAGTATTGATTTTTATACAGTTTGAAATCGTATCCTTATATTTTATATTCACCGGCAATACAATCTTTGTACGAATATCATTTATCTAGGTTTTTGTCTAGTTTAACCAAAGGGGTTTTCTTCTTTTCATGTGTAGCATTAATCCCACGGATTGGTACCCACTTTCGCCTTGGCACAATTTACATCCGCCATTGGTAGAGAGAAATCAGCTATCCATAAACTACAAACTACTTCTACCGGTAAACACAGTGATCGATAGGAAATTGTGGTGTGTGTGTGTGTGTGTGTGTGTGTGTGTGTTACAGAGGCCCAGGCATGCCAGGAAGGATGACTGTCTTATTTGTCCTTATGGGTGGGCAGGCAGACCCAGTAGCAAAACTTCACTCAGTCATACTGCCACAGAAATTGTAAGTCGCTAAAAATATCATTGTTTCTACTCCACGCAACTCCATACAAAGATTACAAATTTATTTAGACGTCAAAATTAAAGTTATTAAAATATAAACATAAGACAGTACAGGGACTACCATAACTTTGTAGAACTTTAGTTTTGTTTCATTATATTTGGTCTCCAGTCGCAGTGAAATTGAATTTAATAAATACCTTTTTCTTTATCCGTGCTGCGACTACGTCTTTGATGTCTTACGACATGTTTCGGGAACACGTTCCCATTATCAGGTAAAATCGTTTTTTCTTCTAGTTCATAACGAACGTGTCAAGAGTATAATAATTAAAACACATCAATACACAAACACATAACACAATGAGTGCGATAGAACTCAGTCCACGTAACAGTGCGCACTGCCGTACTATAACTGACTGAGTAGTCAAACTATATATTCGGCTGATATACACAAGCGTTATCACTCTTCAATACAGTATCATATAAACAGTGAGATTTATTCCACCAATATACACAGAAAATGGCCTCTTTTAATGCTTTCGTAAATAGACTTTTAACTATACCTATGAAACTGGAAGATTTTCAAGATGAAGTAAATATTATTAAACATATAGCTGTCAATAAGGGATATAAAAGTGATATAATAGATAACTTAATACACAAACATAGGAATAAAATGGAAAGAAAATCAAAATTAGATGGTAAAAAGAACCGTTATATTTCAGTTGAATATACTAATGTGATTTCTAATATAATAAAAAATGAATTAAGAAAATTAGACATCATCGTGTCCTTCAAAACTACCAATAACATATTTAATATATTAAAACCTCGAACACAAGAAAACAACCGAAAACAGTTCTGGCATATATAGAATTCAGTGTAGTGAATGTGATAATTTCTACATAGGACAAACGGGCAGGAAATTTAAAGACATATATAAAGAACATTTGCTAAAAAAGAACATCAAGTCAATCAAATCCAACTTTGCTTTACATCTGGTAAACAGCAATCACAGTTATAGTGGTTTCACAGCTAACTTTACGCCCATACATATATGCAGTAAGAGCCGATACATGGATATCATGGAAGAATATGAAATATATAAAGCGTTTTTATTTCAACCAAACCTACTGCTTAATGATCGATTAAAATTTAAATCTCACTGTTTATATGATACTGTATTGAAGAGTGATAACGCTTGTGTACACCAGCCGAATATATAGTTTGATTACGCAGTCAGTTATAGTACGGCAGTGCGCACTGTTACGTGGACTGAGTTCTATCGTACTCATTGTGTTATGTGTTTGTGTATTGATGTGTTTCAATTATTATACTCTTGACACGTTCGTTATGAACTAGAAGAAAAAACGATTTTACCTGATGATGGGAACGTGTTCCCGAAACATGTAGTAAGACATCAAAGACGTAGTCGCAGCACGGATAAAGAAAAAGGTATTTATTAATTTTAGTTTTGTATCTCGTCGTAACTTGTTTCTAGAAATACGGTTGATTATCCCACAGATCGTCCAGAACTAACCTAATTTAACGTCAATATCATAATTCCTATCATAGCCAATATTATTTCCATTAAACATTTTATAACATTTTTAATAGTTTTAGTTTAAAAATTGTTCAGTTTATTTGGAACTTTAATTTACTTGATAATTAAGTACGGTAAAACCTGACCGATAGAGTCTTTATCCTTTGCCATAAAGGGAGGACGAAGGACTTACAGTAAGTCAATGGTCATCATCTTTATAGATTTTTCAGTGTTTCAGATGTTCTGAGTCAGTACGTTGCTCATTTCCTTACCAACCAGATATTGCAATGTGAGTTATTCCGATGTAACTACAAACCCGGAAGCTCTACGTTAGTACACAACAAGATACCTACTGGTCTAACAAGCCTCTCAGGTACAATTTCCTGACAAAGTAACATCTTTAGAGCTTGACTTTCTATTCGTTTGAACAACTCACCAAAGTTTTTCTTCATTTTCTTCCAGCGCTACAAATAAAACTGTGCACGAAGTCGGACAAGGTTGACTGTGTTGCAAAGGAATGCGTTACTGTACTGTATTGTACGACTTCTAAACATAAACAACATTCAAATATTCACTTTGGATGGCAAAGAGAATTCATTTACATTGGCTACGCATTGACATCAGTACTCAAACCTTTTTTGTATTCGCTTTATTTATATACTTACGGAGTCTGGACATCACAGGCAGAATGTAGCAGAAAATTACGTCTGATTAAATGAAGCAAATATAAGGAAAGGGTTAAGGCCAAGGCACATCTTATATGCCTACATACCAGTGTAATGTTTGGCATGATCGAGAGACTCTGATGGGGAGAAACAAAAATTTCTAGATATAGTGTTTCCTTGAATTAAATTTCCATATAACGTTGGGATGTCTCCCGTTTAAGGGGAGTCTCAAGCCAAAAATAAAAAATTTTCACTTTTTTCAACATGCTTGTTTTATTAAAATTTTGACATTTCTGAGTATAATGGTATATAAATTCGTAAACACATTTTATAAACAATCTGAGGCACACCTGCACACAACGAAATCATTCCAATTTTGTACACAATTCCTTAAATAGCACATATTTAATAAACGGTCTAACTTCACCTGTGGTTTTCTCTGTGTACAAGGGGATATTTTGTACTTCATGCTGGCAACACTAAAGTCAACAATGTACCTACACATATGTTTTGTTTTTTTGTGTCTAAACATAGTGTTTAGTCATGAATTTGAGTTTTGTTAGTTCCCAATAATATACGTTAAACGCGTTTTGTGAAAAAAATATTGTTTAGCACTTAAGTACATATAGCTTAGAAACTATGATACGTAGGATATTGAAATGTTCAGGGGTGATGTAAGCTACTTCTCTCTACCTACAAAACGATAATTGTAGGACTAAACTCTATACAGAAGTGTAGTATACACTTTAGGTGCGGTAAAATTAAATATTAATTAATTTTTCTTGAAGAAAGTTTATAACATTAAAATAAATATAAATCTTGTTGTAGACACAAAAAGTAAGTAAATATGCTTAACCAGATACTAAATATTTACATAAATGCTTACAAAAATTTCAAGACTCTATCTCGTCAGGTTTCAGACGAAATTGTACGTAATTTTGGACAATTGAACAGTGCTAACATAGGTCCTATCTACTCCCCTTAAGAATGCAGAGAATGGTGGGGCAGTCTAGTTAGATATTCTGGAGTAGTATATTCTTCAGAAAAACAAGGGAAAACTTAATTTTGTTAATATTGCTCCTCCATTGGGAAGAACCCAGAGGTTCGTGGAGCGGAACCACGCTCTGCTATTATTAGCCACGGGCTCTTGCCGTCACATTTGTAATGGCATATTGCCGTTACGTATAATTTTAAAACTAGGCGTATGACCTAGATGGAAGCAAAAAATGTGCTGGAGCCAGATTGACAGGACTCGGAGTAAAACTCTCATTTAACATTTACAGGTTACCGTTTTATTAGTGTTTTCTTATATGACATATTTTACATATAGTTCAACTAATTGATAGTGTATTCTGCTACCAGTGTTAATCCTGAACAATTATTCGTACATCTTATATCATCAAAATAATTTATCACAAAACACAATAACTAATTCAACAATTTAATTTCAAAATTCTAACTGCAGTATTATATTGGTAGCTTTTAATTCAACACAATGACGGAAGGAAGAGACTTCCGAACTGAAATAATCTGAATGATAAATCACAGCATTCAATTAGGATAAAAATTATTAACACTCAAACTCATGTTCATACAGAAAACCATATATTTTGTTTAAAAAAAATTACAAAATGCTGCCATTGATTATTATTATTAACAAAATTTCACTTAAAGAATTCTATCAGTTTTTGTGATCAAGAAAAAACTAGCAATATACATTTCGTTTAGACAACTGACAATAACTGTAACTAAAATTAAATTTCCTGATTACATGAATTCAGTATTTTAGTGAATCCGGCTACTACATAAGAATCCCTATTCTATTACTGCATGTGAATCTATGTCAGTAGTATTCTTTTCAATTTTGGAGTGTCCAGTTGCTGGACATTTAATTATGTACAAAGTTAATTTTTTCATGTTGTTTCTTGTCATCAATATTAATCACATTTTAAATTACATTAACATTTCTCTGCATCATTAAGACAGGATAATTAAGTTTATATGTATTAGAAATATGAGTCACTGAGCTAAGGAAACGCTTAAGCTGTATACAGATACACGATATATCATACATAAATACCTTGAACTTTATTAGACTATCAGCATGTCCCTTTTACTTTGTAACTGTTGAAGTGAAGTTGTGATTGCTGGGTTTGAATATATGGAAGTTTTCACCTGTTTTTCTGAAGAATGTGGATTTCAATAGTAACCTGTAATATTGCTAAGCAGATATGGTGCTGGTAGTGAAGAAGTGTTTGATGGTCCTCTTTCTAGTTGGCGGTCCTTCTATGTTTTCAGGGTAGGAGTACATGTGGCTGATAGCATGGGGAGGGAGCTCTCTAGTTGACATCTCCGCCAGTGGTGTCCGATTTTCCTGACACCATCTAAGCCCCGCGTTTCTCCCGACTAGTGGGGAAGCTAAAACAGTTTATTATTTGTAATGGGCCGTCACATAATATAACCACCCCGACTATTACACATCTAATCGCACCACAACTCTCTCATTAGCCATAGGGAAGCCCGACAGTTCACCTTTGCATTTCCGTTAGCATTTGCAAAATTCCAAAGATTTACTTTAACTACTTTTACATTTATTTGTACCTTATCTCTTAATGATTTCCTTTATACATCAACTCTAAACTTAATTTTTTTTAATTTTCATTTACTTTTCTGCAAATATTTGAGTGCAAGATTGGCACGTAGTCCGCAAATACGGGAAGAAACATGTGAGACACACACTCACACACACACACACCCATTAAAATACGTTCTCGTTTCTTTTCCTTTTTATTTTACATTAAGAAACATAACCCTTTATTAAGATAATATGAACAATGTAATTGTCCTCACCTGAGACACTCTACGAGATTAGTAACGCATAATAATTCACACTTAAGCCAAACCCATCCGCCAGACCACGAAAAGCACTGTCAATTGGCAGAAGAGCGAATGAGGAAGACTCAGAGTTTCAGTTAACCCAACATGGTTCGAGACTGCCAGCTGAAAATTGTTAAACAGCTGGACAGCCGGCCTACTTTATCTCGTCACCGTTCCCGAGCGGCAAAATTGATTTAGTCATCGCTGCTGTATACCTTGCCCCAGCGCGGCGCGGCAATCTCACTCAATTGGCCGAAGCAGGTCCAAAGGCAGTGGCCTTGGCGCGATTTACGAACCGGAAGTTTCGAATTTCGAATTCAATTGCTTCGGCACACTACGGACTAACATTTAGACGATTAGAGTGGTCGTTATTATCTCGGTAGGGCCAGATAGGAAGGTATAACATATTTGTTATTAGTTTTTGAGACATATATAATTACCTACTATGTGGTGATGACGACCTTGTTCAAGCAGTCAAAACGTGAGTAGGTAGCGAAAAGTCTACCCGCCACGATCGACAACCCTGAAACCATGACCATCATCGTGGTTGACTCGGTCCTGTGGAATTATGTAACATCTGTTATATATTTGGACACAATTATCGCTTACATACAGGCACTTATGATATCGTTAAACTAGCTTTTGCCAGCACGTCTTTGTAGAACGCTGGCTGCCGACAAGGCACCCTGCCACATTTGACGTGATAAAATGAGATTTATTTGTGCATGTTATAAAATATTTTGTTGACGATGGAAAGCAACGATTCTAAATTCTGTTTCATTGTCATATATTTTAGGAAAAGTGTTTCTAGCAATAATGTAACTCTGATGTGTGCCTGTGACGTCAAAAGTTGGCTTTTTAGGTTAACATTGAAATTAAAATCACACATAAAAACCAATATGCCTCGCTTTCTAAATACATACAATAAAACTCACACATAAAATAACACTCGCTTTATAAAAATTCCACGTAAAATAAGGCAATTCTAAGTAAGGCATGGTGGCCCAAAGACTGTTCTTAGGCTATTACTATACAAGTTTCCCTTTTTGTGGTAGAACTCGTTTCTTCACTAACACTCGGTTTTTGTAGATTACTGGGAAAGCAACTAACTCACTAACTCAAAGGAAAGCGGGATACTATACATGTCTCCTATTGTTTTTTGTTTCGCACAAAATTTTTTTCCAGTAAAGTTTTTCAAGATTTTACTGAATCACATAGAAGAATATTGAACACAAGTGTTGTCAATTTTTAATATGTTGTTTAATTGTTTCGATCTTACTATTCAAAAATGATTATACTTTTACTTTATATTTTCTGTTGTTTTTTGTTAAAAATGCGTTATGTACTTAATTTTTAATGTTTATCTTTTCCAGGCTTTGTGTTGGCACATGAATGTAATATTTTATCTAATCACGGATTTTATTTCTTTAAACAGTAAGCTAAAATCAAAAAACTATTATTACATAACCTCATAATTGAGAACAACATGTATTTTCACTTTACATTAGGAAATAGAGTAATTTACAATTAATAAACCTATTCTTCTTCTTCTTCTTCACATCGTAGTATATCGATACAATCACATACTCAAAACATCAAAAATGTGCGGGTACAGGTATTGGTACAGTACCAAATACGAGGTTTTAATACCGTTAGGGGATTGTTGTTTCTATTTTGTGAGGAGATCATCTAGATAAAGGTTAGAAAGTAGTGTTTTATTACTTTTTTGAGATCTATTGTTACTTATAATTGTCGAATCTCGCACTAAAAATAAATTCTCATTATATAGAAAATTATAATATATTTAATATTTATAAAGAAATTACCTCAAGACATTTTTTTTCCTTATTAGGAACATGTTTCGAGAACCATTGTGTTCTCATCCTCAGCTTTCATGATTTTATAAATGTCATCTCAGCTGAGGATGAGAACACAATGGTTCTCGAAACATGCTCCTAATAAGCAAAACAAAAATATCTTGAGGTAATTTCTTTATAAATATTAAATATATTATATACATCAAGAAACGGACTGTTGCAAAAAGAGTTTGAAGGAAATTATAAATACAATAAAATAAAATTCTGAAACTTCCATACAATTTTAATCTTGTGGTGTGGGGACGAAAGAACCTGAATGATTGAGGAAGTGATGGAGTTTGACACAGAAAACAGATAAGCCTACACGGACCTACTTCTTGAAGTTGATAGTCGTGTTGATTTCTATTTTATAGCACCATTTGTGTGCAACAATAAACACACAAATAAAGAACAGATTGCAGAAGTGCATTATCTCGTGACGGAAGGTACCGCATGTGATTGTAGGAAAGGGATACGATTGCAGTAAATTAGATTCTCTTGACATTGTCGTGGCGTTTTTATCAGACCCGCTTCTGTGATGAGAAACAGTACTGCTTTGCTATTGTTTTAACACGAAGTATCGTCTTTCACTGTTTGAGCGGAAACAATATATTTTCTATTCTTTTATTCACTCAACCATAGCCACACAATTCTATAAAGGAATAACAATTGTGTGGATAACAATTGTGAACACAGAAATGAATTAATAGCCTATAATTTTAATGAAACGACGTTCTGGTTTGTAGATACATTATAAGCAGTACAATTTTCTCCTCTCTTGTATTACACCGCTGTAGAACTAAATCGTGGGCATTGTAAACAGCCCATTCAGTAGACATTACTAATTAAATTATTATCTTAAATAAAAAAAATTATTTCGTTTGGGTTTGTGGACTTGAGAATGCTACCCAGGATATTTTGTGCAGTTTTTGGTACTGAAACGTTCTTTCTTTATTCTTTTTCTTCACTCTCCAAAGATCATATAAAGTGCTCCACGGGATACTGGCAATTTTTTAAAATGACATAGGTTGGCAAACCTGGCGTGAAAGTGGGTATCGGACTAACTTTAGCCTTTCATGCCTGATGCCATTTCAGTTAAAATGGAGCAGTGGACTGCTACACAATGTATGTTTCTAATTGAAACTTCTTTTTAAAATGGTGATTCAGTTGTGATTTCGCAGAGATTATACTCCCGTCACTTTAATGTTCCATGCCATGGTACTGTTCCATTCGCAATACTATAATTTTGTGGATAAACAATTTTGGAACTACTGCTTCCGCAACAAAAAAACCACCATCAGGTCCAGTGCACATCGTGAGAACCCCTCCAAACACTGACAGAGTCAGTTTCGCGATGTTGAGGAGCCCTCAACTCTCAGAGAGACAGCACGCAGCCATACATTTATCCTGCAGCAGTGTCATAAGAATTCTATACAAAGATTTGAACTCTCATCCGTATAAAATGTTAGTGGCGGAAGAGTTAAATAACCGTGACAAAGCAAATCAGGCGGTATTTTGTGCAAATTTTCTGAATTTGTTAACTGATGAAATGGCCCTGCTAATGGGAAACGAAAGACAGAAAGACAATTTCATTCATTAGGCACAAAAAACAAACAACATTTTTGTTTAATGAAGAAATTTGTGTTAGTGGTTGAAATCACAATCAGAATGATCAATATTCACTATATAAAAATTATTCCGAATTAGCGCTTTCAAGCTTCACAGCTCATCGTCAGATCAGGAATAGCTATTCCTGATCTGACGATGAGCTGTGAAGCTTGAAAGCGCTAATTCGGAATAATTTTTATATAGTGGTGTGCAATATTGATCATTCTGATTAACATTTTTGTTATTGGTCCGATACAAATGCTCAATGGTTACACATGCATCCTCTTCACAGTCCTTATGTAACTGTCTGGTGTGCTGTGACAAATTTTGGCATCATGGAGCCTTATTTCTTTAAAGAATAAGGACAAACACAAACGTTGACAGTCACTTCTGCTCGATAAACAGTGATGTTACAGAAAATCCTTGCTCCTGACCTTCGTCATCGTGGGGTCGACTTGAACTCTGTGTGGTTCCAGCAGGACGGAACAACAGCCCACACTACCAGAAAATCAATGGCGGTAGTTTGAGAAGGGTTTCCAGCCCACGAGATTTCCAGAGGAGGAGATGTTGCATTAACAACATGTGATCTCCAAATATGTCAGTATGTGACTATTTTCTCTGTGGATACCTCAAGTCTATAGTGGCTTCTAATAAACATACGACATTACAATCTATAAATGTACTTCGGTCACAGTCGTTTTGTTTATCTTTTCACAGAAACTATATTCCACTTGGCCCTTACACATTTTGCCATCAGTAACCGTTTACTGCTTAAAACTTCATTACGCATCATTAATTGGCCTCTTCTTTACCCGTTGCCATTCACATTTCACTTACATACATAAGAACAGTACAGCCATTAATTTATAAAATTTAAATTTTATATCTGGTCGTGTTTAATTATTCTGTAATCTTTTTATCGTTACACACAAGATCTGTTAGTTATTAAAATTCTATGTTTATCTTCACCATCAACATACTGCATTTATTATACTGCCTTGTACGGTAAAGAGTTGTGTTCGCAAAGACTAGAAGAAGACATTTCGATATCGAATGGAAGGGTAAGGCAGGCTGTAAACTGCAGATGAAAAAGTTGGGACAGGAGAGTAAACTTTTACAAATTATCGCGCATGAGAGTAAAGTTTGGCATTCCCATCACCAGTCTATCTAACTACAGCTTGATACCGTGTTTTAAAGTATATTGTATAGTTCTCTGAATCTTACTATTAAAATTAACCGAGCTACTGTACCGTTGTCTAGGATCTCTAGATCAGTTGCGTCGACAAGTACCCACGACGGACAACCTCAGTGAACGAGAACAGAGATTAATTACGCCCGCGTAGGACTAAATAGAAACAATGGTAACCGTAGGTTGGCCAGCCAGAGTAGGTGGGTTTGTGGTCAGCCGGATGGCTTTCACGTTCTTGTCCCATAGATCACATTACATTAGCTTGCAAAGCAACTATATAAATAATAGTCATTAACAATTTTTTTCTACTAGTAATTTTGTACAAACCACTATGTTGTCTTTGGCACTGACGAGCGCTTTCGGCAGTCAAGCCATCTTCAGGTCATTTACCAACGAGTAGAAATATTTGAGACCACTAACACTCCAATACAACAACACTTTAACAATTTTTTTCACACTTATAAACCGATAGTCTTTAAATGAAGCAGATTGTGCTTTTACTGCGTGCACGCTTAACCGTTTACTCTTAATTAGCATCTTCCTAAAACTCCGCCAATTAATTTAATTTTATTTCTTAAATATTTGAACAATTTTACGGTTTTTTGGAAACTATTTCCAATTTGTTCAATACTCTGTTCTTTATTTCCACTTGAAACTAATAATTTTTAAATGATACAAACATGCGTACTCAGCAAGTGTTCTGCCTGGGGTTTCTCAAAGTGAGAAAATGATTTACATGATACGTTGTGGCATAATATATTGGGTCGCAACACTTGATGCTGTCATCGCTAAGCAAGATGTACGATGTACAGCTTGGATGTAAACACATCTTGGTGTTGCTCTAACGTTACCTACCATTTATTACGCATGATATTGTGTATCTTAGCAAACGGAACACAAAAATATGTAGGAATACATTAGTCAGAAGAGAAGGAAGTAATTTAAAACGCAATGAAATACGATACAACAATGTGGGCTTTTTTAGTTAGGAATACAGATAACATGTAATCCTGTAAGTCGCTATTTGACTAAAAATGAGGGGGAGAGAGAAAGAGATAGAGGAAGAGACGGACACAAAGACAGACAAAGAGCACGAGAGAAGGGGACATTGTGTTAATGTGTGTCTGTGTGTGTGTGTCTGAGTAATAAACTTTGTATATATAAGGATATCTACAAAAAGGAGGACCCCACATTTAAGTCCAACAGGCAATGGTCCTACACAGTTTCTCAATTAGCACAACGGTGCATGTTTCTGCGAAGGACGCGCTGAAGTGTCCTCTAGAGTTTTCGATGACTTGTTAAGGACGCATATTATGGAACCCTGCAGACTATAAATAGCCCATACCTGCTGCTTCTGCTTAGATTTCAGTTATTGTCGGGGGATTGCACAGTGCGGTTCGAAGTATTGCGACAATGTTTTATGTGTTTTATAATTATGCGAGACTCGTCGACATTAAAATTACTTGACATTATTATTGCGTGTGAAAAATTTTTATTTGATTTGTTGTAAGAGACTAACTCGTTGATTACAAACTGTTTAATTGTAATAATTAAAGCTGATGATTAGTAACTTAATTGGTGTCTTTTATTTTGTTTTCCATTGTACCATACGACGATCACTAGACCGCGTAATATTATTATAGAGGATATGTCTTTTGGAGTACACAGTTAATGTGCCTAAATTGGCAGTAACAGTATTTACCATTAAGAGTATACTAACAGTTAATGTGCCATCAACAGTCTTTATAACAAGTGCATCCCTTCATTCTTAATCAGAACGTAAGCTATTTAAATGGATAGGCGGAGAAGTTTACTGTCAACGTTACCGCTATCCTTGTTTTATAAAAATTATATTGTGAATTTAATTAATTTTAAACCCCTTTAACAGCTTGATTACAAATGAAAATTGAACAGTTTTTGTTAATTATCAAGAATCGATTTCAGAAATTATCCAATTTGCACAATCTTTTATGGAAGTTATTATTGGAAGCCATTAAGTTTAATATTAGTCATTTATTGAAATGTTATAAAATCACAGTAATGTATGTATTTGGCATTTAGTTTGTGGCACCCGTATCGTACTTCTTCCTTCTTCTTCATAGGAGTTTGGGTTCTGGTGATCTAAAGCTGGCAATTTCTCCTAAAGTCTCCTACATTTTAAATTAAGTTATGACGAATTTAAATTCTTAAGATTGTGTGATTTTTTAATGTTTATTTTTAATTGTAAGTGTTAGGATTATTTTTTGTAATAAACATTGTAAGTATATTGTATGTCTATCCTGAAGTCTTGTGTTTTAAATAGATTGTTTACATTATTTACAATTTTTATGTTTTGCTTAAATGTATTTGTGTTGTGAAAATAGACACCTGTAAAATTTGATGGTAAAAAAGGAGAAGAATAAGTAATCGTTGAATAAAATTGAGGAGCAGAATTTTATGTTTTGCAGTTAACGTTATTTTAGACTACATTTTGTGAAGCTGGCGGGTCTGACATAAGTGCAGGTACTTCTACCAACGAGGAAGTAATATTCTTTAGCATAATAATACATAATAATGCACAATTGAATAATAAAACAAAGATGCAAAATATATTTAAAACTGGAGATGTAGAAGTGTTTGTTTATATGAATGTACTAAATGCGTGTGTGCAATTAGATACTTGCTTGTACTAAAGATGAAGTACAGAGAGCAACACAACAGATCTACGTAATATCAAAAAACTACGGATGTTAAATTTCCAAGTCAAAAACTAAGGGCATGTCATTTTCTTAAATGGATACCATTTGGTCCAAGATTTGTGGGGCAACTCAACAAAAAACTAAATGTAAAAATTCTACAAATTATCTAGAAAAAGACAAGAATTTAGGTCAAGACTACCTGACATGAAATAAAATAACATTGTAAAAAATGTAAAAATAAAGAGATAAAATAGTGACAAAGTATGAAAATACTTTGATAAGATGGAAGGAATACTTTGAAGATATACTCTCTTAGATAATATTGTTTCCTGAGAATTAACTAACATCCTGAGTCACCATTGGAATAGCACTTCCAAGAGGTAATAAAACTCTTCCATGTTAATAAAACTTCCTGTCTATGTAAGTCGAAATAAATGGGAACATAAAAGTGTTGGAATATTTAAAAAAAGTCTGCTAAGATTTAAGATCTTTAATTACATTTTTCGATGTGTTTAATGGGTTCTAACTTAGGATATATTTTTTTAACATATTTAATTTTTAAAATGAAAAAGAAAATGAGTTAGTTGAATTAATTAGGAATTGAGTTGAATTTATTACTAAGTGTATACGTTGTTGAATTAAATTGATGCCAGACACCGTTGTAGAATTTGTATAGAAAGCTATTGCTTTGATTTGTAAGACACACCAACTTTAAGATGACATGATACACTCTGAGAATGCCTCCAGGTATTCACGCTTATAAGAATGACACAGTATGCTCTATGCGGTATTTTGTAATTCGGCCACTATTACACACGCACCGAATTTAAGATTACGAGAGTAATTATAAAATTAAATTTCACTTAGATAATGTACACAGATCTGTTGCCGTAGTAACATGGACCACGCGCAAAAGTGAACAGTAAATTTTTCCATTGTCACATGCAATATTCACTGTTTACTGTGTTCAATTTCTGTACGAGTACTGGCCGACTAAACATGAAGCTTCTCGTTGCCTCTCGCACCAAGTAAAAACCGGGTGGTATTATTCGTTCAAATGTCGTATATTCGGCATTGCGCACAAACTGCTGAACGGTATCATGTAAAGGCTCTCTGTCGATGAAAAGGTGGTTTGGAAGTCGTCTAGCGCCGCCGTAGTCTTGAGGGATCGTCCCCCAAGTAACCCCATGTAGATGGCAGTCGCCTCGCTCAGGCACCTTCAACTGATAGGTTGTAACGTAGCGACGAGTCGTCGATATGACGTTGTCCGGGGAACCAACGGTGTAGTCCAGAGGGCAGACTCCCCATATTTTAAAAGCTGTAAGATAGCGGCGAGTCGTCAATATGACTATTCAGCAAAAAGAGAAACCAGCTGTATGGCCCAGAGGGTAGACTCGGCGTACCTGAGAAGATCGAATTCATACAGACTAGAATAGCGGACGATCGTGGGAGAGCCCTGTCGTCCAGTACTAAATCCTGGCAGAGTTGCCATCGTGTCACCTAGATGGTGGTCTGTGTGGCTAGTAAGCACTTTGAATTCCAGGATGATCTTAAAAATAGGATCACTTGTTGGCCAGTTACTTTGGCGCCATCATTATTTAACGAGCAGCTGCTAAAGCTGGTGCAATGATATACTAAGTGGCTGCGTGAATGTAATGCAGATATGCATTTCGACTTTCTGTTGTTCAAGATATTACAACACCTGTTTTGTGTGTGTGTGTGTGTGTGTGTGTGTGTGTGTGTGTGTGCTCGCGCGCGCGCCTGTATATCTGTGTGTGCGTGCGTGTGTGAGTTTGTAGTAGGTGATGTGTAACAAAGTACATTGATTAAAATCTTTCACAATTTGGGAAATGAGTTTTAGGGATAAAACATGCAGAGTACACAAACAATAGATGTGGAAAAACGGAAATAGTTAGTTAATAAGAGAGCAGGGATGGATGGATATCAATAGAAAAATAATATAATAAATTAATGCAAAAGAAAGTAAAGAAATAAAATCATCACACGTGTTGAATAAAAAGGATAAGCGAAATCGGTTGTCTAAGGGAAGAGTTTTGGTGAGATATCTTAAATCCTTGTTACAGAATGACAGTAAAATAAAATTTAAAAAAACTTATATACAGAATGATTGAATATCGACCTTGTGTGTGGTGATACAATAATGTGTAATGCAAGAAACAGAATCTAAGTTTTGAAGAAATTTTTTTAACCAAACAATAGCACACCGCTTCAGGAATATAGAACAAATATGGAGAATGAAAGTAAAAGGTAGAAGGTAGAAAGTAGAATGAATAAATTAGAAATTCTAGGATAATTTAGGGAGAAGGAAGTTCATTTGATATGGCTCTCTAAGGTAGATAGCAAGATTGAGGTGGTACAGAAACCAGATTCAGCATGATTGAAATAAACGAGAGCTCTCACGAACTGATATGTACGATGTGATTCGTGTTGCGATAGAAGAAATAGTTGTTGCGAAAACCATATTTTGTGGAAACTGCGTTGCGGCAATTAGGCAACCCAGCTGTCAAATCCTTACTAGTCTGTAAATATGTATATATACTTCCTCACAGTATTTCAATTTGATAGCTTCTCAGTCGTTTAATATTTTTTGTTAGAAACATTTAAAACTGAAAGGATTTAAAACACACTGAAACGAACGTTCCAAGTTGAGATCTAATTAAATTTATCTTTCGCGACATTTAGCCATTTGACGCTCCCCTCACCAAACGAAATGATTAATTAATGTTCAGTCAGAAATATCTCCCACCGTCTCACCGCTCTAGCTACTCTATACCTGTATACAGAATCTGATTAAATGTAAACACAAAATCAAATTAGCATTTTACACTATAATTTGTTGCCTTAATCATTTAGAAATCATTAGTAATTCTCGTTTCCTTTTGAAACAGTATAAGCATTTTGATATCTGCAAAAACAACTGGAATATTCTTTATAAAATGTACTTACACACATTTGCCAGTAGGTTTGCTTTTTAATGTCAACTATCAAGTACATTTGTAAAAGTCAAAAAATAAATGTTGTTTCCTGTGATACCAAATTATCTTAGTTAATCAACTTTTGTCCGATTTACTTGCGTCACAAGGACTGAAGTTACCTGAAGATGAGTTTCACTAAATAAAAAATTACTATAATTTGTCATTATATACTTGTTATTTATAGGAGTTATTCGTGTTATTTAAATGCAAAACGTAACTTGATAAAGTCAGTCGTGTTGTGTTTTCTCTGGCAGGTTCACGCATGCAGTCGTCCGTGCTTCACCTTTCTTCACCAGTCTGTTGGAGTCCTCATATACTCTTACAATTTCAAATGAATCCACTCCCTTATATCCGCACCTTCCTTTCTCCCCAAACTCTTGCCATTCTCTGACTAGCTTCGTCCAGAGCCACAACCAATTTATCTGTCTTCTGCTTACACTCTCATAATCTGTGATTGGAATCCTCTGCACGACTTCCTCTTTGCTCAGTTTATCCCACAGCACAACCCAACCTTCACACAGTATAAGCATTTCCAAACTCTCCAACCTTCTCATACTCCTGGTCTTCAATGTCTACGTTTGTAGCAAATAATTATAACATTCAATTTACTAAAACGGTTTATATCCAAAATACTCGTTAAGTAGAAACTCATCAAACCTTTACTTCGATGAAAAACATTTCTTTGCAGAAAACACAAATGGTAAATAAAGATAATCAATTCTATTGTATTCTGTACTAACTGTTATTGAATTCCTTCTCTTTTTATAATTCTTGTTTTTTATTCTATTAGATTTTAACGTCTCGAAATCATTGCCACGACTTACGTTTACACAAAATTTGCTCTGTGGTTGCATCACAACTGTTGACGTCAGCAAAAGGCTGTATGTGCTGTTGCAAATTAAATCAAAGAGGCAGGGTTAACAATTTAACAAGTTTTACCGCCGTAGTTAAAATGTTGGTGTTCTCAGCCCTGAGATGGCTCACACGTGTTACACAACTCGTCATACAGTAATTAGCGACATCACATACGGCGCACCTTGGTGACCTTCACCCTCGTCTGACATTACATAGACACCTGTGACCTTGCTGCTTATGCGGTCACGTGCCGTAAGCTGAGGCACAAACAAGGGGAACTCCCTTAATTACAAAGGAGCGTTGTCTACCAGTTGTTGTTTCACGTTGTTACAAATATCCCAGAGAATTGTAACATTGTAACATTACACTTTGTTTAGTGAACGCCAGAGAAGTCGAAGTTTTGAAAGAAATTGAAACACAAAACACCCATAGAAGATAAGGTCTAACTGAATCCACTATCCTGTAACTGCACCTCCTCACTTCTCCGAGCCATAGCTTCTTTCCGAATAATCGCGTTTAGCTGACAATCTCATCTCATCCAGTGCTTCAGACAAATCATCTAAAATTTACTTACACTCTACACCATGTGTGCTTGTCAACAGTCCTTTGCAGTACTTCCTCGTAGCTCAGTTTATCCCTCTGACACTACGTATGAAGGCCTTTTTGATGCCAGAAACACCACCCTGTAAGTAAAATGACTACAAAACCTTATGTCAATTAAACAGATTTCTTTGTAAAAAAACTAAAGGTAAATGAAGTCAGTAAGTTTTACTGTATGCTGTACTAACATTTATTAATTAGCTTCTCTTTCCAAAAATACCGGTATGGAAATTTTTTGAAATGTCCTTTTCCCTTTAAGTTAGTATTCTCGAAAACATTGTCTTGACCTACGTTGATACAAACATGTTCTCTATGCTTGCGTTACAAATATAGACGTCAGGGAAAGGCTGTGTACCTTTAAGATTTACTCAAAGAATAGGGGTTAACAGTTTAACCAGTTTCCCGCAGTAGTTAAAATATTGGTGTTCTCAGCTGTGAGATGTTACTTAACTCACCGTACAGTAATTAGCAACATCATATACCGCGCACCTCGGTGAGTTTCGCCCTTGTCTGATATTACATACACAACGCTGACCTTGCTGCTTGTGCTCTCACGTCCCGTAAGCTGACGAGCAAACAACGGAAACTCTTACATTACAAAGGAACATTGTCTATCAGTTGTTGTTTTACGTTTGTTCCAAAGATCGCAGGGAATTGTGATATTGTAACAGTGGACTAATTTAGTGATTTAAAGTATTTCATCAGCCCATAGTAGCATTTATTAGCATTCTGAATTTTACTGTGTGCTGATGAAATACTTTAAATCACAACTTCTACACCGTGAAACTAAAACTAGACTATATAGAACATTAGTAAAACCGGTCCTGGTCTAGGAAAGTGAAATATATTTACTGACACAGGGCTACCTGTTTCGACTTGCATCCTTTGAAAGGAAAATAGTTAGGAAATGTTTGGACCCATTAGGAAAGGCGGAGACTGGAGAATAAGGTACAACAGAGAGCTCTATGAGTTATATAGATCGACTGATATTATGACATCAAGTAGGATAGCTAACCTGCGATGGGGCAGAAGAAGTACAGAGAATGAATGAGGAAGATGTTTTTAAGATGATAATGAAATGCACACTACAAGGAAAGAGAGGACGTGGAAGACCCAGACTACGATGGATTGGTGGAATCCTGGAAAATGTGAAAGTGCTTGGAGCAAAAAATTGGTGGACACTGTCTAAGAACAGGGAAGTCTAAAGAAAAATCCTGAGAGAAGCTGAGACCCACGGTGGGCTCTGAGACCCACTGATGATGATGACTAATTTAGTGAGCGTCAAAAAAGTCGAAGTTTGAAAAAGATTTTAATTACAAAACACCCATAGAAGAGCAAGTATAATTGTGCATTGGATAATATTCACCGCCACAATCATGGTAATACGGGTATATTACAATTGCGTATACGTCAGCCAATTACAACTACCCGCAAATAGACAATTAAACACTTGCCACACTAAGTACTGACTCCAGATAAATACGTGCTGAATGGCGTAACTCACAACGCGTAGTGTTGCACCATTTAGAACCGGCGATCGCAGTGGGGTGACGTGATAATGTTTACAAGAACGTTCCAGTTACAGTTCTTATAATAATTTACCAACATCGCGAAAGCTCAGAAACTGCCGGAATATTGCAAACTACGTCATTCAGTTGACCTTGCAACCAGTGATGAGTGAATATCTCTGAATATTCTCCTGTTCCCGCTCATGACGCCCGCTACCTTGTGACTGCCCTGCCTACAGATCTTCCAACCGGCTCATACTCAACAAGGCAACTTCGAAAAGCGGGTATTGTGTCTAGATGTTACTTCCAGCAATTTCTATAATTGTGAATGAGTTTATTTAGAAAAACTACATCAAGTTCACGTCTAATATACTCGTTTTATATATGATCTTGTCGCGTATGTATCTTTATCAATTTCAAATAGCTTATTTCTGTAGCCTGTAATTGGCAACATTCCTTCTTCCTCATAGTCCAGATGTTGCATCCATACAGCAGTGTTGGTATAGCACCTTGTCTTATAAAATTTGATACAGTCTCGTGTCTAGCTTTACTTTTTAATGTCCTTCTCAGTATTCCACACATAGTTTGGAACCTGCCTAGTTTATTGCTCAAATAATCACTACCTCTATAAGAAAGACTAAAACCAAGGTAATTGAGTAGATACCTGTTCTATGAGATAGTCATTTAACATAATTTTAGATCGAATGAGGTATTTCCCAAAAAAAACAAACCATAACCTTTGGTTCCCGAGTTAAAATTTTTAAATTATATTCCTTACTTATCAGTTGGAGGGCATATAAACTTTTCTGCAGTGCATTCTTATTAGCCTGAATTATATCCATATCATCTGCAAAAAGCAGCATATTTAGTGCAGTACAGTTATTTAAGTTGATGCCAGAAGTCTTCGGATTCTATCATTAAGTGTTCTATGCATATAGTCAAGATATATATTACACAATAGGAGGGACAATGTGCATCCTTGTCTAAGCCATCTATTAATTAAAAGTCCTTGTGAGACACGCCTGTCTCACACTACATTATTTACCTCTGTTCCTTTGAATAATTTCTTCAATACGTCAATCAGATGTTTTGGATTTCCGTTTTTATACACTTTCCAGAATGTATCTTGTTTTACCTTATCAAAGTAATTCTCCAAATCAACGAAGGCTATATGAGTATAAAAATTAACTCTCTCTTTTTATATTAAATATAAATGTGGTAAATAATAAATAATTAACAGTAAAGTGAAAAATTCTTACGCCTACAGGATAGGCAAACTTGAAGGTTAAGAGGTTGAAAGCGATGTTTACAAGGTCCACTAATCAAGTGACTCCAAAGCTTTTGACTTTTCTGCACCTTCCAGATTGTGGTCGATTATAAGCCAAACGACCAGAATGTCGCCGGGAAACAATCTCGCAACCGTGCCTAGTATAGGTCTGTAACAGCTAAAGGAAAACAACTCATCACTACTAGAGTTGATGTGCGTAAGTCAGTATACACCAAATTAGGTGATAGTGAACATTTCACTACATGGTAGTACATTGTCGTACATGGTCTTCTTGATGGTACTTCGCATTTGACAGATTGAACGGTCAGTCTTTCGTTATCCATAGCTTCTTAGTGTTTCTATGATTTATATTTCTGATTTTTATTTTGTTTTAATCTGTAAACATTTATTTTGTTGTCAATGTCTTCACTTACAATTCTGTCAGCTCTTGTAAATTTTGTCATTCTGAATTGAGAGTAAGTAATTCATTTTGAATGACTGTGTTTTCAAATTTTTCGTGGTTGCAACCAACGTTTTACTCATATAAAGTAAAGTAAAATAAAGTCATCTAGTGTGCTGTAAAATTCAATTTTACTTTTGGATATTAACTATGGATTTAAAAGAAGGCATTTTATATACCCAGTAGCCCAGTTATCGAAGAGTTTAGGATTAAAGACGATAAACCTTTTAAAGTTACAGTGAAGGAATCAAACTAACTGGAGAAAACATTCCATTCCGTTTCTCTGGCGCTACAGCCCACGATGAGCCTTAACCTCCCCGAGTAGTCGCCTCCAAACACCTCGGCCCTCCAGCTACCGCCTGCAATCCCAGATACCCATCCTTCTGAGTGCATTTCTGCGTCCTGTAGCCACCTTCTTCTAGGTCTTCCTTTCCTTCGATTGTCCACCTGTTCTCCCTCAAATAATTTCTTTGGGCCTTCTGTTGTCCTCCATGAGCATCACATGTTCCAACCAGCTGATACTCATAGACTTAGTGAGCCTCACTATGTCCTCGCCACTTATCAATTCCTCCGTTTCCCTATTGATCTGTCTGCGCCATTCTTCACCTTCCTTTACTGGTTTAAAGATTTTTCTTATAATTCTTCTTTCAAAGACTCTTAAACTATAAAATAAAATCTAGTTTCTCAACGTGCCATACGGTTGACAGCCCATCCAAGTATCGTAATTATAGCAGACTCTTTGATTAAGAATATTTACAAAAGGTCATTTAATGATAATATGATAAGGTAACATCCTGTATATTTTTAACCTGATCTCTTTACGTCATTACATATTCTCCTTTCCCTGAGCTCACTTCCATCTCGTATATTTTTTTGTTTTCCATTTACAATACATTGTCTGCAAAAGTATTAAGCAACGTAGTAAACCAGTTGGAAAGTAGCAATATTAATTATTATTACAAACCTATTGTTATTCTTACATTAAGTAATATATAGACCTAATATTCTGCAAACATTAAAAATTATTAAGTTTTCAAGTAATAATTAAGTTGAAATAACATTAAATATGTAAGTTATGTAGTTAAATATTTTAATGAATTGTAATCATGGTTGGATGTATTATAATTGTATCTTATTAATAAACCATGCGTTAATAAAATCGTATGAACTTTATTAAAACTAATGCGTCATAGTAATTATTATTTTTTATGTAACATACGAAGACAAACATATACACAAACAGTCAGTCTCTTTATGTGCGTTAATTATGTTGCATTGCCTGTATACTGGTCTTGACAGTGGAAATAAGACCTGAAAATCATGGGCACAATTCATCGACTGAGAGTCACAGAATTTTTCGTCGTGTCAGAACGACATTTCTTTCGCAGAATACTTCTTAAGAACGATGCACATCAGAGGAAATTAAAATGAAAAGGGTGCAATTTGTTTCTCCGTGTGTTTTACCTTTTTGCACTGTGATAGAATAATCTCACAGGAATAAGTTTGTAGTAAATAACAGGGCGGCAAGACATAAACAAACACAGAATAAAAATAAACTGAGACAAGTAAACACATACACACACAAATAAATGAGAGTAGAAAATAAAATGTGACAAAAATATAAATGAACTGTCGCGGAGACAAAGCAAATCAAAACGAATATCCTTGTGGAGAAAGAAAAAAATAGAACACTGCATGATGCAAATAGTGCATAAAAGTAACATCCTATTGCGCTGCAAATAAAAGTAACGCACGTTCAGCTAGTCTGCATTTCACAGGATTGACTAACCACCAAATTCAGATAAACTCTCTAGTGGCACTGCTTTCATCGTAATATTTTTACTTGGTATTTCGATGCCTATAATCTGGGATCGTTCTCAGGAACTGTCCGTTCGGTTGACAGACCTTGTTCAAAGACAAAACAAGGTTAACAGCTCTACCTAACCTAACCTAGCACGACACGAGGACGATTTCTGAATATAAGGGATTGAAAAATAAAGTGAAAAATACTACAATAGAGGCTATCCGAGTAAGGGATTTATATGAAAAAAGTAACCCATGCCTTATGAGTTTTAAAGAATCCACGAAATACACGGATTTTAGGCAAGAAACCCATTTCTGCTCTATAAAAACGAGCTTAGAATCTGGACTGATACTCACGGTCATAGTAGTTATCTGAAGACAGCTGTTTGTGCTTTGAATGATACATAGTTTGTAAACAAAAATGGATGATTTGTATTTTGAATTATATAACTTATTGTCCCTCGGACAAAAAGTTTAGGTTGCTGCTATCGTCCGGACAACAGTCATTGTTTGCCGTTTTTTTATCTGCTCGTCTACCTTAGACTAGATTAGATCATACTCATCTTTCTGTAATCATAAGACTCCAGTTTGTTGTCATCTCCAGCAGTTCATCATTGTCGTTTATTATTATTATTAATAGCGTATGCATTCCTTACAGCGTTGTAGATTCTCTGTAGAGTCTTGTGAGACTCAACGTCAGTAGCAAATCACTACACTGCCACTGGATTTGTCATAATGTTTTGTCCCCTGGCCTCCAAACAACCATGTCTCTCAACTCTATCCAGTGCTTTACACTTTACCTTCTTTCAACCTTAAGGCTGGCTAACAGCAAGAAGATACCCAGCAATCTCATATTTGATTCCTCTGCATCTTCAGCGCTTTAAACAAATGATAGTGGCGTCCACCTGTAATGTCATCAATTAACTGAATTCTAGGAGTTACTATTGATTCAGGTCCTGCCTGCAATAACCATGCAGCCAGGGCACCGTAGCAAGTCTCCAAAAAAATGATCACCTCTTCTTATTGTTTCAACAAAATTGCACTTCTCACTTACTCGTGTAGTACATCTTCATTTCTAAGGTTTCTGGTTCACGATATTCGGAGAGCTTGATGCCAACACCACGGAAGCTTTTATTTTTTTACTTATGCCTACCGTAGAGTCGATGTTTGAGCTACAGCCTTCCGCATCCCAGTTGAAACTTTTACATATTTACATATTGATTCGTACACTTAAGACACGCTGAACTCAATGCACGTAATCACTATTAAAAAACGTTTCCACCTGAGTAATTCTAGAACAGATTTCTCGCTAACAAACACCATCAGATGAAATGAGGAACTCTAAGCACCTAAATTCGCTGAATTGAGTGAACCACTGTAATATAAGTACAAGTTATCTTCCTACATTCCGTCTCTGTAATAATTCTTGAGTCCTCTCATTTACATTCTCATCCTCCAAAAACTTTTCATCTTATCCTCACTCGTCCACCGGGAGGTTAAGTTTTCCTAATCTTCTCGAGCGACGACTTTTCTTGTTGCCTATTTATACGCCCAAAGTATTAATATTCTCAGTGCCTTAATGGCCCTTACAATATATTGACGTCTATATTTTTATATTTCTTATAATTGACGTCTATATTTTATAATTTTTTATATATTTCTATATCACTTTATGTTAAAGTATGTGTAATATTATATGTGTATCTCT
Organism: Magicicada septendecula; assembly: GCA_034769895.1. Taxonomy (NCBI): domain Eukaryota; kingdom Metazoa; phylum Arthropoda; class Insecta; order Hemiptera; family Cicadidae; genus Magicicada; species Magicicada septendecula. The sequence continues at coordinate 323,532,722 of CM068375.1, forward strand.
TATAATCTGAGGTTTTTTAAATTAAAACGTAATTATTGATACATTTAATACCCTGAACAAAAGAATGACATTTAAACTCTTGTGATTAAAATTTTTTGAAAAATGTCTATATTATTATTCATTAACAGATGACATCTGCAAACGCATTTTAATTGTTATCAATGTATACATAACGCACGTTTCACACAATTAATTAATATTATCACTGGTTTTGTGGCGCGTTACCCTGCTGAGCTCCAAAAACGTAACGCACAACACACGCCAGAAACAATGAAACTACTTATTACTACCTATGTCGCTTTACACAATATAAGATACTCCTAAAATAGTCTTAACGTCTAACATAATTACCTAAGGGCTGGGGTGTATATAGAATTAAAACTCAATACAAGCAGCTAGTGAGCAGAGTCAAGGTGCACCCGTTTATTTTAGAATAAAATAAACCTCAGAACGTTATATAATTGTGTTTCAGCCAGTGAAAGATGAATTACTGAGTCGACCAAATACAGAATAAATTAAATCCCAAAAATCACAAAAATTCAACAATAACATAATACAATTACTAGATTAACCAATTACTAAAAATTCCTCAGTTGCATCAATTAAATGTTGGGTGAAATCGTTAAAAATTTCAATAATTGCATAAGTCAATGCCAGTTTACAATTTGTAATATATAGCGTACAAGCTATGATTAGTTCATTACATTTCTTAACACCTTTTTTTTTGTAAAGTCCTTGCAAGATAAAAGTTCATATTTCACAAAATGATAAATTTACTTCATCTTACTTTTGACTAGTAATCTGGTAACTGGAAACTGGAGGTGAATATAACTAATGAATAATAATGTTACTTGAACATGTGAGTTGTGTTTGCTGGCGGCCTGCTGTTTCTGGTCACGCCGTGCGTAAGCCAGTCATGGAAAGCCGTGTTTCTGCGCTGTTCATACGGCGTCCCGTCGTACGTATTCTTGAGAGTATGAAGAAACCATGTGGCGAATCAATACTCTCACGTTCGTGGGCACATACGTGGAACCAAGCTTTACTGAAAGTTCCAAACTCTTTAGTATAAGTTACCAGCTACTACACGTGCACGTTAAGTCACATAATACATAATTGCAAAATTTACAAAGTACAGTTATAACAATTCTCAAGACTACAAATCAAATTCTATAACAAGTGGCAAATGCTAGAATTTACACATCATTCATTTTCTTTAAACTAACTGGCTGAAACTTGGTTTTTTCTCAAGGCTAACCATTACAAGCAAATACATTATGGTAGATTATGAGTTACAGTCTTTTACAAAATACAAGTTTTTATTTTACAAACGTTACAGACGAATATAGTTCGTCACCAGCATTGATTTATGAGATTTAAGATAACTAAGAAAACATAATTGCCTTTGTGATGAGACTTCCAACCAAAGTACCCACCAGAAGACGACGGGCGACTCTGCTCACAGCGCAGTTTGATGGTAGACTGACTGAACTAGTTGAGCGAAAAGCTTTACTAGAAAAGGTCCGGGGGGGGGGTGACGTCAGGGAACGCTGACCAAAGTACGAATAATTTTCCGTCGCGCGACTATTTAAACTTATTTTAATTGAATCGGTATTAACGCGTGTTGCATTCGGCAAGGGGTGCTGAATAACTGCAACAGTTTCAATACGATTTTCTATAAATTTTTATTCTTAAATTACTATTTACGTTAAAATCAAAGGAGATAATTTTTAAAAGCGCATGTTGTTTTCCTATAAGTTTATGCATTGCATTCTTAACTTAAATTGTAAATTTTCACTGTGAATACAAAAGTTCACTCCCCTGAAACACGTCAATAACTCTGAGTATATGTGCTGTAATGTTTCTTATAATACGCGCCACTATGACGTGTCTACTAAGCTACATAATCTCAACCATAATTGCGGGTAACTTGAGGAAGCTTGAAGTCATTAGGTACAGGAAAACATGTAAGGTTCTAGAAGGTGGATAGCCTTCTCACACTTCTTTTTAGATTTGAAAATTGGACTTTGACAAAATTCCAATGGTACATACATATATTTGAGGCTGAAGGTAGATTCCTTAGAACGATTTCTGAGTATACTCCTCAAGATCACAGAACATATAGCGATATACAGCAAGAACAAGACATCATTTTTACACGATTAGGCCTACCCGATATTGGCTAAATAAATTGGAGCGGTTTAAGCTACTGTTAAGCTACACGGAAGACGTCCGAAAAGCAATAGAGTGACCAGGTTTATAATTTTCATCTTAGCGCACGAAAAATCAACCTTAACTTAATCTGTGGAAATGATTATGATGTTTGTTAAAACATTTATAAATTAAATGTAAAAATCCTTTACTTTTTTTAGTAGATTAATTCAAATGAGGATACTGCAAGAAGGGTTGTAGAATGTCAAAATCGGCTTGCCATTTAATTAAACAACACATCTAATATCATCAACCAACAAATATGTGAGGTATGTGATAAAATCATTTTCGGTTTCGTAAAACGCGTTGCAGTGCATGTGGAACTGATAACTCCCTTCCATAAAACGCGTAATTGATAGCAACAGCCTACTGTCCACGTTAATAACGCGGGTTACACGGGCGAATGAAAGCATATGGCCACAAGGTATCCGTTCGTTGTCGTAAACAGTCAAAGTGTCGATTAATTAACTGTAAAACTCCCGACTGTAAATACCTAACATAGTTCGAAGTCGATCCTAGCCAGTGACGTTTAACTAATTCACCCGTCCACCACAGCTTTCTATACCTGGTTCACTTTCGTTCCTATTTAACTCCTTATAATTTTCCTTATTCTCTTTTTTGCACTTAGTCTGCTTTTTCATCTTCCTCTCTTGTTACAGTTCTCTTGTTGTAACTGATATGATATGATGTGACTTAAAAATCACGGTTAGTTTACCAGTTTATACTTTTTAATTACTTACTACAAAATAAAAATTTAAGGTTGACATTAGCCATGCTTCGTACTGCATGATTTATTGTGTTGTTACAATTTTAATTTACCCTACGCGGCTAAGTAGTAACATTAATGCACATACACACACACATACATTGTGTATGTCCGTGTTTATATTGTTACGACGGTCTAACTGATCGTCGTATGGTACAGTGGAAAACAAGATACTAGACACCAATTAAGTCACTAATCACCAGCTTTAATTACCACAATTAAACAGTTTGTAAGTAACAAGGTAGTCTCTTACAACAAATCAAATAAAAATTGTTCACACTCAAGAAAAATGTCCACTAATAGAGTACCGTACAATAATAAAACACATAATACTTCGCCACAATACTTCGAACCGCACTGTGTAAATCGCCACTTAAACGCACTGTGTAATCCCCCGACAAAAACTAACCTGACCGTCGCTGAATGTCTGTATTTATACCCCGCTGATTTCCAGAATAATCTGTCACTTTGGATGACTTGTTATACAAACGGGTGCTCTCGAGGATCCCCTAGAAACAGTGTCCTTGAACACACTGCGCAGACCGGTATGGACTGGTATAGACCCGATAGTTGACTCGTAATTGTCTTTCACCGCAAAGTAGCAGCATTATGTACGCACACACACATTACAGCCGAGCCGTAACATTCGAGAAACTTGAAAAACGTTCCGTATTACGTAACACTTTTTCCGCATTACGAACAATATATATAACGATATGTAGGAGGTGCTTCCAGTAAAGCTGATCGGCTACAAAAGTACCATTAAGTATCATTTAGAAACACCTTATGAAACAGAATTACAATTATTTTTATTTATCTGTGCAGTCTGTTCAATAAAATAAATAGGAAGCTTATCGATTACTCAAACCTGACATGAAGTGAATTAATCAATTATTACTTATGCATGTTTTCATATACAGTTTTAAGTTGTAATGTGTTTAATTTAGTAACCGAAAGATAGGTTAAAATATATTGACGAATTTGAATTACTTTGTTTGGTGGCCGATGTCCACATGTTATGGCCAATAAATGCGGACATGTTTGTAGTAGTTTGGTATACGTGTCAATAATTTGTTTAACAGTTTCACTTGCTGGAACCATTGGAAGGTTATGACAGCCTTCTCATTTGTGACAAACCACGAAAACTTGTTACGGCACGTAAGTCCTATTGCTTGAAAATTTTCAAGAATGGAGGCGCTGGAGCTTAACCCAGATATCCGATACCTGTATCCCGTAAATACACAATGGCTTAACAAACCATTATAATAATGATAACTGTGATATCTACCTGGGCGCCAGTAGTGTTTGTGGAAATCTCATCATCGATCATACAAGTAGGCACCGTGTCACCCTTTTCTCGAGGTGGAACCTCACATATTTAAGTAGTGATTCACGTCAGTTATTTCAGTGAGTTTGTCATTTAGGCCGTTATGTTCCGTTGAGTTGTATCATGACATTCTTATTGAAAAAATTAATGTACACTGATTTAATTTTCTTTAGTTTAAAGCTTGCGCTTTGTTTTAATTTAAAGCAATTTTTGTCAAATTGATGTAAATTATCTTGTAATTATCTAAATCTTATACTAAATATTACAAGCATAACAACGTAATTACAGTCATGTTTACGCACAGTGTTTGTCTTAGTGCTGTAGTGTTTCTCAGTACGTAATAAGGTATCTTTTCAACAAGGCATTAAACATGTTTGTAAAGCTAAGGAGACTTAAACTGAAGTAACTTGTGGAAACGTTAAAGTTGCCGCTGATTCTGATACACTTTACGCAGTTTTAACTACTTCAAGTTGCTGTTATCACTACGATAAAATATCGTCAGTTGTTAAAACTATTAAGTTGACAGGAAGATAAGCAACTGAACACTGCCTGGTTAAGAGTTTTAACACAGTTAACTTGTAGATTTAAGTTGCACCTGTGAAATGTACGGGTAGAATGAAAGACAAGTAAGTAGTGTCAAGGGGAAAGAGGGTGTGAGTAGGCAGTGAGGGGGTAAAATAAATTTTCCTTCAGTTTAGAAATAGTTAACTCTGCTTTAACAGGTATTTAAACGATGCAGCACATTACTTTAACATCTTTATGGATCATTTTAAACAGACAAAGAACGTCATGTAGTGGTGGTTTGGAGCTGAGAGGGGTAAAAAAATAAGCGGATAAGGAGGTGGAGACAGTAAAGAGAAGCAGAGACGATGGTACACAACTATAATTTTAGTTTTAAGAAACGGTAAACTCGTATAGAAACTGTTTGATATTTTACAGTACCTGTGAGAAAACCATCTTGAAAACAATATTGGTAAGCCACAGTGCATAGGAGAAAATTCAGATGTGCAGTTTATATTTGAAATGAATATCAAGAAGAAGTGTAACAGGTCAACAAATTCAAATATCTTATGGCGATAATCGCCAAGAAAATTATGCATTATCAGCATCTACAGGCCATGCCTTATCGAGTTAGTTACGTTTCTTTCTCCATCATCGTCCTCTTTACATCGCAGTACATTAGGAACTTCATTACCTTTCCCATGTCTTTCGAGAACGCTGCTGCTCTTAGTCGTCTCCTTAGTTTTCCCCCAACACATTTCCTTCAAAAATGTTAGGACTTTATAGTGTCGTAACATGTGCTTGATCAAGTTTACCCTTTTCATTCCAATCATTTTTAAAAGTAATCTATTTTCGTTCAATTCTGCTTATTACTTTTCTTATCCATCAAACTCGTCCTCGTCGTTCTCCTCCAGACCCAATTTTCTATTGCTTCCAGCTTCTTTCTATCTATTTTGCCGAGGGCCCACCCCTCACACATATAAGTTAAGACACTGCAGACAAATGTTTTTGCAAACCTTTTCCTTACCTCCAAACTTAAATGATTCTTTGTAGGTAAATTTCTTGCCTGCTTTGCTAAAGCTATTAAACTCTTAATCTCTGTCCCATATCTATTTTCACAAGCAAAGGTGTTTAACCTACTACTTACAAGCAATTTAAACCTACTCTAAAATTGTATTACCCAATTTAATATCACGTTTACAGTCTCTTCTTTCTTCTCTATCAAAATTGTTTTTGTTTTCTTCTTGTCAATATTTAATTTAAGTTTACCTAGGGTCTCAGATAAGATTTCTAACATTCTCTTTCTTCTTTTTACCTAGTCTGCGATTATTACAATATCATCTATAAAGCGGATACTCTGAATGCGCATTCCATTAGGATTTATGGCTTTGGTTTTTTATTTCTTTCATTCTTGTGTCTCTTCTTATGTTTCTTGCCTGATCAATAAATATGTTAAACAAATATGGAGATAAAGTAGAATGCAAAGACAAGTGACATAAAAAGATCAAATTGGATATGGTGGGACGTACACATTTCCATAGAGGTTTAATTACACAGTGGGTTATCAATGCTGAGATCAGTACAGCGGTGTGGACGGGTCAATGTATGGAGACTGAACGCTGCAGCTGTGGAGACGAGCTCCATGAGACACAGTGAAGGGACAGCAAGACTGCAAAGGATCTCTAATGACCAGATTACAGGACGGAGAGACCGGAGCAGCATATATTGTAAAATGAAATGAAATGGCTTTGTTATGTGATGAGAATGGGAGGCGAAGTGGATGTTTAAGTATACGGTAGTATACGGCGGGTGTCTTGTAGCGATGGTATGCCGGAAGACGTGGAAATACGCTGGTTGAAAGTAGACGATGCCCTGGATAAATGTAGGTAACGCCTGTGGATGGGGAGACGTTCTGCAAATCACGTTGAGGAGGGAGAAGAAGCTAACTATATTCACACTTTAACGACAAGCATTTATGACTGGCTATAAATAATTTACAGCGTTCTTCTTAGTAGTAGATCTAATTAAACACACAAGCTAACGTACGCAGTGAATGTTTGGAAACCTGTAGCATTCTGAGCAATGTATAATTCGCTACAGTGTGTGGACATTTAAATATAAATATAAATATTATTTATTGACCGTATTAAATGTAATTTCTAGTAGATACTGAGTTCCATTCGTAATAGAAACGCAGTTTTTTTTCAAACGTTTTGAGATTTATTTAATACCATAGTCGTGGTTAACATAAAATACAAGATAGAGTAATTGTAAAAAAGGTTTTCCACAAGTTCTATGACATTATATCGTAGGATAATACTACTATTAATATCATATAACTTTAGAAAAATTCTATTACAACAACATTATCTCTACATATCTACTAGAAAAAAATTTAAATATATTGTAATACAAAGCAATAAATTTATTCTTCGAGTAAATATTATATATAGTTATGTTCATCTCTCATTTTTGCAGATGTAACAACTTCACAACTTTTAATGTATGTTAATCAATGTTATAATATTTATTTACCAATAAACTGTTTTGGGTGGTAATTTTGAAAAATTTATTATTTCGGTTTTTATTTATTTTAATGCACTTATAATGTTAAATGCGTCATCTTGTTTTTTATTTCAATTTATTACTTAGTTTAACAATTATTATTACTATTGCTTTTGTATATGTTAGAATTATTCTACACATATTTTTCTTAAACTTTTTGTACACGTCTTATTTCAATAAAATTTTGAATGTTTAAAACTGATTGTTTATTTCTTATTTATGTCTCAGGCCTTGTGGCTGTATTATTATAAATTAAAATCGCGAAAGTTTACTTTAGTAACATGCAGACTTAATTTAACACACAATACATTTTATACAGACGTGTGTTAAATGTAAGAGAGGAGAAAGAAAATGAAGTTAATACGTTACATTAACCGAATTATTAAAATAGAATAAAATTAAATTATTCATTCATAAAACATTGTAACCTATAAGGTTACAGATTACCATAAGTAAATTTAAGTAAGGTGAATGTAATTACATAAAATTTATTTGCCAAAGAAATTCGGTATCTTGATAACAGAATATAATGGTCATTTACAGGAAAACACAAAAGCACCAAGAGTTAGGCCTACTATCAGGAACAATGCATGCGTGTGCGTCCGAGAGTATATGTATGTGTGTGTGATAATATTAAGTTAAATAAAAGCACAGTGGATCAGAAGCATTCTGCAGCGTGATGTAATTTCCGGCATTGAGAGTAATTTATCAAAAGTCAAATCATTTTACAAATGTACTATACCTAACTGTCCGTGTAACTTCATTAGCCGTTGACTGTTGCAGCAACACAAACCGTCACAACACTTTGTTACTTGTCCCATATTGACCTGCACTGTGTTGACCTACAGATTGAACTCTGATTAATGTTTGTGTCTCTACTGCACTGCGCCTAATTGTGTCAAAACAGCTGTACTTTACGCTCGTACTCGCGCGCGTGTGATTGTGTATGTGCGTTTTTTGCTCATAGGTTGATAACCCTTTATTGAAATCTTCGTATATATAGCCAAATGTGACACATATTTATGTTTAGTATTAACTGGTACATGTACTGCTAAATTAAGTACGTAGTTTATTTAGCAAACCCTGTTGAATATATGAGCATCGTGGCATTCTATTTATGTAATGACAACGGAGTTGTAGCCGTTTCAGTAGCGTCACTGTGTGGAACAGTAGGCCTAATTAGTAAATTATTAGTAACTAGCTGTTAGCCGCGGCTTCGCACGTGAATATTTGAGTTTTAATAAGTATTTTAATATAATTTTTATTGTCTATGTCCATATGGCTTTCTGGCAGCTCGTATAACAATTTTGTACTCATTAGTCAAATTCTCTCCAAAGCTGTTTTCAGCACGTGTACTATTTTAACTTGTACTAAATTAATATGTTCCTACAACAGCCTTTGGAGATTCAAAAGTACCCGTTTATAAAGCCTTTAGAAATATTAAAAAACTACCAGTTAAATCAAAAACGTTAAATTCTTAATTTTAAGTGTTACTGTGTTAGAATCACTGTATAACACATTAAACGTTGTTTTATTCAACTATGGCTTTTATTTATTTCAGCAGTAAACTAAAAATCAAAAACTCTTGTCATCTAACCACACAAATGAAAACAATACGTATTTTCGCGTTGCTTTTAGTAATAGGACAATTTGCTATTAGTACACTTCTTCTTTTCTACATCGTAATATATCAATACAATCGCATATTATATAAAATATCAAAAATGTACTGCAGGAATAGGTAAATGTACAGTTCTGATGCCGCTAAATAGCTTTTGTTTATTTACTTGTTACAATAGTAATTAATTCTGGTCTCCATGGTGTTTTTGACATCTTTAGTAGTAGTATTTAATGTATTTCATTACTTATTTATTGCATCCTCATAAATACGTATAAACAAACATTGTATAATTGTTTAAGGCAATTACAGAATATATAGACGTATCTGTGTACAAAATTACAAAATATATCAATGCAATCGCATATTAAAAACATTAAAAACTTCAGGAACGGATAAAGGTACAGTTCCGATGCCGCTAAATATCATTTGTTTATTTACTTGTTACTACGGTAATTAATTCTGGTCTCCATGATGTTGTTGACATCTTTATACGCGTCAAAAAAAAGGGATATTTAAAAGTGGCTAAATCGTGCGAACGGTGCAAAATATCAAATTCCAAGTTAGACAGTGTTTTTTGCCTTGTGTCAAAGGTTACCTGTGCAAAATTTGGTGGCAATCGGTCTACGGTGTGGATTTGTATTCAGTACCCATAAATCCTCAGGTACTCTGAATTTTATATGTATAGATTGTTTAAGTCGTTTTAACAAAATACTACATAAGAGTTAAACGCAAACTCTTATCAATCATTGCGTCTATTTTAAGTTAAACACAATAATTTCTATCAAAGTAGTAAGCAAATCTGCTGCAGTCTTAGGTCTACTTTCTAAATAGATTATTCCGAATCAAGACGGAAATTGTGTTGTTGAAAGATAAAGGAAATGAAAGATAGTATGCCTCGGGCTACTATTGCAGACCCTATATTTTGCCTACTGTATACGAGTGATATGCTGTATCACTGTACCTATTGCTGTGCCCGGCAGATACTTTGCGTTATCCCCAGAAGGCTATTATGTGAACTGAGGAAGTATGTTGGACTACAGTTACCTGCTCACACTAACAGAAGTTTCAAAATACACCGCACATACGCATACCTCTCTCATACCTTCATTCCTTTATCACTGCCCTCACAACATTTATACTGAAACAAACTGAACATGTGGTAAAACATACCCAAGTGTTTATACTATTTCCGTTCTGAGTTTAATCCTCATGCTAACAAACAGGCGTGGCACATTGAAAAACCTATTTGCTGCTTGAATAAGAGGCATGTCACACTGACAGAAGGAGTACTGACGGGGTACATATAATGTTGATACTCTATAAACATATATAAATTTTAATAATTTGTTAAGCGACAAATTATTACAATTTACATATGTTTATAGAGCATCAACATTATATGTACCCCTTATATGCTCAGTGTTTAATGTATTAAAGTTAAACTCGGCTCATGCTAGCAGCAAGTGGCAGAGACTTTTTGTTTAGTTGTTCACATGTTTGGCCAATAGTCTTCCAATCATAGTATTTTATTATGTGGGTATAAATTATTTTTAGACAGTAAAAGAAGAGCTGTCGATGGAAAACTCTTTAAATAATGTATATGTATTTTATTCAACTTCTTCCCAAGTTGAACAAATTACAAATTAACAATAAATTTAAACAATGTTTTAAGAATTGGACTGCCTACATTTTGAAGTAGGAAGGAATTCAGAAGTTAAAACTAATACGCAATGAAAACTTAGTATACTACTACACACATATACTAGGAAGCACATACGATGATGAATAATGAAAGTTCGTTGCACAGAGAGAGACGGAGGAAACCACTGCAACAAAAAGAATTAACAAAACGTTACAAACAGCACTAACTAGCATAAGCCAAACGATTGATTGCGTCTTACTAGCTGACTAATCACTCAATACTTTCTGTTGCTTCAAACCAGCTAACAAGTTTTGAGTTCATATGTGCTCACGAGTATAGTCGCCTACGACGACAAACAAATGGACCAAGACCAAACAGGATGAAAATTAATAAACATAAATTAGTATATATATATATATATATATATATATATATATATTGCAACATTACAATTTTTATATATTTTGTGTATCTGAAGTACTTAACGTAACTATCAAAGAACTTACCAGCTAGGTCGTGGGATTTCTGTTTTCGTTACGTTAGTTACCTTTTGTTGCACAATAAATTTGATGTGAGAAAGGAGGAGAAAGATTTTATGTTAATAAAACATTTATTTATAAAGAAAACGAATTCTTTAAAACTTGAAAAGAAATCTGTATTAAAAGTTGCCTTTTACGAGAGGCTGTAGTACACGTGACACAGTTTTAGGTTTGTGTATATATTGTAACAGTACGTCTGTGTACGTTACTGTGCATTGTCGCAGTTAGTTAAAAAAACTGCTAAATTAGAATAAATCATTAATAATGTCAATAATTTAAAAAAAATGTGTATTGAAAACTGTAAGTAACCAGCGCAGGGGAACACGAATGAGCAGGACGGTACTGGCATATCACGTCACAAACAAGCTAAGACTGTGTACAGTGTAAGTGATATGTGTGTGTGTGTGAACCAGTAGAAACCGAAGTAGCGTCACCCCTGAATAAATGTGAATTAAATAGAAATTTATTTCAATTTTGGTAAGTGCGCGTAAGATATAACAAAACAAATTACGCCACGTTATTAATAATATAAATACGCCCAAATTTGCAAAATCTAGTGCGAAACAAACAATACATACTAATGCAGTGTAAATAAAAGTGAATAGAACCAACATTAATTAAAGTATATAGAAAAACTGTTAATATACAAATATACATAAAAAAGTTACTGATCGTATGAACATCGAGTAATAAACAAAAGACTTTGCATGTTGCGAATAAACGTAAAATAAGTACGAAAAATAAACGAACCCGTGAAGGGACGCTTGACAAATTATAACAATACAAATCGTGCACAGAATGGTTGAAACATGAATTTTGCGCCCGACAGTATCAACAAGCGAGGGCCGCAGAGCCGAAGACTATGCTCTACGGTGAAGCATCCAAGGTCGATACCCCAACAGTATGGAGATAGCACCGTACGAGTCATCTGAATGCTGAGTGGACCAGGAGGACCAGACGATGGACTCCAGGAGGATCAGACGACAACGGAGGATCGACACAGGATACAGGACTCAGGATCATGACGAGGAATCACTGAGTATTACCGCACAAGCAATAAGGTGACATGAAACCATTCTTAGTCGTCAACCAACGAGTCTTAAAAGACATTAAAACTTTAAAAAAGAAAAGAGTAAAGAGTCAATGTGTGCCGTGGTTATATCGAAAAGTGGTTATGAATTAACCACTAAGAATTAAGAATTAAGTGGTTATATGGCCACTTAATTTTATTTTCCGTGCGTTCGGCGCACTATCACGGTTTGGTCGATGCCCGCGTTGATATCGAGATGCAAGTTGTTCGCTGCTACCGTGAGTGGTGACGTCATTGGGCAGGCGGTGGTTTTCGCTTATTAATGAAATTTAGTCAGCAGCGTCGGAGTTTCTATAAGTTAACGTCGAGCCGTGCGTCGTTCTCTTTTCTCGTTCAACCTCGGGGGCGGCTGGATTGTGATGGCGTAAATTGTTACTCCACTATGCATAGATAAATTTTCATAAAGAGCTTCAGGTGAGCCAGTATTGCGAGTTATGTGTAATATTAATTTAATTGTGGTTTTGTGTGTGTGAAATGTAACGATCGTTGTGTGTGTGACTCAGGCGGTCCATGTTTGTGCCGGTAAATATGTGAGCACGTGGTAAAATTTATTTTATTCTCAACATAAAGAAATAATGTTGTATACCGTTCAGAACGTAAAACAATTAAGAATTAGAGCAAGTATGAATTTATAATTGTGGTTCTATGAAGTCTGATTATTTTTGAAGTATTTATAAATGTTTTAGCAGAGACCACGTGCTCGTCAGTCAGTCTTTTTGTGAACTTAAACCTTCAAGGTAACCCAGCAAATTATTAAGCTTAACATGTATGATTCCGGTGTAACATGGTGAAATTTAGAATTGAAATTAAAAGCCCGAAGGGTGATTTTGACTTGAGTTACTCACCGGCTATTGCTGCATTGAAGTCATATTGACGTGTGCGATTTGAGTGCTTGGACGAAGGATTGTTGGGGTGGTGGGTGTGTGTGTGTGTGTGTATATACACACATATATATATATATATATAGAGAGAGTCTGTATATGTTGGAATCGAGTATACAGTAAACATTTTCACAGGTTTCTCCGCCTAGTCGAGGGGAAAGGGGTCCAGGTGATGGGCACGCTACATCTACGCCCATCCGCAGAGCCTGCGTAAGACACCCAACGCCGTCACGCCATCCGGCATCGTCCTTCACACACCACGAAAATGCAGGAACGTCTTTACTGCCCGCCGAAAGATCAGGTGGGAAAATTTCATAATTTAATAAACATCACACCCGAAGTGCTCAGCAGTAAACATCACACGCTAAAATCTATATCTCGATATTAAACTCACGTTTAACGTTACTGAACATGTTTAGTGAAAACATGCTGAAGTGTGGACATTACTGACTGGGTTATAAGTAACTTATAAGTAATTGTGCTTTGATTTGTATAGAGCCATGGGTTACCTTTCAATTATTTAAATATTTAATTCTATTCCTGTGAAAAGACAAAACAATTTAAAACTCTTTTTGACAATATTCAGAACTTAAGAAAATATAATACTCGCAGTGCTTGCATCTGCCTGCCATATGACCGGTGATCCTGCACGTTTCTATTTGTTCTCTGTTTTTTCTAAATTTTAAAATTTTCTTTATTTGGTTATTTTGCTGGTTCAGTTTAATTATTCAAAATTTATTTTATTCCGTAAATTCCTATACTTATTTAACTTAACCCCTTATTTTAATTTAGTTAACTTAACAATTAACTTAATATGCGATACTTCATTTTTTCAACTACTAATTTACTTTAATTGAATTCAGTAACTGTTCAATTAAAACGTCATGGACACGTCATGGACAACGAAATCCAAGAATTTAATTTAGTTGCTTTTTATTTAACAAACTTAAACCTCGGTTACTGTGATCACGGTTTCCAGTTGATGTGATTAATCCTAGTGATGGTGAACAGGTAGATGTAAGTACGTCGGCACACTTGAGTAATGTTTCATTGAATTTACTTATCAAACATTATTTTTCAGTTATCGATTATTATTGTATTATTTAATTATCATGGATTGTTTGCTCCAGACACTTATACTTATTATGTGTTCATAAATGTTTCCTGCATTACTCATGCAATACAAACTGTTGTAAAATATAGGAAGTAAAAGCCATAATTATAATACTCATGAATTCAGTAGGTTGGCATGCCATTATTAAATTTGTGGAAAATACTTTGACATATTTCATGTAATTAATCCACCAGGTCATTGTAAACACTGTGACACATTTTGTGTAAATAAACCACTATGTGAAATTCAAAGAAAGAGCTGAATGGAACTCTAGTATCAAGAAATTTAAAGAAAAAAGGAAGATTGTAAAACTATTGTTCAAAAAAACTTAAGTAAAATCTTGTTACTCTTACTGTTGATCAGCTGTTTTCTTGCAAGACCTGTCACTATGGCTCAGCATATTTTATTTCCAATCTAGGCCACATGCCTAGTCTTAAATATTAAGTTACGCCTCCCCAGAAAAAAAAAAATTTTTTTGGTGATTAGAAAAGGTGGGTAAAAAAAAACATTCTTAGTACAAGGGGCCTTTCAAATGATAAAATTTAATAGTGTAAATAATAATTGGAAATCTAATTGGTTAAATTGTAGGCTAGTAAATTATAATTATATTCAACATTTACAAAATTTTTTTTTTTAAATTATAACTTAGCATAAAAGTCGATATGATACACGAAGTGTTATTGTCATTTCAAAAACACAACATACACCTTTTTTCGTTATAATATATTTACAAAATATTTAAATAAATAACCACCTAAATATTTATTTGTAATAATATATGCTATTGCATACGTATATTACGTAATTAAAATATATTGACTTTCAGATAACTAACAAACTGATATCTATAACAGAAGGAATAGATATTAAATAAGTTCCAAGTTGTACCTTCACTGTACTTTTGAAAATACTGCAATCCCAGCGAGGCCTGAATTAACACGCTTAGCAGACGTGCAGCTTGTCACTCTCTTGCTGGTAGGGCTACGGGATATACAGAATGAAATGTAGAGATTCACGTACGATTGGTATAACGGGTCCATGCATATCTCATGGGAAGCAGCGTTTAGTGTTGCCAGTCGTTAGACAAATTCTTTATAACGCTACGAGAACACTGTTTTTATTTCTTAGCAACAGATGTAAGTTAAATGTACCGTACGTGACTTTAAACAGAAATTGTTAGGAAGATGTACATCTTGAACCAAAAAAATGTCATAATGTTTTAAATCTGTCAATCAAGATGTTATACAATTGTGCAGTATGTCACCTTCTCTATTTAACATTTATACTGACAATCTGGTAAGTAAGTGGAAACATCTAGTAAACCATGGTAATAAGTTATCACGAGACAGATATTTGAATATGCTGTTGTTTGCTGACGTCTTGGTTGTAATTCAAAATACAGAATCAGATTTTCAAAGAATACAGTAAGAAAATAACTACTATAAAACCAAAGATGACGGCCTTTCGAGGTAAAGAGCCGATAAGAACAAAAATAATGGTTAGTAATTGAATTCTAGAACAGAGGAGCCACTTTAAATATTTTGGAAATGACATTGGCTATAATAGAAATGATGACACTTATGTTAAATTAGGTAAGCTCCAGACGATTTGTGGAACAACCAACCGTATTTTTAGGAACAAGGTACGTTGAGATACAAAATTAAAATTTTAAAAAGTTATGGCAGTCCCTGTAGTAAAATATGGGCCTAGGAAATGCCATTGTTAAGAGGGGTTAAAAGATGTTCAAAACTTGAGCGTATAAGAAATGAGGCCATAAGAGAAGAGTTACCAGTTTTTAATTAGAATGAAGTTATACGATTAAAAACAATGGTGGAAAGGACACTTAGAATGAACGTCAGATTCCAATCATATATCACATACACACTACACAGGTCAGGTGGCCACAGGTATGTGAATAGATCAAGGAAGAGATGGCTGGAGGATTTTTGAAGACGGAAGAGTAAGCACCTTGCCTATGCCGTGTTGTGAAGATGATGATGATGAGAATGTTTTACATAACGCAATAGTTTTTACTTCCATGTTCCATAAGGAAATGGAAGTATGGTGATGGCGAAAAATCGTGTTCGAGATAAGGGCTGATTCTGATTTTACTACCCTCAAAATGAAGAAAAGTCTTTTTTCGAAAAGTGTGTGTGTGTGTGTATGTGTGTGTGTGTGTGTGTGTGTGTGTGTGTGTGTGTGTGTGTGTGTGTGTGTGTGTGTGTGTTTTCTGTGTGTCTGTGTGACTGTGTGTAGAATTTTTTTTTATGGAAAACAATAACATCCGAAAATTCAAACAGAATCAAATATTTTTTTTCATACGTCCGTGAATTGCAGAGGACTCAAGGCCTATTGATTTAGGTGAAGATCAGTTAAGGCGAAGGGGTAGTTTACCAGTAAACGTTTTATGTTTTGACAAGGGTGATTTTTTTATGACGAATGACAACTGCCGCACATTCAAACAGAATCAGATAATGTTTTGCATATGTGCTTATGTTGTAGAGGTCTCAATTCCAATTGATTTTGGTGAAGATCGGTTAAGAGGAAGGGGTAGTTTACCAGGAACGTTTTATGTTTTAACAAGAGTAAAGTACTTAATTTTGATAAATAATGTATCCTGAAAAGAAGGTCATAATAATCACTGTAGATAGGTAGATGAAATATCTATAAATGAAAAGGGTAGTTGTTGGGGGAGGGAGTAATTTTCTATAAATAAGAATGGTAGTTGAATGGTGAGGGGAAATTTTGTATATGTGTACTACGTTATCGGCAACGAAGAAGTAGTTTGTTGTTAAAAGTCCTTCTCGGGCTGTTTGGCCGTGGTCTAAACTTTTCTGCAAAACCAGACGTTTCGGCAGTGCCATCGACTGCCATCATCAGTGAAAATCGAGTGCGCTAACGAGAGGTGGTATACGTAAGTGACGACAGTACTGTGGTTAAGGCTGAAGCAGGAAGTAGAAATAAATAGTCCTATGGAAATATTTCATTTCAAAAATGATTTTAAATATGAATCTTAGAACATGGAAGTCATGTATGGTTCTCCATACCGATATTATACTAATTTTACACAGAAAATTATAGCAAAAGCTAGTAAGCGAAGTAGTATTTTAGAAAAGGTTTTTGGGCACGTACAACTTTGCAGTAGTTATTGAAGGTCTTATTTTAAATTTTGCTTCAAGAACGTTTTGATATGCACTCTAGTTTGCACACAATAACTAGATGATTACGGAGTGCAATTACTGCAATTTGCGCTAGAGCTCATGTCTCTTTCTGTCACCAAACCAGGTAATGTCAATCACAAACTACAGTCTATTTAGTGTATACAGATAGAAAATAAAACACTGGTAAACTTGACTATAATATATTATTTTCTGCTTACTCTTGTACATTTTTATATATGTACATTTTACGTGCAAACAATTTTATGTACATTGATAGTTAATTATTAATAATTATTAATGTACATTAATTTGCTGACCGATGAGCTACCAGGAACAGCTAATTATCCTTTGTGAGAAAATATTTGTGTGCATTTAAAAGTTTTTGTAAACACTTATTTTTATTTCATGCAGTTCTGTGTAATAAATTACTACAAATATACCCACTGCATTCGGGCAGAGAGAGCTCGTCAGCTGAGGTGAAAGCAGCTGTCTAGGGGAAGAGCAGCTCAAAATTAAAACCAGGTTGGGGGTTTTACAGCAAGCCAGTAACCTGCTTAAGTAAAAATTATGTGTACTTACAGAACTCATACGAGCCTCGGAGATCTGATTGGAAATACGGCAAACGACCTAAGCTAACGCAAAAGGATTTGAAGAAGATGGTTCGAACACTTGAACCATATGGCTGATACCCGTCTACCCGTGGCTGCCTTGGGTTATCACCCTACTGGGGAGAGAGATGTCGGTAGACCGAGGAGGAGATGGGTTTCGGAACAGGGTTAGGGCGTAAGCCTTGTCGTGGTGGTGATGATGATGATGAATTGTTGGTGAATAGAATAAAGTGGTTAGCTTTAAGGGTTTTTGAAATGTTGATTCTATTTCACCCTTTTTCATGTGATCATGTGTTAATTTTAAGGACAGTTGCGACACTTCCCAGAAACTCCACAGAGTGAAAGTGTAACGGGGAAATAGGAAGTTTACCAATGGTTGTAATGGTGACAGAGACACAGGTTTCTACTGAACTTTGTGTGGCGACACAACACCATGACCGCCAGATAAATTAACCTTTCTCAAGTTTTACACACACGCCAGTTAATTAGTTGGATTCTGTTCTATAGTCACACTAGCCGATTCCATTAATTTAGTTTCAACCAATTACACTTTTTCCATTATCCAGCTAAAGGAATTTTAATTCGCCAGCTAGATAATGAATTTTAATTGCCTGGATTTGGAAAGAGTTTTGTTACCGGTTGAAAAAATGTAGCGGAGTACTTTGTAGCACAATGTTTACTTGTGGTTTCGACTCCAGTCCGAGTAAATATATCACAGTCCATCAACTGTTGGCATAAAGTAATAAAATAACAAAATGTGAATTGTTTGTTATAATTTATTTGCCAAACACTTACCTACAATTGACTGGAAAAAAACTCAATTATTCTTGTCACTTGTTTGTTAATAGTCACTGTTGCTCAGACTAACACGACCTTCAAAGGTTTTGACATATTTGCAAAAAATGGTAGAAACTTGGACGCTTTCAACTATTTCTATAAATACAAAAGTTTTATTCACAAAGGAGGCACCAGTATTGTAGTCAATAATCAACTAAACTTTAATTCTAATGCACTACACGACACGGCTGTAAATATAGACGTGCGCGCGCGCGCGCGCGTGTGTGTGAACCACTCGTCAATATAAGCGCATGCAGTATTTTCTATAATAACTTTCTTTCTTTATTGTGTACAATAGTACTTGTAACTGCAAAGCAAGTAATAAACTACTGCCAAATCTATACTGTATTTTATGATATCAGAGTAGATGTATTGACTTTTCCTGACAACTATACTACTAAACTTCTAAACTGCACTTCATTACATATCCTGGAGCACTAAAAATGCAATAGTCAAAATAACAGCGCTAAATTTGTTCTATCACTTTTCAATATTTCATCTTAATATACTTCCAACGGACTTGGTAAGGATTCATCGCCTTTCTGTTCTATTGTATACAGTAGTATATTGTATATTGTATTGTATATAGTAGTACAAAATTTACTACTGAATTCAAAATGTACTAGTTATTGAGATACCCTGAGCTACAATACTTTCTCACTATTTTCAGCAACATTTTTTACATTTAATATATTTAGACATACACCCAGTTTTAAGCGAACAGTGGTGGAAAATGTTGATGATGATACAGCAATAATGGCGTAAGATATGAGTATTAAAAATACAACATGAAAATTGTAGACTGTCATGAATACCTGTAAATAACTGTAATAAAATGATAGAAATAAAGATAAATCACTTTGCATCAAGTAAACTAGTAAACGCAATTGCAGTACAAATAAATGACATGTATACAGTATTATGTGTATACAGTTAGCTATATCGGTAAGACATTGGATACTAGGCATTGGTAGGAAGTGCATATACAAATCAAAATGGATGAACTTAATATCAAACTTGAGTAAGTGGACCGGCCATTTGGAAAAAGCCAAGTAGTTATCTCTGAATTATCGCTTCATAACAAACTGCCTCTCTCATCATCATCAACATCATCACGTCTCCAAGGATTAGGCCGGACCTGTTCCAGAACCCATCTCCTCCCCGGTCTACCGACATCTGTCTTCCCCACCGGTCTATATTCGATTGCTAGCACTAGAATCCTGCACCCGCCGTTCTTCCCAAATGTTCACGCCACCTTCTTTTATTGCTCCTTCGGTGTTCCAACAATGGGCCGACCCCCCAGTTCCGCCATTATATCCAAATTCTTCTTTCTATCGAGAATGTTACAGCTCAGAGTATTCTTCATAAACTTTGTCTCCGCTGCCTGAATCTTTGCTTTGTTTCTTTCTGTCATAAATTATTTTATCTAAATAGTAAATTGTTATAAATTATTTTACTCTAATTACAACTTGAAAACTGCTTAGGATAAAATATTTAAATTTTCATTGTTGTAATTGTTAATAAAAATAAATTTTTCGTTTCTAGGCAATTGATCAAAACTAAAACAAATTATTACTTCCATATTCCTTAAGGAAATGGAAGTATGGTGATGGCAAAAAAAATCGTGTTCGAGATTATTGCAGATTCTGATTGTACTACACTCAAAACATGAAAAAAAGTCGTTTTTCGAAAAGTGTCTGTGTGTGTGTCTGTCTGTCTGTCTGTCTGTCTGTCTGTCTGTCTGTCTGTCTGTGTGTAGATTTTTTTCTATGGAAAACGATAACAGCCGCAAATTCAAACAGAATCAAATAATTTTTGGAATACAGCACTAATTTGTAGAGTACTCACGACCTGTTGTTTTTGGTGAAGATCGGTTGAGGGAAAGGGGTAGTTTACTTGCAAAGTTTTTTTTTATCAAGGGAAATTTTTTTTTTTGGCAAACGATAACAACCGCAAATTCAAACAGAATCAAATAATGTTTCCTATACAGCCCTGAAGTATGGAGTTCTCAAGACTTATTGTCTTGGTGAAGATCGGTTAAGGGAAAGGAGTAGTTTACCTATAACGTTTTATGTTTTAACAAGGGTATTTCCTATGGCAAACGATAACAGCCGCAAATTCAAACAGAATCAAAAGATTATTTGCATACAGCCCTAAATTGCAGAGTTCTCAAGACCTGTTATTTTTGGTGAAGATCGGTTAAGGGGAAGGGGTAGTTTACCTGCAGCGTTTTTTATCAAGGGTATTTTATATGGCAAACGATAACAGCCGCAAATTCAAAAAGAATCAAAAAATATTTTGCATACAGCCCTGATTTGTAGAGTGCTCAAGACCTATAGTTTTTGATGAAGATCGGTTAAGGGGAAGGGGTAGTTTACCTGCAACGTTTTTTATCAAGGGTATTTTTCTATGACGAACGATAACTGCCGCATATTCAAACAGAATCAAATAATTTTTTGCATACGTCACTGAATTGTAGGGAACTCAAGGTCTTTTGATTTTGGTGAAGATTGGTTAAGGGGAAGGGGTAGTTTACCCGCAACCTTTTACGTTTTAACAAGAGTAAAATACTTGGAAAATTCATTTAAACTTTTCCAAACAATGGTAATTGTTAAAAATAAAATAATTTTGTTGCTAGGCAATAAAATTATAATTTTACTTCCATATTCCTTAAGGAATGGAAGTATGGTGATGGCAAAAATAATCGTGTTCGAGATTATTGCAGATTCTGATTGTACTACACTCAAAACATGAAAAAAAGTCGTTTTTCGAAAAGCGTCTGTGTGTCTGTCTGTCTGTCTGTCTGTCTATAGATTTTTTATTATGGCAAACGATAACTGCCGCAAATTCAAACAGAATCAAATAATTTTTTGCATACAGCCCTCATTTGTAGAGCACTCACGACTTATTGTTTTTGGTGAAGATCGGTTGTGGTAAAGGGGTAGTTTACTTGCAAAGTTTTTTTTTTATCAAGGGAAATTTTTTTCCCTTTGGAAATTCAAAATTCAAACAGAATCAAAAGATTATGTGCATACAGCCCTAAATTGTAGAGTTCTCAAGACCTATTGTTTTTGGTGAAGATCGGTTAAGGGAATGGGGTAGTTTACTAGCAACGTTTTTTTAACAAGGGTATTTACTATGGCAAACGATAACAGCCGCAAATTCAAATAGAATCAAATAATGTTTTGCATATAGCCCTAATTTGTAGAGTACTCAAGACCTGTTGTTTTTGGTGAAGATCGGTTAAGGGGAAGGGGTAGTTTACCAGCAACGTTTTTTTTATCAAGGGTATTTCCTATGGCAAACGATAACAGCCGCAAATTCAAACAGAATCAAATAATGTTTTGCATACCTCCCTAAATTGTAGAGATCTCAAGGGCTTTCAATTTTAGTGAAGATCGGTTAAGGGGAAGGGGTAGTTTACCTGCAACCTTTTACGTTTTAACAACAGTAAAGTACTTGAAAATTCATTTAAACTTTTTCAAACAATGGTAATTGTTAAAAATAAAATCATTTTGTTGCCAGGGAATAAAATTATAATTCTTTCAGTTAATGTAAATTATGTATGAGTTAATATCTTTATATATATAATTCTTCTGTACGTGTGTATGTCAATGAACTCCTCCATGTATAAAACAATATATCGTTCGTGGCAGGTAAGCATATCTCAGTTACGTAATGCTTACGTTTCCATTTTATTATTATGCCTACAGCAATAAAAAGGCAGGCAAGACACACACACACACACACACACACAATTCACGTTATTTCTGGCCTCACTCATGTTTATTTTCTTACATTTGCACGCTTTTTAAATGGAAAGTGCCGAAACCCACACCAACATAACGCGTGCAAGCCGAAAAAATGGACATCAATTTGCTTCCTGTGGATCGCTGGGCAGTGTAACTGCACCATTAATTTTATGCATATTTTATATATATATTTATATATATATATATATATATATATATATATATATATATGTGTGTGTGTGTGTAAAACGTTATCGGCAACAAAGAAGTAGTTTTTGTTAAAATACCTTCCCGGGATATTTGGCCGTAGTCCAATGTTTTCTACAAAACCAGACGTTTCGGCAATGCCATCGACTTCCATCATCAGTGAAAATCGAGTGCGATAACGTGAGGTGGTATACGTTAGTGACCACAGTACTGTGGTTCAGGCTGAAGAAGTAAGTAGAAAGAAGTAGTTTCTATGGTAATATTTAACTTCGAAAATGATTTTAAATATAAATCTTAGAATATGGAAGTCATGTATGGTTCTCCATACCGATATTTTCATTTTAATGTAAATCATGTATAAGAGAAGATATATCGTGCGTTGCAGGCGAGCATATCTCAGTTATGTACTGTTTACGTTTCCATTTTATTATTATGACTACCGCAATAAAAAGGCAGGGAAGACACACACACACACACACACACACACACACACACACACACACACACACACACACACACACACACACACACACACACACACACACACACACAATTCGCGTTATTTCTGGCCTCACTCATGTTTATTTTCTTACATTTGCACTCTTTTTAAATGGAAAGTGCCGAAACCCATACCAACAAAACGCGTGCAAGCCGAAAAAGTGTCCAGCGTGGATAGCGATTTGCTTCCTGTGGATCGCTGGGCAGTGTAACTGCACGTGTTTACAGACGAACGATATATAGACAGACTTTTCGTCTTTAGGGAATGAACCCTCTGCAAGATTCTGAGGGTCCATGAGTGACTTCGGAGCGCTCCTTCTTTTCCGCGTGTTTGTTCTGTGAAACGTACACTGTAGATTCGCAGCTTTATTCTAAGCAACGCTGAATAGGAAATGTTGAAAATTTTTGTCCACAGTGTACCCTCATACACACTAAACCTGCTCTGATGTTTCAATTACGGACATCATAATATTAAAACTTTGGAAACTTGAGCACTACTTAATGGAGATCAATCACTAACTTATACAAGCCATTAATTTTATGCATATTTTTTATATATATGAGTACAACGTTATCGGCAACAAAGAAGTAGTTTTTGTTAAAATTCCTTCCCAGGATATTTGGCCGTAGTCCAATGTTTTCTACAAAACCAGACGTTTCGGCAATGCCATCGACTTCCATCATCAGTGAAAATCGAGTGCGATAACGTGAGGTGGTATATGTTAGTGACCACAGTACTGTGGTTAAGGCTGAAGCAGTAAGTAGAAAGAAGTAGTTTCTATGGTAATATTTCATTTCGAAAATGATTTTAAATATAAATTTTAGAATATGGAAGTCATGTATGGTTCTCCATACCGATATTTTTATTATTTAGTTTAATTTATTTTACACTCAGTCTCTGCAAATAAATTCCCTCGTGGTCCGTTTACCCGTTATGAAACGCTCCAGGTATTGGGGGTTTTATTATTATTATTACGATTGGGACACGGGCATCACACTTAAACACACCTGTTTGGCGGATACATGCTAGCGCGCGGTTTGCGTGTTGGGGCCCAATGGAAGCGCGCGCCTCGCATTGACTCCAGCACGCATTCTCGCACGCACAGCATGTGACGCCCGCGCGTACCGACTCACACCACACTGCTTGAGCCGACACATGTCCTGCGATGCAGTCTGCGTGTTGGGGGTCAGTGCGAGTGCGCGCGGCTTGCATTGACTCCAGCACTCACTCTGGTACGTTGCACGCATGTGCGCTCGTGGTGCACACACATGCTCTGCTGTTCTACTCGTGGCAATCGTAGTAGTGAAAGTGTCCAACTGGAGTATTTTCACAATGGGTAAATACAGGCAGGGAGTATTCATTTCAGAGAAATTCAAATTACTAGTAAAAACAGTTTGTCTGCAGTAGCATACGACTAAATAAATATTAGTTATGAAGTCACAAAGGAATATGGTAACCACATGAGAATATTAATAAAATATGATGAAAAAAGCAGAAGTCTGTTTCTTTGTTACTTCACTTGGGGGTCAAGGGGCTTCCTACTTGCAACCAGTACCACTTGCAAACACCGTTATCAGAAGGGTTATCTTACAACATTTAATGTTCTACTTGCGATCATCACAAACTCATAACAGTAGGAAAAACTAAACCAGAATTCTACTATAAACCATTTTTTTGTTTTAAAAAGTGCTTAACAAATTTTAATTCAATTTGTGACTTTGGTGAACTTCTTACTCATGCTAAATATAATGATATTAGGTACCATTTACAATAAAACTATTAAACGTAGTTCCCTGAATTTGTTAGAACACCGTCAGGACATAGTAAGTTACGTGGGTGTCAACATTACTACTCTCATTTTCCTTTATATGTAAAATCATCATCATCATTATCGCCACTCCAAGGACTAGGGCTTTAGACCTGTTCCGGAACCCATCTCCTCCTCGATCTACCGACATCTCTCTTCTCTGTAGGGTGATAACCCAAGGAAGCCACAGATAGACGCATATCAGGCAAGCGATTCAAGTGTTCACACTATCTCCTGTGGTCTCCAATCATCTGGTGCAATGATACAGTGTTTAAATCGCGTCTAATACCCTCGCACCTTTTCCTATCCAGTAGAGAACAATCTTGCGTCCCTCTTAGAAATTCCATTTCGTCAGCCTGAATCCTCTGTATGTCACTTCCACCAAAAGCCCATGTCTCACTAGCACACAGGAATGTGGGTACAGATATTTTTTTTTTATAGGCTAAGGAGTTTAGCGTTAGGAAGACTAGGCTGCATTATGTAAGTTGTTTGCCACACAGGGCAGTCAATGTAGTCAGAACTACGCTCAACCACCCATTGTTACTACATGATGTTCTTCCAAGTCGATCTGGGGGCTGAATAAAGCATCTTGATTTTATGTTGCTCTCGGATTAGTATCCAATGGGACCACTGATGCACTGATGGGACACGAGACTAGTATCCAGAGCACATACCCACTCTCTATAAACCCCGTCAGAGTTATTTTAATATTAGTTGTTTAAACTTTTATATTAAAGATTTTATAAAATACGATCATTTACTGTACTAAATAACTAAGGACATTGGAGCAACCATTTGTTCAACACTATCATACTACTAAAGTGTATCTTTGTAATTCTCAACTAACCTCACGATTACTTTTGTCGCTGTATTCACTTTCTAATATTGTTAATAACTAATGTTTACAATTCACCATAGTATTTTCCAGCACTGAATTTTGTTTTTATTTTGATCATTTTTAACGTCGTTTTACCTTGAATTAAGTAAAAGATGAAATACTGAATAAATTTAAAGGGAAATTCAAATTTCAGGATTTACACCTACTTGCTCTGTGCACGTGTCAATGTATAGCGTTACTGTTCGTAAGATTAATTAAAGGTAACATATTTATCAATTGTAATTATGCACAGTTTCTAGGCGGTTGGTTCTTACCACGTCAATCCCAATTGTTACAACAATTTAGTACCTGTATTTAGAGTAGACTTCCCCAAAAACAGCTCGTTAAGCCCTTACGTTTCACTTAGTGTCACCACATGGATGCTGTCGATTGTTTTTTACTGTAAGTGTTTTCGCCGCTCAATTTTCCGCTGCCACGAGTTCAGTTTCCAGCTGGCTGTTACATTCCATCATCTAACAGTCGCTGTTTTCCTCCATCTTTGTATCCCTTGGTTACATTTTTATCGTAATACTTTTGGTATCACAATTAAATGTTCTAAATCTGTTTCATAGTTTCCTAAATATAGTAATTACTTTGATTACGTTGTTATTCTATAATTTTTGTATACTTTTACATTGTTTTCCCGGCAACGTTGGGTCTAATTGGCAAAGCCCGTATATTTTTTCTCTTTATTTTCTTTTTCCATTTTTGCTTTTATAAAACTCGTTCACGTACGTCTCGCATTTATCTGTAGTCAAGACGATATTATACAATTTATCTTACGTCTCCAAGAAAGTGTGTTTCTTAGGTTGAAATGACTGCTCTAAATTTTCTTTATGTGAATTTTTCTGTTATGACATAAATTACGTGCTCTTCCATCTGAGATAACAAAGCAAACACTAGGAAGGTAGAGATAAATACAAACTAATTCCACGCACGCAAGTACGCAAATACACACACATGCACGCACACATAAAACTGAAAATTTACTTGCGTAATCTATAATATAATATTTATAAATCATAATATCGTTACCATGGGCATACCGGAAACAGTGGAAACTGATACCAATGCAGTCACTAATTACAAAGAATAATTAGACACAAACAGCAGTTATAAATCAAATAAACGCACTCTTATACAATACTTAAAGTTACATTTGTCCAACAACTGCAATAAATGTAACCTATTAAAGTCTAGCACTAATTAACATGATGATCACTTCCTACTAAACTGCCACAGTAACTCTGATCTGCACTTCTACACTAGCCAAGTGGAACTGAACTGATCCGGTCAGTAAGTGCTTATATTTATATCCCGATGGGATTCCAGAATTCCCGGCGGCACACCACAAATAATTGGCGTAGTTATAGTCTCTAGAACTAACTGGAGACTAGGTTTAGGTCTGACCTTGAACGCAACGCATCGACTGTTAGCAGTAGGCTAGTCTAGAAACGTGTGGAAAGGTAATTTCGAATTATCTTCAGCCTTTCGTAATTGTTTTGTATCTTCTCGTAGCAATGTTGTAGACGTAATTTAAAATAAAAACAAAAAGGAAGAAATTTGTTTTCCATTCGATATTTATGGATGTCATCCGTTTTCTTCCATTCTTCTTTTCATTCCCATCCTGTTTTATTATCAAGCGTCGAGTTCCTTCAGCCACATCTGGTACTCACATCTATCATGGGTGAGGCGTTTGACCTTAAATATAATCTTTCTCCTTATTTTACCAAAATACTGGACGTCTTTAACCGAATTCTATCTGGGACTTCTTCTTGGTCTTCCAAAACCTGGACGCATATCGTTGATATCTATCCTCATTGCATGAGTAAACCACTGCAGTGTTCTTCTGTCTGTTATCTCGTCAACTGATTCCTGCTAGAACAGATTTATAAAGGTCCTATTTCTTATTTTGATTTTTTCCAGTTCTTCCGGTTACCCCCCTCAAAAATATTATTTCACTGGCTTCAAATATGCTTTTTTGTTTCTTTAATATGGTGAAGGGGTTTTGTCCCACAAAGTGATTTAGGCAAAAAACTATTTCGTTTACGGTTAGTTTGATGTCTTTCGTGTTTCCTTGTTGTCCACAAAAAAACTGAAAATATTACAACATTTTTTAATTGACCACGAAATATTTTAAGGTAACCGATTGTAAAACCTAATTTAAAGTTAAGATAGATAAACACAAAAATGTGTTTCATTTGGTATTTAAGAATGCGATATGCTGCATAAGATCTTTGTATCTTCTAAAACAACTTTTTAAGAAAGGTTATATTAAATTTAATTTTTATTGTTTTTATTCAGCATTTCTTATTTCAAACATTCTACCTAAGATACATACACATATGTACTTTTAGTGCTAGACAAGGAGGCAATGTTGGCGGTCCACCCTCACCTTCCCATATAAGTTCTATCAAAATTGCACTATAATTCTTCATTTGCATTTTATACCCGAAACTGAAAATTATTTTCCACTTTCCTCCTTGACTTGGGACAAAGAAAGGATTCCAAATTTTCCCTCAAAATATCATTGGGAATATTATACGACAAATATTGGAATCTAAAAAAAAACTTGTTAAAACTGGTGACACTGAATATTGTAAGCCTGATATACAACACGTGTACGCTGATACTGTATTTACGCAGTCAAGCAAGGAACTCCTTTACTTTAGTGTCAAATGTCGCCTCACTGAATGTATTTCCCTGTGTCATTCTACGGTATTTCTTAATATCTGCGTCTATGTAACCATATACAAAAGACGTTTATCAAACCTAAAATAAATAAAACGGTTTCTTATTTCGACGACAACTGACGGAACACTTGGTAATTTTGTATATAGAAAGAAAACCGACATATTCTTTGGATTTCCAGGAAATATTATATACTGTACATATTGTAATAAAACAAATTTTATTTGTTTTTGTGTTTTATTAATTGTTTAAATATTTTATTATATTATATTTTATTTATTTATTTATTTTTTATTTGTTTAAAATTCAATTTTATTATTTAATTATGTTAAGTGTTTTTATTATTTTTATTTTTATTATTCAATTAACTAAAATAATAATTAGTAATTAGGTATGACTTGGTGAAGAAATATTTGTTTCACCGCGTTAAATAGATTGTCGTAGCCAAATCGATTGAAGGTCGCGGTCAGTTCAGTGTCTTTATTTTTTCTTCTGCTCGTCTTTTCCCTCAGAAGTCCTCGTTTATAAATTGAGAATTAATGTATTTTAATTTAGTTCTTAACTAATCAATAAAACGACAATTTAAAACAAATAATTATGTTTATTATGATCAATGCGATTATTCGACTTGCGTCGACTATTGCTCTCCGAGTCGAGACTGGATCTCAGGTCGATTAATACATTTGGTTTAAATTACATCAAATTAATTTATTGTTTAACATGGATTCTTTTAACTGTTGAAATAGTCAGGAAAACCAAGTTAGAGAATTCAATACTTACAATTAGAAAAAACTTATTCATTAACATATAATTATTAAAAAATATAGTAGCTATTATTAGAAAGGATTTCGAACCACAGGCTGGCGATTCTGACGTCACGCTGTCTCTGCCTTGTGGCGGCCGTTACTAGTCGAAATTAAAAGATGGCCACCTCCCTGCGTTGCACCGCACTGATGTTCTGGCCCTGGAATTTTCCTTCAATAAAATGCAGTATTTGATAAATTCCGCTTCTGTGATGTAGTTGTTGGAAGATTTTCAAGTTATGGTGTTTAGTTTTCGTCCTCCACTGGATTTCGTTCGGTAATACGTGTGTAGTGTTGAACGGTCTCTTCAAATCAGTTGCTGTTCATAGATTAGGTTAGATTTATAATTCCCTCGTAGTCGTTCGTTCTGGTAGTTAGTTTAGTATGTTTTAAATATGTTTTATTCTTCCAATGATTAATTAAATTGGATTCGCTGATTTACTGTATGTACTTCATTCTTTCATATTTCCATAGTACATATTGGTTTCAGTTAGTTAAAATTTTTAATTCCGATTTCTTCACAATACTCTAACACGTCCGTTCTGCTTGGAGTCTAACAATCAACTAATTTTTATTTGTTCCTTCATGTAGAAAATTCTGTAAGATTTTGATCTCATTTTTCATTGTCCACTATCAGCTGTTTGCCTAATTACCGATTCAATTTTATAGAAATAAATGACTTTTTTCATATCTTACTGGCTATAATTTAGTTATTTAGTAATTTTATTAAATTTTAATTACATAACTATATTTTTGGTTTGATTTTATACAAGTTAATATTAAATATGACCTAGTTTGGTTTGAATTAAACTCAAAAGTTACAATCCTTGAAATTTACTACTAGGCCTTATCATGATTCACATAATTGTCCATTAAATGGTTTACACTACGTTTTATGTTACCATTGTCCTCAAATAAGATCATTAATTAAATCATTATAATTTGCCTTCAATACTTTGTCATTATACTAAACATTTACTGACTTATTTACATTTTACTTATAATTGGTTCATTGCCTAGGTATGATCTTGTATAATCCTTGTTTAAGTCAATTTTACCCTCTGACTCTTTTAATTACTACTATAGGTTATTGTGATAATTGTAATAAGGTATTTGTATGCTAAAAGGTATAATTTATATCAATTTGGTCTAGGTTTTCATTAATTTATCTCCTCTGATTTGATTAAAGAGTTAAAGTTGAATTTGGCATGATAATCAATTTTTGATTTTTTCTATCAATATTATAATTATTTCGCAGTATTATTATTTTCTTTTCAGAGTTACTATTTACATGACATTTGAATTAATATATTGCCTTTCCTTCCTTAACAAAATTCTGACATAAACTATCATACTTTAAATACAATAAACACTTATTTTCTAACATCTAGTATATACTAAATATCAACATGGTAGGTATTGAATACCCAGATAATAATTAGATAAATAAACAAATTACGGTCTTAGCCGAATTACAGTCTTTTGCTGTCATTTTAAAACTAGTTTGGGGCGTTTCCCTTTAATTATACACTGTTTTATTTATAACTAACTTTACATTAGATCAGACTACTGGTATTGTATTCTCTTACTTTTTTATATGGGTTTTTAATTTGTTGCATAATAATCATTTTTAGTTCATTGATTTATTTGATTGACTCTTATAGAGTGTTCTGCCTTTAAAATAGGTTTTGTCACTTTGATACTTTTATTTTTATTAATTTGTTCCTGGTTATATTTCCTTACTGCTCCTTATCATACTGGGTATACTGATGATGTTACTGGGATAATAATCATCCTATATGGTTTAACACTTTTGTTCTGAATTGAATGTGCTTAATTCCTTTGGATTGAGAGTTTTTATAGTACTGTTAAGGCATTTTATTTATTATAGTGATTACTTCTTTTATGTTACTTTTATTTAGGTTTATTCTACTCATTCCAGATTGCTTCTTCCTTTCATTTTCTATGTAGTATTAAATTGTAAAATAAGGCAAAATTTCCGTTATGCTACATATGCCCTCCTGTAAAAGTGATTAGTTCAGATCATACGTTTAGTATGGATGAAATAATTGCTCCTGACATTTGTCTTTATTATATTCTTGGTTTTGTATACACTTATATACCTGCCTCTTTATAATTGAGCTCTAAGTTGACATGTATATTTTCTGTTTCATTTTTTTATTTCACTCTTATTAGATTGTCATTTTAAACTGATTTATATTATTATTATTAATATTATATATTTTTCATTTCTTACTTGGTGCTCCATCCTTGGGATATTCACTCACTAACATTCCCTATCACGTGAGCTGGAACAGTTCAGAGTGGCACATTTTGGACACATTCTCTGCTGGCCATACTTCACTTATTTGAGCTCAGAGGAATTATCATCTCTGCTCAATTATAAAACTGGTGGAATTATCTACATCCAGTCATTAAAGTATAAATTATATAAAGTATCTATTTCGACTAATAATAAACATCCTTAGAATCATCACTTCATAATTGTTCAGATTAATTAATACTTCTATCAATATGGTTTCTTTTACATTTTAAAGCTCAGTTTATATTATGTATCACTAGGTATATTGCATAATATCCATTTCATCCTCTTTTTTGAAATTCCTTTTTTTGGTTAGTTGTTTGTACAACCTGCATCTTGTTTACATTGTGAATAGCATATAATCGTATATATTTTTTCCATTTGTTATTTAATCAATTATTCTATTGCTCATGGCATAATGTCTGATCTTAATACCTTATCCTTATTTGATTTGGTTGATTGGTTCTCCTCTTCATTCTTCTATAAAATTAATTTTATTGTGAGTTTCATCAAATCATAATATTTAAAACATATCAACGATCAGGTCTTTTATTCCCTTTTCACTTAAAAGTTCCGTAACATCTTTGTTTCAAGAATTATTTCATTTACATAGTTGTTGTTTGTTGTCACTATTTAGCCTTTAGAATGGTGATAATTATTGTCTATGCTTCCCTTCAGAACTGGTTCATTTAAATCACTGGTGTACCTTCTTCTTATAATGCTGATAATCTTCGTGGATATATATTTTTTTATTTGTAAAATTGTTTCATTCAATTTATTAACATAAGTTGTCCTTATTATTTGTAGACTTTAGATATTTCATTTTTATTCCTTCTTTCTATTATTTAATTCGCAATAACTACTCTGAAATATACTGTACGATGGTTTTATTTGTTTTATAATTTTGACGTTTTATTATTCTTTCCTTCATTATTTGATTCAAAATAATGTCTTTCTGAAATATATTGTAAGATGTTCTTACTTCTTTTGGAATTTAGATAATTTATTTTCCCTTCCTTTATTATTTGATTCAAAATCACTTCTTTCTGAACTATAGTGTAAGATGTTCTTACTTCTTTTGGAATTTAGATAATTTATTTTCCTTTCCTTTATTATTTGATTCAAAATCACTTCTTTCTGAACTATAGTGTAAGATGTTCTTACTTGTTTTGGAATTTAGATAATTTTTCCTCATCAAAATATTTTTTTATTGACAGTTGATTATACGTGCCATTTATCTTATGTGAATTAATATCTTTCAACTCATAAGTGTTATTGTTATTATCTTTAGTAATCACATATGGTACGGTATACAGCTGTAATAATTTCTTAGTAATACCTTCCATAGTACTGGGTAATTCACGAATCTTCAGTAATACCTTTTCTCCGATTTTGTATTTTAACACCTTTTTAATTGCTTTTTTATATTTGTTATTTCGCCTTACCTGGTCCTCGACCAATTTATTGTAAAACTTTATCTGTTCAAATTTATATTCGTTATTGGTAGGAAATTCAATAATCTCTTGTATCTCTCGGAGAGGTGGTTTCTCATGCATTGCAGTATACGGTGTAATCCCTATAGCTGGATGATGGGCCAAATTGAGGAATTCTTCTGTGGCTAATAGATATTCTTGCCATTTATTCTGTTGATGGTGACAGTACGTTCTAAGTATCCTTCCTACCTCTCTCAACACTCTCTCCGCAAGATTACTACTGGGGTGGTAAACAGATGTTTTATAGGTTTTGATACCTAGTGCGAATAAAGTATTTCTCCATCTCCTACCTTTAAATTGAGTCCCATGATCGGTAATGATTCATATAGGTTTCCCTATCTCCGGAAAGTATTGGTTGGTAATCACTCCCAAAACTTTCAAAGTGGTTGCTCGGTTAACCGGGTATAATTTTATAAACTTAGTAATATGATCCATCATTATGATAATATATTTCTATCGATGGCACCCGCTAATACGGGGAAATGATGTATCCACATGTATCCAAGAAAAAACTTTTCCAGCTTCTTCTGTGATGTAATAGGTATCATTACACCCTCCTTCTTTTCATTGTTGGTCTTCACTAACTGGCAAATAAAGCAAGCCTTAATATACTTTCTTACTTTACGATTAACATTTTTTATGTGGCAATTTTCCTCTAACGCCTTTACCACCTTCATGGCCCCCATATGGCCATATCGGCTATGGTAGTCCAGGATGATTTCCTTCTCAATATTAGTAGGGATTAAAATTTTCCAGATTTCTTCATCAAGAGATGTTTTAATAAATAACACACCATTATGTATGCAATAAAATTTTGTTACTGTGTCGTATTGATCTGCTAGACGATTTTTAATATTGCTTAGTTTTGCGTCAGACTGCTGGTGTATGCTGATGTTTCGTACCACTTCTTCCAAATCGGACCTGTCCTTGGTGATATTGTAAATTTTAAGTATGCTCTCCTTCTCCCCCTCAAATGTCTGATTTTCCAAATCCACCCGTGACAATACGTCAGCTACATTCTTTTTCCCTGGAATATATTCCCACTGTAGATTATATTCTTGCAGGGTAAGTATCCACCTGGTCAGTCTACCGTGGCTTAACTTACACCTCCTTAAGAATGATATGGATTTATGATCTGTACGGACCATCACTGGATATCCCAATATATAAGTACGAAATTTTCCGCAGGCAAACACCACACTGAGCAATTCCTTTTCGGTTACGTTATAGTTTTTCTCACATTGATTCAGTGTCCTGCTAGCAAAACTAATTGCGAGATGATTGCCATTTTCGTACTCTTGGTACAAGGTCGTTCCCAGACTGATATTACTGGCATCGCAGTTTAAGAAGAAAGGTTGGTTAAAATTTGGATGATGAAGTATCACTACTTCTAAAAACTTATCTTTAATTAGCTGGACAGTCTCGTCTTGTTCTTGACACCAAATCCATTTGTTTTTGGGGGATAGTTGATATTGGAACTTGGCCGTTAACTCTGAATAATTGTTTCGAAACTTTCGATAGTAATTACAAAGGCCTAAAAATGATTGTAATTGCTTCCTATTTTTAGGTTTAGGGAATTTCTGTATGGCGTCTATTTTGTCTGAGGATGGTGAGATTCCTTGGTTATTCAGATTGAATCCCTAAAACTGAACTTCCGTGGCAATGAGCTTGAATTTTTCTAATTTTAACGTGATATTATTAGCAGCTAATTTCTTTAACACATGCTCCACTCGTAGCAGTGTTCCTCCCAATTGGTTGAGGTGATTAACAGATCATCTACGTATACCGTTGTAAACTGGAGCGCTTCTTGACCGAGTATTTGGTCCATACAGGCTACAAAGATGGCTACTAAATTTACCAAACCGAAGGGCAATCTCTTAAATTGATAATTGCGTCCTTCAAAGGTAAACGCCATGTATTGAGGATTTTGTGGGTGCAACTCCACTTGCCAATACCCACACACGGTGTCTCATGTAGTAATAAATTTAGTCCCGTGGAATCTCTTTAGTTTTTTTTTAATTCTCCGGGCGAGGTGCGATCATTGATAATCATTTTATTAATTTCTCGTTCGTCCAGACAGAGTCGGACCTTAACATTTTTCTTCTGAATAGCCACAATCGGACTGGTGAATGGTGACTGACTGCTTTCTATTATGTCCCTACTTATCATATTATTGATTTCGGTTCGTACCGCTTTTTTCATTGACTGGGCTATCGGGTAGGATTTACGGTCGAACTCCACTGGTTTCCTGAATCGGATTTTACACTGATAGTTTTTTATCTTTCCTGGCTCATCGGAAAATACGGCACGATATTTTTCATATATTACTATCAAATGATTTATTTGGTTCTCCGTTAATTTTTCCGTCGTGTTCTCGCCCTGGAAATCCCGTATCTCCTGTATTTCTGCGACCATAGTTTATCTTCCGTCTCCCGGCATATTGGTTTATTTACTGATGAGTTATCCGCTAAATAGTTTACTTCAATCGTTCGGTTGTGAATCAGTTGGGAATTTACCATCTCGCTGCTTATTAAATCGGCTATCCATGTTGAAGCCTCTGAAAATAGTGACACCTTCTCCCTCCACAGGTCAATAACAGCAGAGTTTCTTCTTTAACAGATCATATCCTATGAGGATATTAAATGGTAACCCGGCTGCAATGAGAAACACCATGTCCAAACTGACACCCTTACTTGTAACACTTAAAGATACTTGTTTTCGTATTGTTTTTTTTGCCGACCAGTGGCTCCCATTAGTACTATTTTATTCATTGGTAATACCGGTAATGTTCGGTGACATTCTCGTTGTATTCGTTCTAATTCACTATTACCGATTATCGAGACATTCGCACCTGTGTCTATCATGATTTGACCTGAAATACCTTCTACTTCTGCCATTATGTAAATTATCTCATTGTTCTGATTGTTAATCTTTGTAGCAGTTTTTTCTAATAAATCGTTTCTAATATCCTTTAAGTAATTATTATAAATAATAGTGATTTTCTGATCACCATTTTTGTAGTTCGACTCTCGTCCATACCCAGTAGATAGGAGCAGTGAAGGGTTGTGGTAGTTTATCACCGCCTCCTTTAGTTTAAATGTTCGGTGTTATCACTGATGGGGCCGACTGCAACGTCGGTCTGAAATCCTTGGAATGGTTCCAGCCGTTCAATGCGATCCTCAAAATGTACTTCATTCCTCGGTTGTCTGTTTTGATCCTCAAGGCTAGAACTTCGCCTCTGTACATAGTTCCTATTATCATTATCTTCATGGTTTATTGGTTGTGTTCTATACATATGGAAACTGTTCCTTCTTTGATGTTGGTACCTTCGCTGACCACTTCCTTCTGCTCTTATGTAATTCACTCTAGGTCGATATGTCCTGTTATTATTATTACCACCTTGTTGATAATTTCTATTGTTATTGGGGTAATGATAATTATTAATTTGGTTTGGGTTTCTCTGACTATTTCCGTTATACTGGTTGTTATTATAATAATTATTTCTACTTGGTTGGTTATTATTATTACTACGATTATTATTATTATTATAGTTAATATTATTCGGGTTCGCGGGGTTATAATTATTATTATTCCCGTTATAATGATTATTATTATTCCTTAATTCAGGACTATCGGTTCTCCTTCTACTCTGTCGGTAATAATCTTCGTGTTCGTACATCTCGAGTAACTCCGTCATAGCTTGTACGGTTTTAATTTGACTACTTCTGCTTGCTCTAATTATATCCTCTTCATAATGATATGACAGTTTACTGACCAGGCACTCCTCGGGTATCTTAGTCTCTAGGTGTTTGGCTACGCACACCTTTCCCAGGAAATACGCAGTCAAAATATTACCTCGATATGGGTTATATTTCCCATGACCTATGTTGCCTCTTGCTATGTTTTGTGTGGATTCTGACCAATACTTAGCTTCAAATAATCTCTTAAACTGTTGGTAGTCTGTGATGTCATCCCTGATCACCATCCACCAGTTATCCGTCATTTCTTTAAACGACTCATCGAGTACTTCTTTGTTGGTACTCCAGCGGTTACCCCGATGTTTTGCGAAATATTCTTCGATCCTAGCTATGAACTCCATGGGTTTTCTCTGGTATAATCTGAAATTAACCCATTCTCGATTTTCAGTATTGGGAAAATTAGTAAGGCTAGTCGGTCGGATCAGACAAGTTTCTATATCTGCCTGGTTTTGGCGTACCTGACCATTTATACTGGTAATAGCAGCTTCTATACCGTCACACTTTTCTGTGAACCGGTTCTGCACCTTCGCCCATACTTCACGTGCTTATTTTTGTTTCTCTTCTATATTTGTAACCTTGGTGTTGACTTCTGCTTTAAAACTCTGTACTTCTCGCTCAGTCTAACTCCATCTTTCGTCGGCTTCTGCAATTTTTTTTTTTATTCCGGTTGTTTCTTCTTCCAACTTCTTGTTTGTGGACTCATTATTATCGTTTATTTCCTTGCTCAACTCTTCTTTTAACGACTCTATCTTTTCGTCTAACTTGTCCATATTTTTCTGGTTAACCTCCCTTAATTCTTCTCTTGATAGTTGGTTATTCTCTTTCAATTCTTCCAACTTCTCCCCCATCTTTTCTTCCACCTTCTTATTATTTTCCTCCATCTTCTCTTCCATCTTCTTACTATTTTCCTCCATCTTCTTACTATTCTCCCTTAACTCTTCCTTCAAACTGTTGGTTGTTACTTTCCATCTTCTTACTGGTTTCTCCAAGTTTGTCACTCAATTGTTCCTTTGTGGATTGGTTGTCCTTCCTTAATTCTTCTTTTGTGGATTCTATATTTTTATTTATTGATTCTATGCTCTTCTGATTCTCTTCCGTTTCCTTACTATTTTCCTCCATCTTCTCTTCCACCTTCTTACTATTTTCTTCTGTCATTTTACTATTTTCCTTTAACTCTTCCCTCAGCTGTTGGTTGTCATTTTTCAATTATTCCTTTGCTAATTTAAATTCTCGGAGGAACATTTCCATAATCATATCCAATTTCGTGTCTTCTTTGGTGGTGGATTTCTCTATCTGTTTCTCCTGGAGTACGGGCTTGTTCGGTTCTGCCGGAGGTAATATCATCTCCATATCTTCCATTGGAGTCGCCTCCTTGTTTTCCATGTCTATCTTCTTTTCGGTTTCTGCCGCCCTTTTCTTTGACGTCGCCCTCCTGTGCATTTTGATTACTTTCCTGACCTGTTAACAGCTGCCAGCTAAAATAGGAAATTGGGCAAATTATCTTTATTTTATAGGATTATCAATCCCTATTTTTAGCCCATAAAGTTGAGCGCCAATTTGTAATAAAACAAATTTTATTTGTTTTTGTGTTTTATTAATTGTTCAAATATTTTATTATATTATATTTTATTTATTTTTTAATTTTTTATTTGTTTAAAATTCAATTTTATTATTTAATTATGTTAAGTGTTTTTATTATTTTTATTTTTATTATTCAATTAACTAAAATAATAATTAGTAATTAGGTATGACTTGGTGAAGAAATATTTGTTTCACCGCGTTAAATAGATTGTCGTAGCCAAATCGATTGAAGGTCGCGGTCAGTTCAGTGTCTTTATTTTTTCTTCTGCTCGTCTTTTCCCTCAGAAGTCCTCGTTTATAAATTGAGAATTAATGTATTTTAATTTAGTTCTTAACTAATCAATAAAACGACAATTTAAAACAAATAATTATGTTTATTATGATCAATGCGATTATTCGACTTGCGTCGACTATTGCTCTCCGAGTCGAGACTGGATCTCAGGTCGATTAATACATTTGGTTTAAATTACATCAAATTAATTTATTGTTTAACATGGATTCTTTTAACTGTTGAAATAGTCAGGAAAACCGAGTTAGAGAATTCAATACTTACAATTAGAAAAAACTTATTCATTAACATATAATTATTAAAAAATATAGTAGCTATTATTAGAAAGGATTTCGAACCACAGGCTGGCGATTCTGACGTCACGCTGTCTCTGCCTTGTGGCGGCCGTTACTAGTCGAAATTAAAAGATGGCCACCTCCCTGCGTTGCACCGCACTGATGTTCTGGCCCTGGAATTTTCCTTCAATAAAATGCAGTATTTGATAAATTCCGCTTCTGTGATGTAGTTGTTGGAAGATTTTCAAGTTATGGTGTTTAGTTTTCGTCCTCCACTGGATTTCGTTCGGTAATACGTGTGTAGTGTTGAACGGTCTCTTCAAATCAGTTGCTGTTCATAGATTAGGTTAGATTTATAATTCCCTCGTAGTCGTTCGTTCTGGTAGTTAGTTTAGTATGTTTTAAATATGTTTTATTCTTCCCATGATTAATTAAATTGGATTCGCTGATTTACTGTATGTACTTCATTCTTTCATATTTCCATAGTACATATTGGTTTCAGTTAGTTAAAATTTTTAATTCAGATTTTTTCACAATACTCTAACACGTCCGTTCTGCTTGGAGTCTAACAATCAACTAATTTTTATTTGTTCCTTCATGTAGAAAATTCTGTAAGATTTTGATCTCATTTTTCATTGTTCACTATCAGCTGTTTGCCTAATTACCGATTCAATTTTATAGAAATAAATGACTTTTTTCATATCTACTGGCTATAATTTAGTAATTTTATTAAATTTTAATTACATAACTATATTTTTGGTTTGATTTTATACAAGTTAATATTAAATATGACCTAGTTTGGTTTGAATTAAACTCAAAATTACAATCCTTGAAATTTACTACTAGGCCTTATCATGATTCACATAATTGTCCATTAAATGGTTTACACTACGTTTTATGTTACCATTGTCCTCAAATAAGATCATTAATTAAATCATTATAATTTGCCTTCACTACTTTGTCATTATACTAAACATTTACTGATTTATTTACATTTTACTTATACTTGGTTCATTGCCTAGGTATGATCTTGTATAATCCTTATTTAAGTCAATTTTACCCTCTGACTCTTTTAATTACTACTATAGGTTATTGTAATAATTATGATAAAGTATTTGTATGCTAAAAGGTATAATTTATATCAATTTGGTCTAGGTTTTCATTAATTTATCTCCTCTGATTTGATTAGATGGTTAAAGTTGAATTTGGCATGATAATCAATTTTCATTTTTTCTATTAATATTATAATTATTTCGCAGTATTATTATTTTCTTTTCACAGTTACTATTTACATGACATTTGAATTAATATATTGCCTTTCCTTCCTTAACAAAATTCTGACATAAACTATCATACTTTAAATACAATAAACACTTATTTTCTAACATCTAGTATATACTAAATATCAATATGGTAGGTATTGAATACCCAGATAATAATTAGATAAATAAACAAGTTACGGTCTTAGCCTAATTACAGTCTTTTTCTGTCATTTTAAAACTGGTTTGGGGCGTTTCCCTTTAATTATACACTGTTTTATTTATAACTAACTTTACATTAGATCAGACTCCTGGTATTGTATTCTCTTACTTTTTTATATGGGTTTCTAATTTGTTGCATAATAATCATTTTTAGTTCATTGATTTATTTTGATTGACTCTTATAGAGTGTTCTGTCTTTAAAATAGGTTTTGTCACTTTGATACTTTTATTTTTATTAATTTGTTCCTGGTTATATTTCCTTACTACTCCTTATCTTACTGGGTATACTGATGATGTTACTGGGATAATAATCATCCTATATGGTTTAACACTTTCGTTCTGAATTGAATGTGCTTAATTCCTTTGGATTGAGAGTTTTTATAGTACTGTTAAGGCATTTTATTTATTATAGTGATTACTTCTTTTATGTTACTTTTATTTAGGTTTATTCTACTCATTCCAGACTGCTTTTTCCTTTCATTTTCTATGTAGTATTAGATTGTAAAATAAGGCAAAATTTCCGTTATGCTACAATATTCAATAAAATTGGTGCTCTAAAGCTTAATTTGATGTCAATGTGAATGTGTAATTTGTAATTAGAAGTGAATAAATCCCCAAACAACTGTGGAACTATAAGCCGAAGGGACGGAGAGATGTGGGATATCTGAGGAAGCGCTGGATTCACCGCTTGAGACCGGAACAAACCAACCTTGGTTTAAATCCTTGCAGATGATGATGATGGTGATGATGAAGTGAATGAACCTGGTTTTGTCGTTCGAGGTTCTTCTTTTTCCCGTTAACAAAAAAAAATAGCAAGAATATTTATGTATGTATTACTAAAAAATCTATGAAATACATACGTATATGACTAAAGAGCTGTAGCTGGAGGCTTAAAATAAAGTCCCCTCCGGGCCTTGGTTGTTCAATATGTGTGATTGGGTATTTTGTTTAATTGAGAGCTCCAGTATTCACTAACCATAAGGGATAGTCGAGAAGTTATTTTGTATTAACATATAAAGCTATATAAGTTAAAGAATATTTATAAAATTTTTTAAATCTAAAGGTACAAGGAAAGATTAAATTTTTCAAAGAAATTTTTGAGTTTATTGAAACACAGAACGTCACGTGTTTTTCGATGCCACTGTTGAACAATTTCCATTAGGTGCTGAAGAAAAAACAACGACGCAAGAAATTTTTTCGCAAACCTTAATAATGAATAAGTGCAACAAACAAAATGCAACAGCTATAAACAGAATTTAAAGCAGCATCTGCTGATATTTATAAATTCTATTAGTTTTTTTGGCTACTACGGAATGAGGATTGCCGAATCTTTTAGCGAGTCTAATTAAAATGACTCGCTGAAGAATCAGAAGTAAATTGAATTAAAGAGTATGCTTTCTGAAATGTTTAACATTCAACAAGGTATAAACCGACGAGTCTATTTCTGGTGTACATTATTTAATTTAGCCGGAAGTTACCCCGCAACTCAGAAGGCATGATTTTAATAGGACAACACAAAGCGCCGCTCTTGCCGATGATATTCCATTGGTGGGTACTAACACGAACTACTTTGCAGAGAACGTGAAAGTACTAGATGAGGAAACCGCCAAGCAAAGACTTGCTTCCAATAAAGGTAAAACTAAGTACATGTTCGATACATGGACGAAGACGAGGTAGAACAACGTAAGATATTTTAAAGAATATTAACGTATGGAGAAGTTTAAATTCCTCGGAGGTGTTTTAACGGAGAACAATGTATTGCGCCGAGACTAAACGCACAACTGGCGGCTGGTGACAGGTGTTATTGCAGCTTTCAGACGCTCTTCAGATCCACCTTTGTGACAAGACACCTTGCGATTTTGGTATACTGGGCAATTATCAACCGGTGGTTAGCCTATGTATGTTTCTGAAAAATATACCTTGACAAGAAAGATGAAAGCCCCCTTAACAGTTGGAACGGAAGGTTCTCCGCAAGATCGTCGGAGCTCCATGTAACAATAACGAGGTAAGGATAAAAAGAAATGACGAGTTATACGTTTTTCACAATGCTCCGCCAGTTGTCATCGACATGAAAGTACTCCGAACAAGACGCCTTGGACAGGTAGACAGGACGGGGAATTATCAGGCACAAAAACAGTGAAGAGTACAAAGGCGAAGAGGAGGCATTCTGTAGGACGCCGGAGGCTGCGATGGCTGAACGGTGTCAAGATCAACCTACATAAATTGGTAATCCCAAATTGGGAGCGTCTGGCGTCATCAAGAGACGAATAGTAGTGACAATTAATCCACAAGGCCCTGGCCTTCGACGGATTATCGCGTTAGTTAATGGAATGGGATGTAAATACGATAATATATTTTAACTGGACAGGTTCTGGTGAGTGATTCGTTACACTCGCGGTATTCCAACTGGTTACATTGTCTGCACGTCAATACTAATTCTGTAAGACGCATTATATGTTATAACAGTTCGTAACGTACAAAGCTCGTGGTCTGCAAACAGAGAGATGTGCACAAAAATATTAAAAAACGCTTTCAAAGGGGTAATGTGTCCCCGATGACATGTAATCTCCCTAGCAAAAGTTAATTGCTGTTTTATAAATATGCATGACAACACGATGGATTAAACTGTACGCTTGGAATCGAAAGCTATCTCGCGGTTTAATCCTGTGCGCATACAAATGTATTTACTACTGTACATGCTGCGTATGGCTTCAGTACCGTTATACAGAACATGTTACGGTAAAATTAATTCAGACAAATAATCTTAATTAGACAATTTTTACTAACGCTGATACAGTTTGTGCATGCTCTTTCATTTTCTGTACAGATTGACCATACATTTGCCATACAGCGTATTTATCTAAGTAAATTTTAGTTTTATATATTATAACGAGAAAAGGTGTAAAGGTGTTTGTTTTTTCAAATAATAACACAACTTATATCATATTGAATATGGAAAATGATTTAAATTTTTATTATATAAATATTCCAAATTATGAATTAAAATTCATCAGTATTATTCGCATAATGAGTTTTCTTCTTTTATGTGTGCTCAGCATACACATAATGATTGTAGCTATACAAATATCATTAACCTAAATATATATACATTTCAAACACAAATATAAATTTACATGTAAACATAAACATGATTAAATATAAGTTTATATGATATAAAAATGTGCTCTCGACTTGCTCAGATATTCTTTTAAAAAATGCATTTATTATAATTAATTTATTTTAATCAATACTTTACTTGTGTACGTAAATATAAATCAAATAACAAAGAAATATCAATCAACTATCAAAGTAATAAAATATTAACAATATATTATAATGTTAAAAAAGTAATTAAAATTTGCAAGTTATGTTATGACGTCCTTATTTCTTTATAATTGACTCTATGTGTTATTGCGAGTACTGTTACTTTTATCATTTTAATCATTATAAAAATTGTACATTCTCTTACTCTAATTTAACAACATAAAATTTACAGTTATTAATATTTACAAAAATTAGTACATAGAGTCTCTCATAGTCTCTTTTTATTTTTTTATATTATTTATTTTTTAATGTTGTTCATGAAGCATGTTGACGAGTAATATGGTTTTGTGTCACCTTATTATTGATGAGGTCATACTCTGGTACTCCTCGTTATGATCCTGAGTCTTGTGTCCTTGTCCAGCGTCGATTCTCCATTGTCCTCTGGTCCTCCTGGAATCCGTCGTCTGGTCCTCCTGGACCAGTCCCGATGGCTCCTCTATACCGCTGGGCTATCGACATTGGATGATACGCTGTCGCACATAGC
Source organism: Magicicada septendecula (assembly GCA_034769895.1). NCBI lineage: Eukaryota > Metazoa > Arthropoda > Insecta > Hemiptera > Cicadidae > Magicicada > Magicicada septendecula. The sequence goes on from CM068375.1 coordinate 323,577,226, forward strand.
CTTCGGCTGCAGATCTGTTCCAGTAACTGAGGCTGAAGCTTGCGATCCTCGCTTATTTATACTGTCGGTGGCAAAAATCATGTTTCGACAATTCTGTACACGATTTGGATTGTCACAGTTTGTTAAGCGTCCCTTTACAGATTCGTTTATTTTTTGTACTTATTTTAACTTTATTCGCAACATGCGAAGTCTTTTGGTTATCACACGATTTTCAAACGATCGGTAATTTTCTTATGTATAATTGTATATTAATAGTTTTTCATACTTTAATTATTCTAATTATTATTTACTTTAATTTATACTGCATAAAAATGCATTGTTTGTTTCGCAATGAATTTTGCACATGTGTGCGTCTTTATATTATTTATAACGTGGCGTAAATTTAAATAAATTAGTTATTTAATTCACATTTATTCAGGGGTAACGACACGCCGGTTTCTACTGGTTTAAACACACACATATAAACTACACTGTACACAATCTCAGCTAGTGTGTGGTGTGATATGCCTGTACCGACCTGCGTCCGCGTTCCCTGGTTACTCACAGCTTTCAATACAGATATTGACAATAATAATTATTTATTCTAATTTAGCAGTTTTTTAACTAATTACGACAATGCACAGTAACGTACGCAGAGATACTGTTGCATTATATATATGTTGTTACGACATAACAGAACATGCTACGTGTGTCTCTGCTATTTCAGCTGAGACCGGCTATAATGCGTGTGTGCGTACATATTGCGTACTTTGAGATGAAGGACAATTACGTGACACTTGTCACGTGTCCGCAACGAGATTTTCCAGACCATACCGGTCCGTGCGCGTGGGGTTCAAGGGCGTAATCAATTACGTTCTAGTTTTTTCTAGTAGACACGTATTATGGAAAATACTGGAACCTCAGTGGGCTATGAAATTACTCAGCGATCCTCAGTCAGTTTGAGTTGCGATATATTCCAGTGCGGTTTGAAGTATTGTGGCGAAGTGTTATGTGTTTTGTAATTTTGCGGGACAATTGTAATACAATTGTGTTTTATACTCATTGACATTATTATTGCGTGTGAACAATTTTTATTTGATTTGTTGTAAGAGACTATCTTGTTGATTACAATCTGTTTAACTGTGATAATTTAAGTTAATGATTAGTGACTTATTTGATGTCTTGTATTTTGTTTTCCACTGTACCATACGACGATCAGTAGACCGTCGTAACAATATATATAATTTAAAGTTTTAAATTACTTTACCACGAGATGTTTTTCTTTATTTGGAATATGTTTTGGGAATCCTATTATTCCAATCATCAGCCTTCTTACTTTTGTATATTGTTCAGAACTTGTGTTTTGGTTGGTTGTTGTTTTGGTTTCCTCTTAGTTTTTGGTATTTTAAACTGGTATTATTGAGATATTAATTGATGACTCGTTGGGCACTTAGTGAAACATATTAATACAAAGGTTTTTAAAAAATATATAAACACTTGGTAAGTTTCACAATTTTTGTGAAACCTGTGTAAAAACTGTGAAACGTACCAAGTGTTTATATATTTTTTGAAAACTTTTGGTATTATTGTGTGTGATTGTGGTGTACCTATATATTAGCTTTTAGAGTATTTTCGATGTCGAGTGCTTTGAAATTTGAGTGATATTTTGTATTAATTTGTGTCTGTTCAGGTATTAGTTTGTTTTGTGTTTGTATATTTGTAAATTTTCCTATATGTCCGTTATGGTCCCTTTGTGTGGTATGTGTTCCAAATAAAGGAAAAAACATCTTGAGATAAAGTAATTAGAAATATTAAATAAATTATGTATGCATCAATAAACAGACTGTAACAAAAAGTGTTTGAATATGTATTTTGAAGGACACTTAAGAAGTCAACTAAAGTAACTAAGATAAGATCAGCAAATTAATGAACATTTGAATTGAGATTCAACAACAAAACTTACACAGTTATGCAAAAATGATATCGCCAATTACGATAGGCAAAAATAAATTTTTTAAAAAGGTGAAAGGATGTAAAAAGTTTGGTCAAATGTCTTTATTAAACACGAACACGTAAGAAGGGAGTTAAATATTCATGATCTGAATGCTAGGATATATAAGGAAATAGGAAAATATGAAAGGAGCATTCCTAAAGAATATAGTAAACGCGGATAACAAACCATTGTTTATAATTGAATATAAATTAAAAGGCAGAAGATGTTTACGACAGTCACAACACAAATGGCCGGAATTACTCTAAGAGACCCATTTCACTTACTGGAAAATCATGAAGATCGTCTTACAAATGTTAACGTGATCCGTTACCGAGCATTCAGTGTGTGATTAAAAAATACCAACTGTCAAGTTAAATTACAAACCTATGCCGGCGGACGACTGTCTAAAATACTTGGGCATGCACCTATACAAACAAGTTACATGGAGCAACAACATTTGTTTAAAGAGGAAACAACTAGATACCAATTTGCAAACATATTAATTTCTAGGCAGAATAACTTTAGTGTTAACGAAATATAAGATGATGGTTTTAAAAAACTGTCTTTAAGCCTGAGTAGACAAACGGGTCATAGCTTTGGGAAACTGCTTTTAAATCCAACATAGCAAAGGTTTCAGACAAAAATACTGCGTGCCATAATAAATGCACTGTGGTTCGTCAGCAATAAAGACACAGATAGTGGTCTAGACCTATCTACAGTCAGTGAAACCATTGGGAAGTTCAGATAAAAATATATGAAACGGCTTGAAGCGCACACAAATCCGTAGCCGTAAATCTGTTAGAAAACCGCCTGTAGTCAAGACGAGTAAAATTAGCATATTCGCTGGACTTACTTACACTTGAAAACTTTAAACGCATTGTCGGTAACATGTCTCATACAGAGAACTAGTCATTATACTTGTTCTCTCCATGTCGTATAGTCCGTCAACAATTATGCTTATAACAGGTTATAATTATAATAACAGATTGCATAAATAAAAGACAAAAGTGTAAAAAATAAATAATGTAAAATTAAAAAATATATTACTACAGGTGTAGGACAGGGTGATGGTTTATCCCTAATTCTTTTGAACTGTGTCCTGCAGAAAGTAGTGAGAATTTGGAATGAAAAATTAAAGGAATGCAAAATATCACCAATCATGTTGGGAAGAAGGAACAAACATATTGAAATAAACTGATTGGCATTCGCAGATGACTTTGGTATACTTTCTGAACATCTGACATCTGCAGTAACACAAGCTAATTTTTTAGAGGACATAGCCAGTAGGACAGGCTTAAAAATGTCTGCAGAAAAACTAAGTTTCTCACGAATAATAAAAATGCGACAAAATTCCTGGTAACAGTTATTGGTCGAATAGAGAGGGTTCGAAAATTTAAGTATCTAGGAGAAATAATTCAAGAAAATGGTTTACAAAAATCTGCTATAGAAGAAAGGATTCATAAGATGGAAAAGTCATATGGTATAACTAAAGATATTTACAATAAAAAGTGCATACCTAAAAATGCGAAAATATGGCATTACAGTATTCTAGTGAAGCAGAATGCCTATATGCAAGAGGATGTCTAGCACTGAATTATAATTTAGACACACTAGATATATTGGAAAGACGAATTATTAGAAAAATATTAGATCCACGAAAAACTTCAGAACGTTGGAAATTAAGAAGTAATGATGAAATATATCAAAGTATAGGAAATATAACAGAAACAATGAAAAAATACTATTATTTTTTGGACATTTATATAGAATGGACGACAATAGGTTAACAAAGCAGATCTTCAAATATCTGTGGGGGAAGGAGTCAACATCAAGTTGGATTAAAGCAATCCAAAAGGATTTGGAAAAAAAATAATATACACTCCAAAGAACCAATTGATAAAGAAGTTTTTCGGACAAAAGTGTTAAAAATGGCAGGAATCCAGGGTAGGAGAGAGAAAAACACAGGTTCAAAGTGGACTCAAGACAGGAAGAAGAGACACGGTGAAAAGATCAAAGAATATTAGAGAAAGAGAAGAACAAAGAATAAGAATTTAAATTGGAATGTGGTCCTTAGATGGCCGATACAAAAAAGAATTGAAGGAAAGACATATCATAATAGATTTAAAATCTGCAGTGCCTACGATTCGTTGTTCTGCGTTTTTACAAAACTTTGTGTAACAGTGGAAGACCGGCAAACCCCAAATTATTTCTCTACTAAACCCGTCAAACTCAGCACAACTAACAATCAACTCTCAACTACTTCAGTACCAGTAAATTCAGTTAACAGTAATTCAGTTTCAGTGTTATCCGTTTTACAAACTAAGTAACTTAGCAACTGTTCCGGTTCTGTCGCAGTATCAGATCACTGCCTTCTGTGTAAGTTCAAAGTGCATGATTCGGTTACCACAAACAATAAGCAATAATGTACCCTTCATCGTTATCAAGACGTTAAACACTGCACATAGAGTATTTGCTATCGCTTAAAGTACTGCCTGCTTTTCAGATACTTCTATTGTTGAATGGATTGTGTTTAGAGTTAAGGAAATCTGCCTCTCAGTGTAACTTGAATAATGAATGGGTAAAAGTTACTTCTTCCTGCAATGTCTTGCACAGACGTTCTCTATTTGTTTCTGTTCTTTATAACGTTTTGTCGTATATTTTCGAACCAAACCGTTAGGTTTAATGTGGCATAGATCTTTCCGTTTGCCTACCTTATGGATTGAAAGGCTAAGAAACAATACAATACGAAATTTTATTAAAATTGTTGTAGTTTAATGTGCTAGAACAAAGAAACAAATTCTTTAGAGACCATGCACTCCAGTGCTTTAAACTTACCATTTCGCTTGTTCATCTGCTGTGCAGACGTCTAAATGCTGCTCATCCATTTTTTTAGTAGGGTAGTTACACCAAATGTATTTTGGTGGGGGGAGAATCTCGATTCCACTGTGTTTCGGCAGACAATCGTAGGATATAAATAAAGCCTGCAATTTGGGTGCAACTTCTGGATTTGATTTTTGTTTTGCAGAGTTTTTAATTTTTACTGAAGACTCCTGCTTTAGTTTTATAGTAATTTTTATTTTTGTCGCTATCCGTATGTAATGTTTGACTGAGTACTATGTAGAAAAAATTTTTTGGTAGACTTTATAGGTTTTATTACTCTTGAAAATAGTATGGGATATCCGCTTCTTATTCTTCTTGCTGAAACGTTTATCCCACAATATAATGTATATTATTGTAATAGCTTTCCGTCCCTGGATATTTCGTTTCCAACTTGCTTTGCCTAGTTTTCCGTTTAGTTTGAATGTGTTGTTTTAAATATTGTCTGTTGCAAATTCTACATTTTATTCTCTTTTATTTTATATATAATTATTTTTTTAGATTTGTAACAGGACATTTATCTCTTCTGCTAATTCGTTTAGCAGAAGTTACTGAATTCATATATATTGTGTGGGGAAAGTTGTCATTTTTTGTAGTAGCTAATGAAATGAATCATTAGAAGCAGTAATTTCTGTTTAGTTTACAGTAAAATCGATAGTGGTAACAAGATATAATCAAAGTAAAAGGTGTCTGCCATTTTAAGTAAATTTTATTAAAAGTAATGGTTTTACATTATTAGTCTTTAGCCTTTCTAAATTATATGTGTATGTAATACTAATCACGTATTTCAAAATTCTCTTACAATTCCATCAAAATAAAATATAGTCGGTATGAAAGCGGCGTAGCTAGAAGTCTGCTAGTTTAGACGAGCGCTGTAATTAAAATAATGTTGGGCTAAAACTTGTGAACACTGATTTATCTTGAGGTCGCAGTTTCGTTTTGCTACATAAAGGTTAACGGCAAATCACTTTGGTGTGACGGAGAGCGTTTGAAACTATCACAGCCACAGCTGTCACCACGGCAAACGGCGATGCACACTACATGTAGCATATTCAGTTGGATTCACTATAATCTCCATAAATAGGCTCTGTAATGGATAAAGCGCTCGTGGGGCAGGCAACTGTAGGCAACCCTTTATTATCAATAATCGTCAATAGTCGTTAGTCAAACAGACACTAATTAAACCCTTTCTCTATTCGCACATTAGTTTGCAACGTTATATAAAGATTTCCGATTCCCAAAATCTACTTTCTTGTCTCAATTTAATGACTTTCTACTTATTCTCTCTCTCTCTCTCTCACTCTCTCTCTCTCTCTCTCTCTCTCTCTCTCTCTCTCTCTCTCTCTCTCCCTCTCTCTCTCTCTCTCTCTCTATATATATATATATATCTCTATCTCTCTTTTTGTCTGCCTCTCTCTTTCTCTCTGCCTCTCTCTTTCCGTAATTTCCTTCCCGATCCTTTCAGGTTCTCCTCGGTGTACCCTATGCTTTCTTGCATCTTTCAGGTATTGATTACTACAGCAATTTTATGTAACCGCTTGTAGTCTGCATCTGTCCGTCTCATATTATTAATCTTTGGTCTCAACGTATCTATTTATCGGTTACTTACACAATCTGTTGTATACTTGTATTTGTTATTTGTTTATGATGATTTCCATTTGTTTAGGATGATCAGTTTTCCTCGTTCCAAACCTACTTGTCTCCACATCATTACAGATGTCTTCTTTCCATGATTTTTTTTGTACTCCCTCGTTTCTTGCTTCTAGATAAACAACTTTTAGATTAACATTTCCGGTTAACAACTGTTGGGGAAACCATTCTTAGTAATTCGTTCTACACTACATTCTCACATTATAGAGGGCTCTTTATATTACGGCATCTAAAGTTGTTTTGTCTAGTCGAATTTTGCTTCTTGATGTTTCCATTTCTAACACGTTGGAGCTTATACATCACAGAAATCTACGTATGTTTACTTTCGTCTGAAGATTATCTTCTACATTACAAAGGCAAGGTGACTGCGTTTTACAAGCTGGAATATTAAATCGTCATCTTGGCTTGTAGGTTACTTGAATCACCAAAAACCGCTAACTGCTTAATCCAATCTTCTGTTTCGGATTATTTTTAGCTTAAGTTCTTATATTTTTAACAGTATTGTATGTTCTGGCCTTCCTCCAGCACTACGTCCCTCCGTGTACTCCCAACTCACGTATTTTCTGTTTATTTATATTAACTCACCCTAATGTCTTCAACTCTTCTGTTAGCTCTTCTGATCATAAGACGTAGATCATGAACTTGAGTAAGCAAAAGCTGACAGTTTGCAAAGCGTTGTGTACAAAGCGTATTAAACTATATTATATGTTAAAGCGTATTTTTTATGTTAAATAAAAAATCAAGGTGTATAAAGATAACAGAAAAAGTGTACGTGGCCCCATGTAATGATTAAAAAAATATTTTTACACCTTCGTTTCCTGAACCACGAATACAGAACACGAAAGAAAAAGAAAATAAAAGTAATTTAAACACTTAGTTTTAGTTGTTGGTCAACGTTGTAAATGTAGGCCGGAGATTGAGACAAAGGTAGAAGAACTCGTTCTTTACCTTTCCCTATGAATTTACTTTTTTAAATGATGTTGATTTTGGGGTTTAAAATAATTTACCCACAGTTAGCTTGTAAGGCAGTTTTTATTATTAATAAATTAATATTCATTAATAATAATTTAAAATATAAACGATTTACTAAATTGTAAGGAAGAATAAATTGAAGTATAAGACAGAAACTTTTATAAATTTTTTAACAACAATTATTTAATTTTGCATGCTCGAACGCAATTTTTTATATTGTAGCGTGACAGAAAATCCACTGCATTTTAAGTCATATGAAATCATAAAGTTTAATTACACCAACAAATGTTATAATAATATTGAATGACATTTAAATAAATCAGAGGAATGAACCACAATAAGATAAAAATCCTCACTACATAATATATAAAAACCACTGTTAAAAGAAACCAAAGAAAGTATTGAAGCAACTCATCAACTCATAGTATAATACCAGTAAGTTACCCAGGAAGCTCAGAGCAGTAAACCAGTTATATAAGACCATATCAAAGAAAAAAGAGACTCAATTAAAGGGTGGTGAATACCAAAATACCCCAAAAACAAGAAGAGGGAAGAATAAAGTTTGTGAACAGGAAGAAAACAATACCCTGAAACCTGTATAGAAGAATAAAGTCAGTTCAGTGAATAAATTAAATACTCCAAACTAAACCTCAGTCGTGATAACACCAAGTACCTTGGTTTACCCAAGAACGGAAGGAAGACCAGAAGAGTGAAGACTAGACGAGGGACAAGAATGAAGACTAGAAGAGGGACAAGATTGAATACCAGAAGGAAGATACGAAGAAGGACAAGAAAGAAGACAGGAGGAGAGGAAGAAATAGTATGAAGGAAACACCGTAGTAAAACCTATTATTATATAAACTACTATCAATCCCAAACCCACAAAAACTATGCAAAAGAAAGTATAACATACCCAAAATCTTATAAAATGTAATTATTGAGAAAACTAAAGTGTTGTATAGAAGTGCACCGACTAAAGCTATTGTGTAATAAAGAAAATAAACTAGTCTTAACGGTCCATGATTACTAAAGGTCTGGTCTGAGATAATAAGACTCAGAATATCAGAACCAACGGTGAAAGTGAATTTGTGTAAGTGTTTAAAAAAAAAAAAAAAAAAAAAAAAAAAAAAAAAAAAAAAAAAAAAAAAAAAAAAAAGCAATAAACTTAAAGTTGGTGATACTATGACTTAGTAGTATGCTATATCACAACTTTAAAATCTAATATTAAACAGCATAATAAAATAATAAAATGGAAGGTTTCCAGTATTTTATTATTTTTAATGTAAATCTTTATTTACAAGACATTTGTAAAAAAATGATAATAAATAGAGTATGGGAGTTAATGTTTACTGATGTAGGGGATCACAATAATAATGGTTTAAACCAGAAAGGACTGATACTAATATAGTATGAATAAGTGTAACATGTTTAAATAGACTGTTATTTCACAGTCCTAAAATCAATGTGTTAAATAAATGTATTTGTAAGGTTTATTAGAAAATAAGATTTATGTTATGTGTTTTAAAAAGAATTATGTTTGATAAATAATAACCTACATACCAGTAATAATGTTCTAATAGGTATGCTATGTTAGCTCAAAAATAGTTAAAAGATATATGTTCAAACCATATCTGCAATATGTTGTATTGTGCAGATTGCTAAACCATGTTCATAATTATTTATTTTAAATATGTAGTGTTAATTAACTACTACACAACACAATAAGTTATAAATCATGTTATTTTGATATAATTGTAATTATGTAAAGTCAGAGGAGGAATTAAGTTTAAATTATTTGAGAAAGAAAGAAATATAAAATTCTAAAATCTAGGCCATTTGGTGAAAGCAGAGAACCAATATAAAATAGTATAATTCACTTATAAATCCTGTAAACTACCGAGATTTATATAAGATAACACAATTAACCACTACTAGGAATGATCCTATGAATTAAAATGATAATAAGGAAATATACCTTAACATTTTGTAAATTGTCAAAATATATAAATTAATTAATTTTAAAGAGCAATGTCAAATTTACAGATTAACACAAAAAACCAGTTCAAAGGTGTAATTTATATGTATTTAAGGAAAGGAAGAGGAATATGACTAATTAAAATTTATTATAATAGTATTAATAATATTTAAATGGAGGGGATTTTGTATAAAGACGGAAATCCAATTTTGAGCCTATATTTCCATAAAGTAAAGAAATTTGTTAATTTCCACAAAATATCTACAGATATGGACTATAATACATCAATTTAAAGGGAATGAGATGATTAAACCAATAATAAGGTTAATAATTCATAAAAGTGAGGAATAAAATAGATCAATTCCATACATAATGTAATATTTTATCATATATATGGGAAGTCGAAAAATGTTAACAATACTTTTTCAAAGATTAACTGGGCAAGAATTATGACCAAGTTAATTAGTCTTTTGTTGAATTATCAAGCTGGACAGTTGTGTGAAGAACGTTTCTTAAAATCGAATTGAAAATGATACTAGTGTTTAGCCATTGAAATCAGTGAAACGAGAGTTAGGCGAATTAAACACTTTTTAAAGCTAAAGCTGTTAATACATTCACGACAATAGTGAAAACAAACACCTAACTCTATAATACGAGTGATAAAAACAAATAAAACATTATAATTAAACTGATTCATTCTGAAATTCCTAACCATAACTTGAAAATTTAACTGCAGAAGTTGAACACATAGAAAATAAACTAACTAACACAAGTTTACACAGAACACTTCACCAGAATACACCAAACAGATTAACAGACATATTACACCAGTGCGGGGACATTTTAGACCTTGATGAAGGTAATTTTATAGTAATTTTCTGACTCGACGCAGATGCAGTAGCCAAGACCAACCAGAGTAGCGGCCATCTTGAAAACGAAATCGGCTTACTACATCGCAGTCACTGACGTCACATCAGTCTTCATTGGTTCGACAAAACATTTATTCTAATATTATATACTGAATTATTTAAAATACTATTGAATAGTAATTATTGTATTTATATTTTTAATTGTTAATGTTATACTTTCTCGTCACCCTTCTCTGACTATTAATTCTAATCGCTCAAAGAACCTGTCTTTTAATATAATATAACATAAAATTTTGTTCTGTATGACACAATCGATAATTCCTGAGACAGAGTCGATAATTGCTCTCCATCGATAAAATATCGATTATTTATTTAAAATTGTCAATAAAGCTTTATATTTCCATTATTTTGTATCTGTACTTATTTCACAGGGTAATTTAAGGGTATTTATAAGGCTGAAGGACTTAAGTGAGAAGAATATAGTCTATTTTGAACAAGATACTGGACCAGTCAGAAAAGTCACCAATCGATTATTACCTGGAGTTAATCTATTTAACTCCAGACTTGGTGCAAATCTTCAAGAAGTGCTCGACGGTCAATAAATACCTACCTGTTATTAAAATTTTACCAGAACCTTTTAAAAAACAGATTTATCTCTTATACTTACCTCTATAAACATAAACAAAATTATTTTATTATTTGAAAATTCTATTTTTTATTGAATTTTCCGTATACATTTTATTCTTTTGTAACGACCGGCATACAGCGGTCTGGTGACCAAGTGGCTAGCCCAAACAGTGGGATTTGATTAGATTACAGCAACCATAAAGGGTCTTGTTACAAAGTGGCGCCCAACTTAGAGGGCTTAATAATCTAAGCTTGGCAGCGATTAATAAATAGAGACAGAGAAAGATGCAGAGACGAGCTACATCGAAAAAGAGGGCGGCAGAGGTCGAGAAAGAGGTTGACATGGGGGATAAGGAGGCAACACCTGTAGAGGATCCGGAAGTGTTACTAATCCAAGTGGAACCGAAACAACCAGCACCACCAGAGGAACAACCTGAAGTAACAACGCAGACAGGAGAGATCAAAGTCCCAGACAAGGAAGTAGAGAAGTCGATGACCACTGAAGATGCAAAGTGGGACAAAATGATGGAAGTGGTCCTCCGGGAATTCAAATCCAGTGAAGAAAGAATGGAAGAAAGTAGTAAGAAAATGAATCAGGAATTGAAAGAAGATTTGAAAGAAGACAACCGATCTACAAAGGAAGAATTGGGCCGTAAAATAGAAAACACTAACAAGAGGATTGAAGAAACTAGTAAGAATTTAGAAGAGAAGATGGAGGAAAACAACCAATCTTTGAATAAGAAAATGGAAGACTTGAAAAGGGACAACCAATCCTTGAGTAAAAAGATGGAAAGAAAGATGGAAGAAAATAATAAGAATTTGGAAGAGAAGATGGAAGAAACCAGTAAGAAAATAGAAAGTGACAACCAACAACTAAAGGACGAATTAAGGGAAAATAACAGGAAAATGGAAGAGACGATGGGGGAAAGATTGGAAGAATTGAGAGGGGACAATCAATTGCTGAGAAAAGAGTTAAGGGAGGTTAACCAAGAGAACATGAATAAGTTAGACGAGAGGATTGAGTTAGCCAAGGAGGAGATAAATAAAAAGATAACTGAGACGAAGAAGTCCATTGTAAAGAAATTAGAACAGGAAGTCGTGGTTGTTAACCAGCAGATCCGAGAAGTAGACGAAAGATGTCGTCAAACCGAAAACGAAGTGCTGGAAGTCCGGGAAGTAATAACAAAGGAGATTACTCAGGTCCAAGAACAACAGAAAACTAAAATGGAGGAGACCAAGAAGTTTGCCTTGGAGGAAGTAAATAAAGTGAGGACCCAAGTAACAGAAAGATGTGACGGCGTGGAAGCCGCTATGGTGAACATAACCGGACAGGTGCGTCAGAGCCAGGAGGAGATAGAATTAATAAGAAACAGACCATCGGGATATCACAGTTTCCCCATGTCAGAGAATAGAGAATGGCTCAATTTCCGGCAATACAAACGGAAGCCTATGGAGTTTTTGGCACGAATAGAGGAGTACCTTGAGAAACACCGAGGGAACAGATGGGTCCAGAACAGAGAGATCTTTGACGAGTCGTTTCGGGAGGTGAATGACCATTGGTGGATGGCCAACCGGAGCGACATCGACAACTATGAACAATTCAAAAGCCTGTTCAAAGCCAAGTACTGGTCAGAGACCACGCAGAATCTCATCAGAGATAATATATGCCACGGCCGCTACAAACCACAAGTCGGCAGCTCAATGAGAGCTTATTTCCTCGGCAAAGTGTGTATGGCCAAGCACTTAGAACCAGCCATACCGGAGGAATGCCTAATAAACAAGCTGTCTTACCATTATGATGAGGAGGTGATTCGTGCTAGGAGGGGCATCCAGATAAAAACCATCCAGGCAATGACAGAACTCCTAGAGAATTATGAAAATGAGGATTATTACCGGCAGAGTCGTAGGAGAAGTGATGGGCCCGAACCAAGGACGTACCAGAACAATAACCAGGGTACGAACCACGTAAATACTGGGTACCAAGGAGGTCGGGCATACCCGCGAAATAATAATAATAATAATGGAAACCATGTAAATAATACCAATTACAATGAAAATAATAATACGGGTCCCAACCAACAAAACCCGAATCGACCCTCTAATGGTTATCAGGGTAACCGCAATCCCTACCCTGATAACGTAAATAGTCAGAGAAGCCCCAATTATGGTAATAGTCCTTACCCTAATAATGCTGATCGTGCGGGTCCCAATAATGGTAATTTTAATAATAATAGGTATCCTCGCCCTAGAGTGAACTTCATACGAGCCACAGAAGGAAGACAGCGAGGATTCAACCACAATCGACGAAGCAGTTACCGAAGATACGAAGAAAGGCGGAGGAGCCTGGAACGGGACCAACCGAGGTACTATCCGGCGCGTAGAAGTAATAGTTTGGACAACACTGAACAGAGGTCGCACCATGAACGACCGGAAGACCATAGAACAGATCGGCAAGTAACCACTCTGAGCATCCCGAATGAGGCATTGAATAATATGGCTCAAAGAAACAATGATGCCGAGCCTTTAAACGGGCACAGGCAGTAAGAAATAACCAGAACCCATTACTGCTTCTGACTACTGGGTATGATAATGAGAATGAGTGCAAGTTCGAGAATAATCACAATCGTATTACAATCATCGGGTGCAACTACCTGAAGGATATCAGACAGGAGTTATTGGAAGAGGATAACAGGAGTCCCACCAATAACTTCAATAATGAAATTATACATGTTGACGCCAAGGTAGAAGGCATCCCAGCCAAGTTAATGATCGATACTGGGTCAAACGTATCAACAATAAGTACGACGGAACTGGAGAGGATACAGCAAGAGTGCGGGAGAACTTTACCAACATTGCCGTTGAATAATATTGTTTTGTTGGGAGCAACCGGCCGACAGAACAAAACTATACGTAGACAAGTCTCCGCCAGTGTGATGAGCTGTGGTATAGCGATTGACATGGAATTCTTGGTGGCGAGCGGTCTCCCATTTAATATACTGGTCGGGTGTGATGTGCTTAGGAGGAATTCCGCCATCATTGTTCTAAGAACTGAAACATTATCACTGTTTTCTAACGGACATACTTGGACGGCGAACTTGGTGGGTAGTGACCAAGTCGTTCCCAATAGTATCCATCAGCAAATCCGAAAAATTAATTACATCCAACCAACATCCATAATGGAACAGAGAATAGACAACACCTCCAATGAAGATTTATGGTCGCAAAAAATCCAGGAGATCAGGGATTTCCGGAGCGGTATAACTGGCGAAGGTTTAACAACAAACCAAGCGAACAAATTAATAGACATCTACAACAAATACAAATCAGTCTTTTCTGATGAGCCCGGTAAAGTGAAGAATTTCCAGTGTACTCTACAATTCCGAGACACTGTAGACTTTAACCGGAAGTCTTCCCCCATTGCGCAATCACGAAAGCAGGCAGTAAGAGCTGAAATAGAGCAAATGATTAACCGTGACATTATAGAGAGTAGCCATTCCCCTTACACAAGTCCTATCGTGGCTATTCCTAAGAAAAACGGACAAGTCCGTTTATGTTTAGATGCGCGCGAAATAAATAAGATGATCATAAATGACAGGACTTCGCCCGGTGAGATTGAGGAGATCTTAAAACGGTTCCACGGTACCAAATACTTCACTACCTGGGATACGGTGTGCGGATACTGGCAGGTGGAATTACATCCACAGAGTCGCCAGTATCTGGCCTTTATATTCGAAGGGCGGAACTACCAGTTTAAGAGGTTGTCCTTCGGACTGGTAAACTCAGTCGCAGTCTTTGTGCACTGCATGGATCAGATACTTGGCCATGAAGCACTTAAATTCACCACCGTATACGTCGATGACTTGCTAGTGTCCTCAGAAACTTGGGAGGAACACTGCTACCGTGTGGAACACGTCTTACAGAAGCTAGCAGCAAACAATATTACTCTGAAGTTAGCAAAGTCTCATTTTATTGCTAAAGAGATACAATTCTTGGGCTTCATATTAAATGATAAGGGAATCTCACCGTCGGCTGAAAAAGTCGAAGCAATTCAGAACTTTCCTACACCAAAGAATCGAAGGCAGTTACAGTCGTTCCTGGGACTCTGTAACTACTACCGCAAGTTCCAGGAAAAGTACTCCGAACTGACTGCCAGATTCCAGCCGCAACTGTCATCTAAAAATAAATGGATCTGGGGTAATGAACAACAAAACATATTGACTCTCATAAAACAAAAATTCCTTAAACATATACTCCGCCATCCAGATTTTAACAAGCCTTTCTTTCTTAATTGTGATGCCAGTGACATCAGCCTCGGCACTACTTTATATCAAGAGGATGAGGAGGGCGAGCACCTTGTAATCTGTTTTGCCAGCAGAGCTCTGAACCAGAGTGAGAAAAACTATCATGTGACAGAAAAGGAGTTATTGAGTGTCGTGTTCGCGTGCCGAAAGTTCCGTACATATATTCTTGGGTATCCCGTCACCGTCCGGACAGACCATAAATCTATCTCGTTCCTTAAGAGATGTAAGCTGAGCCATGGAAGATTAACGCGGTGGATACTATTGCTGCAAGAATACGACCTTAAGTGGGAGTATATCCCCGGAAGGAAGAATGTCGTCCCGGACGTATTGTCTAGAGTTGACATTGACAAGCAGACGTTCGAGGGGGAGAAGGAGAGTATTCTGAAGGTGTACCATATTCTCAGCAGCAGCGCCGGTCTACAATCAGTTCTAGAACAACTAAGCACACACCAACAAGCTGACCCGAAATTAATTACTATTATCTCAAGATTGAAAGCAGGAGATGAGACCATCTCCCGATATTATACTATACATAAGGGAATCCTGTTTTCCAAACCATCTTTATTTAAGGAGGAGTGGAACTTAATAATTCCAACCCATATCGAGAAAGAAATAGTGATCAGTTATCATGTTCGATATGGGCATATGGGCGCTTTAAAGGTGGTAAAGGCCCTGCAAGAAAACTGCTATATAAAGGACATCAATCGGAAGGTACGGAGGTATATTAGAAACTGTCGCATTTGCCAACTCGTAAAAACTAATAACGAGAAAAGAGAAGGGCAGATGATTCCAATAACATCGCAGTCTAAACTTGAGAAGGTATTCCTGGATATCTGCGGGCCATTTCCCCGCAGTGGAGGCCGCCACCGATACAGATATATCGTCATCATTATGGACCATTACACTAAGTTCGTAAAGCTATACCCAGCAAATCGGGCGACTACGAAGAAAGTTCTTAATATCCTGATCGACCAGTACTTCCCAACCGTCGGAAAACCGGTATCGATCATAACCGACCACGGAACGCAATTCAAGGGGAGGAGATGGCGGGATACACTGCTGTCCATGGGGGTTCACACATACAAGACATCCGTATACCACCCAAGCAGTAACCCGGCCGAAAGAATCTTGCGAGAGGTGGGGCGCCTATTAAGAACATATTGCCATGATCAGCAGAGAAGATGGCAAGAATATTTGGAGGCTACTGAAGAATTCCTCAACCTGGCCTACCATCCTGCCATAGGAATAACCCCATACTCCGCGATGTACGAGAGACAACCCCCTAGAGAGATTGCAGATATCTTGGAGTTCCCCAGTGAACATAAATATAGATTTGATAAAATTCAATTTTGTAATAAGGTGGCCGAAGATCAGGAGAAACGGCGGAACAAGTACAATAAATGCATGGGTAAGGTTATTCATTATACCGTTGGAGAGAAGGTGTTGTTGAAGAATAGGGAATTACCCAGTTCCTTAGAGGGGATAACAAAAAAGTTATTGCTCCTGTACACTGGTCCCTATATCGTCTCAAAAGACAATAACAACAACACCTACGAAATCAAAGAAATAAGATCAAATAAAGTCAAGGGTGTCTTTAACCAGGCATCCATGAAAAAATTTTATGATTAAATCCTCTAAATTCTAAAAAAATGTAAGTTCACCTTACATACCAGGAAAATGTGAAAAACTTTATGGCTAGAATAGAAGAGAAGAAGTTTAAAAACATAAACAGCCAAATTCTAAAAAGAAATATAAGCACATATTATCTACAATTATTAGAAAATTTAAAGGCAAGAATAGAAGAAGAATTAGAATTTAAACCCCAAAATTCTAAAATACATGTAAGCCCACCTTACATACCAGATGTTTGTGAAAAACTATGTGGCAGTAATACAAGAAGAATATTGAAATAAACCTCCAAATTCTAAAAAGAAATATAAGCACATATTATCTACAATTATTAGAAAATTTTATGGCTAGAAGATATATAAGATAGAATTTAAAACCTCTAAATTCTAAACACAATGTAAGCCAATTACATACAATTTATTTGAGAAGAAACATATATTGAAGGAAGAATAACAAGAAGAATTTTGAAATAAACAGCCAAATTCTAAAAAGAAATATAAGCACATATTATCTACAATTATTAGAAAATTTTATGGCTAGAAGATATATAAGATAGAATTTAAAACCTCTAAATTCTAAACTCAATGTAAGCCAGTTACATACAATTTGTTTGAGAAGGAACATTTTGGAAGAAGATATATAAAACAGAATTTTGAATGTAAACCAACCAAATTCTAAAAACAAATGTAAGCCCACTTTACATAACAAATATTTGAAGAAAAACTTTGTGGCTATAATATAATAATAAAGAAGGAGAGAATTTAGAAATAAAACCATCTAAGATCAAAAACAAATAAGGACAGCTTACTAAATATTTATTTGAAGAGAAACATTTTGACAATAATACCAAGAGAGTTTAGAGAAATAAAACCAGCCAAAACACATGTAAGCCCACCTTACATACAAATTATTTGAGAAAACTTCACAGAATAATATAAGAAGAGTGAATTTTGAATTATGAATAAATCAAGTTTCCCAAACCAAGTATAAGTACAGCTTACCAACCAATTATAAATAAAACACTATGGTGAGATAAACTGATGAGATTTCATACCATATTTATGGTAAGCATAGAAGATAATTACCATGGTAACAAAGGATCATAATGGGATGAATAAAAGGAAACAGATTTAGAATTAAAACCAATAATTCTGAACAATATGATAATGTCTAAGTACAATATGAAGAGTAAAATGGTGTTGAAGGAAATAAAAAAGAAAAAATTCTTTAATACGATTTGAGTGATTGAATAAAATAAAGTACAAAAACTTCTTTGGAATTATGAGAGAATGAAACTTTAAGTGGTATGAGGAGAAAATATGACCTCATAATGAAATTAATAAAAAAACCATCATTTGCAAGTATAATAGCAATGACCGGAATAATGTGAAAATAATGTCAAAAATTTATGTAATTAAACGAATTAATATAAAATGATTTATGACTTAAATGACAATTATGATAATGACAGTTATAAAAACTCTAGGAAATAGAACAAGTGGAAATTTTAAGAACGATGAAACAGTCTAAAAAATGTCATAAAGATATGCTACTATAAATAATGCAGATTATAATGAAAAACCAGAAGGTAATAAAGAATTTATAAACAAAAGATTTATATGATAAGAAAAGTTGAAAAATGTAATAATAGAAGAGCTTCCTACCATAATATCAAATGAAAGAAACATCCAGATAACGAGTCAGAAGAACAACTGAGATAGAAATATTAAAATCTCTGAGAAGTATAATAAGTAATAAGTGAAGTATCCCAAAGATATTTTTTAAATAGTAACAAATGTGTACTATTCTGAATAATTTTTTTAATCTGTCTGATGATAATTCCAGCAGGATTAATATGTTTTTTGAGCAGAGATGATTTGCCCCTGTACTCAAATATGTGTGAAGTATTGGACAGCAGAGGAAAGTAGCGTACAGTGCCTCTCTGAACTGAACCAGCTCACAAAGTAGGGAACGATAGGGAGAAAATATCCCAAGGAGAAAATACTAAGAAGAAATATAAAAATGAAATAATAAATATGCAACTCAGATGACTATTACTATCAAGGAAGATCAAGTGAGAATGATATAAACTCAAATATAAATAAGAAAATTTTAAAATGGAAGGAAGTCCAAAATAGTAACAAACTTAGAATAATTATCACAAGCAATTGTTTCAGACAAAGCAAGTATAGTCTGAAAAAATTACTTCTGGAGAAGGGCATTCTGTAGCGTGACAGAAAATCCACTGCATTTTAAGTCATATGAAATCATAAAGTTTAATTACACCAACAAATGTTATAATAATATTGAATGACATTTAAATAAATCAGAGGAATGAACCACAATAAGATAAAAATCCTCACTACATAATATATAAAAACCACTGTTAAAAGAAACCAAAGAAAGTATTGAAGCAACTCATCAACTCATAGTATAATACCAGTAAGTTACCCAGGAAGCTCAGAGCAGTAAACCAGTTATATAAGACCATATCAAAGAAAAAAGAGACTCAATTAAAGGGTGGTGAATACCAAAATACCCCAAAAACAAGAAGAGGGAAGAATAAAGTTTGTGAACAGGAAGAAAACAATACCCTGAAACCTGTATAGAAGAATAAAGTCAGTTCAGTGAATAAATTAAATACTCCAAACTAAACCTCAGTCGTGATAACACCAAGTACCTTGGTTTACCCAAGAACGGAAGGAAGACCAGAAGAGTGAAGACTAGACGAGGGACAAGAATGAAGACTAGAAGAGGGACAAGATTGAATACCAGAAGGAAGATACGAAGAAGGACAAGAAAGAAGACAGGAGGAGAGGAAGAAATAGTATGAAGGAAACACCGTAGTAAAACCTATTATTATATAAACTACTATCAATCCCAAACCCACAAAAAACTATGCAAAAGAATGTATAACATACCCAAAATCTTATAAAATGTAATTATTGAGAAAACTAAAGTGTTGTACAGCGTTATAAGAAGTGCACCGACTAAAGCTATTGTGTAATAAAGAAAATAAACTAGTCTTAACGGTCCATGATTACTAAAGGTCTGGTCTGAGATAATAAGACTCAGAATATCAGAACCAACGGTGAAAGTGAATTTGTGTAAGTGTTTAAAAAAAAAAAAAAAAAAAAAAAACTTAAAGTTGGTGATACTATAACTTAGTAGTATGCTATATGACAACTTTAAAATCTAATAATAAACAGCATAATAAAATAATAAAATGGAAGGTTTCCAGTATTTTATTATTTTTAATGTAAATCTTTATTTACAAGGCATTTGTAAAAAAATGATAATAAATAGAGTATGGGAGTTAATGTTTACTGATGTAGGGGATCACAATAATAATGGTTTAAACCAGAAAGGACTGATACTAATATAGTATGAATAAGTGTAACATGTTTAAATAGACTGTTATTTCACAGTCCTAAAATCAATGTGTTAAATAAATGTATTTGTAAGGTTTATTAGAAAATAAGATTTATGTTACGTGTTTTAAAAAGAATTATGTTTGATAAATAATAACCTACATACCAGTAATAATGTTCTAATAGGTATGCTATGTTAGCTCAAAAATAGTTAAAAGATATATGTTCAAACCATATCTGCAATATGTTGAATTGTGCATATTGCTAAACCATGTTCATAATTATTTATTTTAAATATGTAGTGTTAATTAACTACTACACAACACAATAAGTTATAAATCATGTTATTTTGATATAATTGTAATTATGTAAAGTCAGAGGAGGAATTAAGTTTAAATTATTTGAGAAAGAAAGAAATATAAAATTCTAAAATCTAGGCCATTTGGTGAAATCAGAGAACCAATATAAAATAGTATAATTCACTTATAAATCCTGTAAACTACCGAGATTTATATAAGATAACACAATTAACCACTACTAGGAATGATCCTATGAATTAAAATGATAATAAGGAAATATACCTTAACATTTTGTAAATTGTCAAAATATATAAATTAATTAATTTTAAAGAGCAATGTCAAATTTACAGATTAACACAAAAAACCAGTTCAAAGGTGTAATTTATATGTATTTAAGGAAAGGAAGAGGAATATGACTAATTAAAATTTATTATAATAGTATTAATAATATTTAAATGGAGGGGATTTTGTATAAAGACGGAAATCCAATTTTGAGCCTATATTTCCATAAAGTAAAGAAATTTGTTAATTTCCACAAAATATCTACAGATATGGACTATAATACATCAATTTAAAGGGAATGAGATGATTAAACCAATAATAAGGTTAATAATTCATAAAAGTGAGGAATAAAATAGATCAATTCCATACATAATGTAATATTTTATCATATATATGGGAAGTCGAAAAATGTTAACAATACTTTTTCAAAGATTAACTGGGCAAGAATTATGACCAAGTTAATTAGTCTTTTGTTGAATATCAAGCTGGACAGTTGTGTGAAGAACGTTTCTTAAAATCGAATTGAAAATGATACTAGTGTTTAGCCATTGAAATCAGTGAAACGAGAGTTAGGCGAATTAAACACTTTTTAAAGCTAAAGCTGTTAATACATTCACGACAATAGTGAAAACAAACACCTAACTCTATAATACGAGTGATAAAAACAAATAAAACATTATAATTAAACTGATTCATTCTGAAATTCCTAACCATAACTTGAAAATTTAACTGCAGAAGTTGAACACATAGAAAATAAACTAACTAACACAAGTTTACACAGAACACTTCACCAGAATACACCAAACAGATTAACAGACATATTACACCAGTGCGGGGACATTTTAGACCTTGATGAAGGTAATTTTATAGTAATTTTCTGACTCGACGCAGATGCAGTAGCCAAGACCAACCAGAGTAGCGGCCATCTTGAAAACGAAATCGGCTTACTACATCGCAGTCACTGACGTCACATCAGTCTTCATTGGTTCGACAAAACATTTATTCTAATATTATATACTGAATTATTTAAAATACTATTGAATAGTAATTATTGTATTTATATTTTTAATTGTTAATGTTATACTTTCTCGTCACCCTTCTCTGACTATTAATTCTAATCGCTCAAAGAACCTGTCTTTTAATATAATATAACATAAAATTTTGTTCTGTATGACACAATCGATAATTCCTGAGACAGAGTCGATAATTGCTCTCCATCGATAAAATATCGATTATTTATTTAAAATTGTCAATAAAGCTTTATATTTCCATTATTTTGTATCTGTACTTATTTCACAGGGTAATTTAAGGGTATTTATAAGGCTGAAGGACTTAAGTGAGAAGAATATAGTCTATTTTGAACAAGATACTGGACCAGTCAGAAAAGTCACCAATCGATTATTACCTGGAGTTAATCTATTTAACTCCAGACTTGGTGCAAATCTTCAAGAAGTGCTCGACGGTCAATAAATACCTACCTGTTATTAAAATTTTACCAGAACCTTTTAAAAAACAGATTTATCTCTTATACTTACCTCTATAAACATAAACAAAATTATTTTATTATTTGAAAATTCTATTTTTTATTGAATTTTCCGTTTTTATTCTTTTGTAACGACCGGCATACAGCGGTCTGGTGACCAAGTGGCTAGCCCAAACAGTGGGATTTGATTAGATTACAGCAACCATAAAGGGTCTTGTTACAATATATATTGTTACGGCGGTCTCACTGATCATCGTACGGTACAGTGGAAAAACAAAAAAAGACACCAATTAAGTCACTAACCACCAGTTTTAATCAATCACAATTAACAGTTCGAAATCAACAAGTTATTCAACAAGAATTTACTTGTGCAAGTTTCAAGTTGAATCTGTACACACTCAATAATAATGTTAAGTAATAGAGTCCCACACAAGAATGACTTTTCACTAATAACCACTTGGACGCACTGTGTAATCACCCGACGTAAACTGAACTGAATTGGCCGTCACTGGATGTTGTTTATACCCCGCTGAGATGCCAGAATAATCTGTCATTTTTTCGATGGCGTGTTAAACAGGCGCTCTGGAAACCACTAGAAACAGTGTCGCTGTATGGCCATGAACACTGTGCGCTAACGTTGCGGTCTGGAATAGACTCGATTGTTGACGCATGATAAGTGTCAAGTAATTGTCTTTCATCTCAAAGCAGCAACACGTACGCATACAAACATTACAGCTGGGCTCTGGTGGGATTGCCAAGAAAAGAATAAAACAACGCACTCCATTGTTCGAGAATGTTCCGTTGCGTAACAATATGTTAATTAACCACATACTCTTAATATCATTAATTATACAGTGGCCATATTAAATATGTTGGAGTGTGTGCCCGATGTCTAAAAACTTAAAATAATCTGTGCAAGAAAAGTGGAAATATGTAAGCAAGCTGCAAGAGCAATGACTAGGCGCGGCTGGCAGAGCCCTAGAAGATAAACAGCGGAGACACCAAGACTTATCCAGTATCTCACTGTGACTTCGCAGATATAAACTACTACACTATCCCTTAGGCTTTCACGGCCGGTGTAATTTGAATTATGAAAGATATCCGGGCTGTTTGGCCGTGGTCCCCGGTTTAAAACAAAACCAAACGTTTCGGCAGCACCACTGGCTGCCATCATCAGTGGTATAAAATTTTCTGCACTTCGGGTGTCTACGTGCAGGCCCACAGTACTGTGGTATAGACTGATGCAGATGCAGTCTATACCACAGTACTGTGGGCCTGCACGTAGACACCCAAAGTGCAGAAAAGTTTATACCACTGATGATGGCAGCCAGTGGTGCTGCCGAAACGTTTGGTTTTGTTTTAAACCAGGGACCACGGCCAAACAGCCCGCATATCTTTCATAATTCAAAATACTACACTATCCGTTTTGCACGAGTCACGGGTAATTCTACGCCTACGTCTGGCGAGTCTATTTCAACTACCGAAATGGAGAGTCCAAAATGTTTATATGGAGATTGTTCAACGGATGGCGTACACCAAACGTTCTTCGATTGTACAAGTTTGGCGACTGGTAGGTAAGTGCTGCAAGCAGAAATGGATCAGTTAGCTCGCGATAAAGTTGTGAGGATAATACTGTTTGGTAATGAATCCAGCGACAGCATCGCCGCCGTTTTGGAAAGATGCTCCGGCTAAAGAGAAACGGGACTCTATATACATAGGGCTGACACTGACGTTTTTTATTATTTTTTGTATTTTATTATTATAAAATATGTAAAAACTGTTAATGATTTAAGTATAACGTATTGCGCTATACAACTGTATTTAATAATATTTTCTTACATTATTTTTTACTACCTAACATGATATAATATTACTTTATACGTAATACTTTATTAAAGTTCACCAACGTAATATTTAATGTTAATCTACCCTGTTACGTCACGGTAAGATAACACAGTGACAGTCATATGCAAACGTGTGTCTGCACGTGACATCTGTCACTGCCTTATCTGCATTGTAAATGGCACCGTAAAATGTGTGCATACACACACACGCACACACATAAATCCGTATATACATACATCTGAATAATCTCCGCCTCGGTGATATATCCATGGTAACGGTTTAGTGGTACCATTGTATTTCGGGACGTGTTTTTCAAAATATTTCACCAGCTAACAATTACGCCACAATCGTTTTGCACCATACAATGAATTTATTACACTCTATATTTATTTTACCTACCTACTAAACTCACTTGAGATGTCTTCTTCTCCTTGTCGTTATTGTTATTCTTCTTCTTTTTCTTCTCCTCCTCCTTTTTGTTCCTGTTCCTGTTCCCGTTCCCGTTCCTGTTCCAGTTCCTGCTCCTGTTCCTGTTCCTGTTCCTGTTCTTGCTCTTGCTCTTGCTCTTGCTCTTGTTGTTGTTGTTGTTGTTGTTGTTCTTGTCGTCGTTGTCGTCGTTCTTCTTCTTCTTCTTCTTCTTCTTCTTCTTCTTCTTCTTCTTCTTCTTCTTCTTCTTCTTCTTCTTCTTCTTCTTCTTCTTCTTCTTCTTCTTCTTCTTCTTCTTCTTCTTCTTCTTCTTCATTTTCTTCTTCTGTTGTCCTCAATAAGAAGAGTAAAACATATTTATTCCTATGTTCCACGTCTCTAATTTAGAATTGTTACTATATTATTTACTCTTCTAAACATCATATAATTTTTCTAAGCTGTGCTAATGCATGAAAACCGTAAAACAACATAAGGGATGAGTGAGCGAAGCTGTAGCACCTCATAATACCACTCCCCGAGACTGTTATCCCATGCTTAGCTCAAATAGATTAAACCGTTGTCAGCGTGTGTTTGTTTATGCGCGCTCGTGCGCTCTAATTTCAGTGCTGTAAGTTTTACAGTACATTAAGTATTGTACATTACAATATAGAATTGTTCGCAAAAGGAACAGATTACAAATTTGCAATAACTTACATTAAAAAATCTGTTTATGCGAATCCGTAAATATTGTCGTGCGCTGTATGCACTGGTACAGTGTATGCTTCCATGAGTACTGTAACTCCCTACCCTTGTTTATGTTTTGAATACTGTTATTTGAGTAACCACAAAACTTATGCAGTTTGAAAATTTGTGAATGTATGGTTTATTGAATGTTAGGTATTAAATAATTAAGAATCAGTATTTTGTGTAAGTTTTAAATTTCCAACTGAAACACCGTGAGCGTAGTTTTTCCAATTGGACACGGCCACTCCTCGCGCGTCACCGCTAAGTGTTCACACTAGTCCATTTATTTCACACAGAAACTGAAATTGTATTCAATTGTT
Source organism: Magicicada septendecula (assembly GCA_034769895.1). Lineage (NCBI taxonomy): Eukaryota > Metazoa > Arthropoda > Insecta > Hemiptera > Cicadidae > Magicicada > Magicicada septendecula. Next base: position 323,602,847 of record CM068375.1, read on the forward strand.
AGCAACGGAAACAATCCTGTGCGACGATGATTACAAATAACGTCTTCAAATCAATATTCGAAAGACTACCAGCTAAAATATAATTAATATGTTTAATATCTACATAGAATATGCATCTAATTAACTCAAATATACAATGAATAAACCTGCAGGTTAAATACTGTTTTTACATATGTAGGCATCGCATGAAGGTCTTCCCCTAGTTTTATACCAACGCCTAGGCTTGTCAGTAGTCTTTTCGGGTGGGAACCTGAAGCTTTATCCTGACGGGCGAGAGTTTTGGGGCTTATAACGCCATACCGATTGCCTCCCTCTGTTGCATCCTTGGCCAGCACACACGTCCTCGACACGGCGCAGGAGTAGAACGCCCTTCGGCTAGATGCTGACTGATATAAGACAGGATAAGAGCATGTGCTTCCCGAAATAGATGCAGGGCTGGCCGCACCTACATCTGTACGAGATGTAGTAGCTAGCCTGAAACTGAGCCATGAGACAGGGTACTGAAGTTCCTAGTAAGTAGCTGCACCAAGTGTGCCGAACCTGGAGTAGCGCCGTGTGTTCGAAAACCATGGTTCTCTTCCCTGGCCAACAGAATTCCGACATTACATCCTTTCGGGTGTTGGCTGGTGAATCCATTCACGCAACCGCAAATAGCGCGAGATGCGGCCGTGATCAAGTAGCAACCTATGCGGGTGACCGGTGAAGGGCCCCGGGGACACACAGTTGATGATCACCGCCGATTGTGGGTGACGATCGGTGAGACCAAAACCCCACCCTGTACGCACTTATTACGAGCGCATTGGTATATTTTCCTTCGGTGGCATCGCCGCTAAAGTTTGGGAAGTATGGGGGTCATCACGCGAAAGAGGATTGGTTGTGTACCTTAGATCCAAGTAGAGCTACAAAAACGGGAGCCAGGGTGGAGATTCCCTTGTCTGTACGTGTGTTGGACCGCTCGCTGCCTTATCTGTGATGTCAGTGAGAACACAGGGAACCTTAGTGGGTTGTTAAAGTTTTGGCGACATGTATTTTGAAAAGTGTTGTGGAAATGCAGCATCCTTGTCGCAGACCTTTGTTGACTGTAAAGGGTTCTGATATTTTATTTCCTAATTTCATTGCAGATTTCATGTTATTGTATAAGTTTTGGACAGCCTTTACGCGGGTATGATTGATGTTGTTATTTGAAGCACTTCATATAGTTTTGATATTGGTATACATAGGGTTTTTGTAAGTCCATAAACATTAAGTATATTGGTCTATGTTTTTCTATTTTCTTCTCTATAACTTGTTTTAGTGAAAACACGTTGTCTGTACAATACCTACCAGGCCTAAACCCACTCTGCTCTTCCTCTTCGTAATTTGCATATTCCTGTTCTATCGTGTCTTATTATTCTTGCATAAACCCTGCTTATTGTATTTGTTATGGATATTCCACGATAATTGCTGCATTTTAATTTGTTTCCCTTTTTGTGTATTGATGTAATGTAATCTGTTTTCCAGTCTTCTGGTATATTTTTACCACTTACGTATTTTGTAAATATATATGGCAGAGACATGAAGAGTTTTTCATTTCCATTTTTTAGTTGCTCAGCATTGATTCTACCTGGCCCAGGGGCTCTTTCATTTTTTAGTTTTTTTATTATATTTTTAACTACTGTTGCATCTATCTGTATTTCTTCTCCTTCAATTTGTAGGCCTACTTTTGTTTATGTTTGCTGAGTATATTCAGGTCTATGTTCAGTCAGTAAGGTTTTATAGTGCTGAACCCATACGTGTGCAGGTATTAGTTGTAGTGAGGTGCTGGTTTTTTCGTTGTTTTTAACCTTGTTAATGAATTTCCATGTTTCACTACACTTTCGTCCTCCAATGTACGCCTCTATTTTTTGACATTTTCTGTCTCATGTTTCTCATTCTCTTCCTAAGATTTTGAGTCTTGTTTCCCTTTTCTTTTCTTTATATTTTTTGTGATCTTCTTTATCCTTTGTGTTTTCTTTATCCATTTCTTATACAAAAGTTTTTTTCTCATTAACTAGATTTCCGTTTCAGAATTCCACCAATATTTGTTACTTTTCCTAGATTCCTTGAGACCTAGAGCTTCTTTTGCAGCTGTTCTTATGCTGTATAGTACATTGTCCTAGACTTCAGCTGATGTTAAATTTTCCGGATTTAAAAGATAATTGTCTAATTATCTTTGATACAGATATTTAACACTTTGAAGTTGTAGACATTCTAAGTTTTATTTTTCATCTGTAGTATTTGCAGTTTGATTATCTACATCTGGGATTTTTTCCGCTGTTTTTTGTCTAACCGGGAAGAATATTTTGGCTCTGAGTAAATGATCTGAAATGTTGCAGATTCGCCTATGCACTCGTACATCTTCAACCTTTAACAGTGTATGTTGTTTCATAATTCTGTAGTCAATGATTGATTTTAAATTTCTTGTGTGTTGTGTCCATGTATATTTGTGAGTATCCTTGTGACTAATATAACCATTGCTAATTTTAAGTTGTTATTGGTTACATGAGTCGATGAGCCTTTCTCCATTCTCATTAACTGTTTCTTTTCCGAATGGTCCTAATATATTGTTGTTCCTCATTTTTCCTGTCCGACTATTTAGGTCTCCTAAAATTATTAATTCTCTGCTGTCACCTACTTTTAATATTTTCTGATTCAGTGTTTCAAAAAACTGTCTTTTTCACTAACTGTGGCGTCATTTGACACTCCATAGACTCCAAACACTGTAAGTTTATGTTGTAAGATGTTCATTTTTAGTCTAATGATATTCTCATTTATTGCATCCCAATCTGTTAAGATTAGAACTCCAAGTTAAGGTAGATTAATTCCTCTTGTGTCTTTCTGGAGGTTCGCGAGTGACAGTATAGTACCGCGGGCCGCGGTATGCTGTTCTCGGGTCTATTGTGAGATTTCCACTGGTATATCTGAACAAACCGCCTCACGTGTCACGCTGATAAAGCCAGGCGTCTAAAGGGATTGGATAGACATCACTGAAAGAATTCCACGTTGAGGCGGAATCGAACGTTTAACTGACCAAATTGAAAGCCTTTGCGCCACCACTAGGACTCCTTACAAAAAATGTTTATTTTAACACAATTTATTTTGACGAAATAATTTACTTGAAAATGATATAGCGTTACCTTTGTCTTGTACAATTTTATGCCCTTCTAAACTACAGCTGACAGGACGATATTTCTCTTTACTCTCATTAACATAAAAGTTTGCTTATTATTACTTATATTCCATTGTGTTTTATAGCTGAAACGTATATAAAACTAAACCATCTGTTTATAATCTGCCGATTTCAATAAAAGATTTATGTGGTGTGTTTTATTTGCTGGGGTTTTATTTCATATGTAACTCTACCAGCTGTTAATATACACAGCGTGGTTGACAGCATCTGGTAAGTAACGTTTACAGATGAGATTAAATTTGCATAAATCGTGTGCAATACAGCAAATTGTATCTGAGTCAAGGTCAACTTTGACGTTTGTAATCACCCGGTAATATTACCTCACCATCGTCGCTAAGCGTTAATCAATGTGGTGTTTGTGCCATCGTAATCCTAAGCCAGGCTATTCTAAAGTACGGTAGAGCGTTCCACGTCTCAGCCTGACCAATATTAAGGGCAGCTACATACACTGTAATTATTGCTATAAATCACAACTATTGATTCATAAGCCAATGAAGACAGTGGACATAATTTTTATTATCCTTGTTGCTCTAGGTGTTTGTGCTTGTAGCAAATCTACAGCTGGTCTACTCAGTGTCACTTTAAACACCAGGTATTCCTTCATACTTAATTTTTTTAAAGTGTGACAGAAATACTAGTTTTATTCTTTAATGTTGAGTAAACATTTGTTACTGTTTTTCCATAGTTAAAAGTTTAAATTAAATATTTTTATTTCATTTGTCTTTACTCACCCAAAATTCTATAAGGTTTAGGAGCGCCCTATCCTATAAAGGTTTGGCTCACGTTTTAACAGGGAAATGCCTCTGAGAACTAAGTTGTTCGCTCCCTGCTGGGAACCCTATATGGACTCCAGTACCACATCCGTTTACACCACTGAAGATGGCTACCACGAGAGTAATGAAAATTTCGGCACAGATACGACCACAGCCTGCAAACCTGCCGTTTTTTACATCTACAGACTTACTTTTTCTTTGGAAAGGAAAAAAGTTTGAGTTTTATCGATGTGATATTGATAACAAAATGTTCAATATTATATAGTTTATAAGTTATATAAATACGATATTCGGTCCGTGCCCTATGGCTGTCACAGTAGACACGCGTTTCTTACGTAAGCGCGCGTACACGCCCACAATGTAATCGTCCGTAAAATATAAGTATATATATTGGCGTCATTTCTGTCAGTAGCGGGGTGCGCAGCCATGCGTGTCTCAGTGATGCTTATCAATTCTTCTCACCCTCCCTCAGCCGTACGAGTACGCCATTGTATTTCAGTCCAATTTTTACTTCTCCACACACGATTATTGCTAATTTTGTAAACGTTCAGGAATCTTTTAGTATGACGTTCTATTCAGGTTTTCTGTTCAGTGGCACGGGAACTTTATGAGCCAGCACGTATTAAGTCGATGTAAAACCTTGATAGAAATCGATTAGTTGTTTTGAGTTGGAACGAATCAACGTGTTGTGCCTGTATATAGAAATAGAAGTCACAAACCTGAGGACGACGTGGTCCTGATGTCGAAAAGTCAAAGAAGGAAAATGAAGAATACAGAAGAATTAGAGAATACAGGCACTTCCAGAAAGCCAGTATGTCCGGAAAATATACTTGCACTCACATACAAGAAAACACACACACATACACACTCACTAAAACTTACACACGCGCGCGCGCATTTATATTAGTAGGAACCGTATGTGTTAAGTACAATGTTGTGTTAAATATCATTTTAAAGTTAATTTAGTTACAGTTTACAGTTTCATTAATATACACTCGAAAATATTTGTTAAAAAAATGTTACTCATTTAAACTGAAATTTTGTTCTTAGGCTTGTTTACAAAACTCTCATGTCGTTCGGAGTAATGAGATTTATAGTTAAAACACCTAAATTAAACAATAATAAATTGTAATAATAATAAAAATTTTTTTTTACCAACGGAAAAAATCTTAATGACCTTTTACGGAAGTTTTTCTGCTCTGCTGTGTGTAACTCCTACCCACTGAAACAACCCTCTTAACCTCATCTCATCTCATGAACGAAAACTCACCGTGTAACCACTTTTGTATTAAACCGAAGCGGTACCTATTGAACCTAATTTGGTTCCTCCTTAGGTCATGGTACACAGATTACGCCAGATCACGTGATATTTGGTCTTATTTCTAATTTTGACGCAGTAAGATAACGGCTGCCCCTTTGTTCCAACTGATAACATGATCTCCACAATGTTGTCTGGTGTCATCGGATCAGCCTCCATCTCCAGTCTCTGTTTTTCCATCACTACCATAACACATTCAGAAATAAGTAGACATTGTCCCGGTCAGAATCACCATACAGGGATGCCGGACTCCTCTCTTTACCTACCTTAAATTGATAGTAACGAAAACATTCGTGTCCTGTGATAAACTGTTTGAGATAGTAGTTCAACCCTCAAACTGGCAATACAGACACTCTCTCAGACTCCCTATTAGCCTAGCCGTCCTTCTAGCTATGGTCCCGTTGATCCAGCGGTCCTGTCAACAGCGAAAAGTTAGTTCCCTGGCTACGACTCTGCCCGTACCTCCTTCTACTAACGCCTTTAGTTCATGTAACTTCTTCCTTTCTTGAGCCATATGGTAGATGAGGTCAATCTCCGCTACCACCAAGACTGCTGTCTCTGACATAGTTCGACAGAAAACACTTCTCTTTGCTCCCTTTAGGCCATCAATTTTCCATGTTGTTCTGTCTTCAGTGCGCCACCCTACACCTCATTACCTTACAAGGGAATACAAGAGTACTGCATGTATGGCTGCCAGTAGGAGCTTCCTCTTCTAGGCTGAGCTCAGCTCACTGTGGTCATAAATCTTCTGAGGTCTGTTGTCATGTTGGTAGTCTTCTCTACTGCATAATTTACTTGCTTCCAGTACGTTAATTGCGAGTCGAGGTATGCAGACCTAAGTATTTTACCGTCTTTTTGTAACGATTGGTTCCCAGTAACAATTCTTTTACACACCTGAGGGTGACAGGAAATATTTGCCAAACAAATGTCTAGAAGGGTACACACTTCCCTGGTCTGTGAGTTTAGTCATTATACACAACACAAACTTACCTTCCTTTCCTCTTTTAAGACACTAGCCTGGAATTGTTTCACACATTATTCGGTCTAGGTCTATTGTTCTTCACCGCTACTGATCACGACTGGCTTGTTATTCTTCTTATATCTGTGTGTGTGTGTGTGTGTGTGTGTGTGTGTGTGTGTGTGTGTGTGTGTGTGTGTGTGTGTGTGTGTGTGTGTGTGTGTGTGTGTGTGTGTGTGTGTGTGTGTGTGTGTGTGTGTGTGTGTGTGTGTGTTCTCCAAGTCTATCTTCTTTGCCAAAGAATCTATTTTGCGAAGCGTGCCGCACAGTTCCACATGTCCTCACCTCGAATCGTTGCTTTGACGATGTTATCCGGAGTGATCTCCTGCCTAATATACTCTGTCAGCGATCTCCTGTGTTGCTACAATCTGTCGCAGACAAAGAAAGTATGACTGATATTGTTAGCAGCTCCCGGGCAGTACAGGCACGCTGATGATTTGGCCTATCCAGCATTTGTCAGATATGATTGAAAATACCCGTGTCCAGTCAGAAACTATAAAGTAATACTACATCTTCCCGTGCTTCCCCACCCGTCACGGCTGCATCTGCTTAATGATCCTCCTTGTCCAGCCACCTCGCTATTCTTGCTCCCAAACTCTCTCCCAGCTCTCCATCTTCTGACATCGTGCCTCTCGGCGTGCAGCTTCACCACCTAAATCCGTTTTCCTGAAGAAGGGCGATTGGCATTTCTCCGGCAACGACTAAGACAGCCGCCAATATTTAATGCTCCTACTAATACTACTAATAATAATAACAATAATAATGATAATTTACTAATAAAAATAATGATAATCTAAAAACAATATTAATTTTATTTAAGTTAATTTATTTAAGTCATTTATGATCATAGTAGTAGTATGTCATTAAGTCATACAATTATTTACTACACTTAAAATTATTCTTGTTTCCAGTCATTAACACTTCAACCAAATTGGCGCTCCTAATATCTACGCACTTTATATATCAAAATGACTGACTTTATCAATATTAAAATTGTTTGCAAATGTTACCTTACGTCCATCATAACCCGTTAACCATCCCACTTCTGCAGCCTGCAATCAACAGAAAATTAAGGAGACTGGCCATCCGACCATTAAGGTCCACGAGGTTACATCGTTGGATGGAACGCCATCTGTATTTACATTTATTGTATGTATACCTAATCAGCAGATTAGCTTAAGGAATGTATTTGTGATTTCTAAGAGATAAATAACTAAAATTACTGTAAATAAATATATTTAAATATATCTTTCTGTTTGGTGTTCTTATTGTTATGACATTATTTTAATTACCGGTGTTTGTATCCTGCCATTTAAATTAATCCTCGTCAATAATGCCGAAGGTGCCTTTACACTCATGGTTTGATACTTATACTTTGTATGAGATGGTTGTTGAGACATAAATGTCTATGGTGCATTACCGTCACAACCAATTTAGAAATTATATAACAGTTTTAGCGAACTTCTTCTCACGTGTTTAAATATGACGTTTGCTCTTAGAGTGTATGTGTACAAAAACTATAAAACCATCCCGATACCGGACTATGTAATATATTGCTATTGTTCACACAATTGAAAGCCAGACAGAATAGAATTCCAAGGGTTGGCTGTAATCCACCCTGCAGGGGCCATGCATATTTATTCAGTAGCAATTAACTTTTACACGTGAAATTACATATCGTGGGGGGATGCTTTCTCTCTTCCTACGCGAGCTTTAATATTTTTCTGCTCAATACTTTTGTGTGTATACACGAGTTCCAATCTGCGAGAGGAGAACTCTCAGTTTGTATCTATTTGGACAGGTTGTACACATCTCCCAGCAGTCCTCAGGTTATCCCTAACCCAAGCCGTCCACCACCGCTTGGGCCTGTCTCTCGTTCTCTCACCTTATAACTCTCCACCTACAACACCCTTCTCCCAGAGTATATGGTTTCTCTTTTCCTCACATTACCATAGCACTCTAGTCTTCTTCCTTGCACCTTCTTTGGCTTTGCCACTACCTTCATTGTTCCTTTTACTGTGTTGCTCTTGACTTTATGCATTTTCTTGCTCCATACGTCACATAAGCATTTTCATTTATGCTTCATCAAGCTTTCTCCCTTGTCCTTTCCTCACAGGCCATATTTGTTCGTATTATTAATGTTAATGTTAATATTATATTGTATATATTGTAATATTAACATTATTACTATTAGTATACTTACTTTGTTAATTATTACACACTATTTTTTTAAACTGCCTTAAAAAATTAAATAGTAAGAGGTATTTTGTCATTTTAAATGTAGCCTATATGCATTATGTTATTGTAACATCCTTTTATACATAAAATAAACTTATTATTAGTTCAAAATTAAAGAAAAAATACTAAATGTTAAAAACTAGGCCTATATACAGTTATTGTAATATGCAGAACTTATGATTGTATTAATTTCATATGAGAATCTGAAGAAAGCAACGTACCCAATGTAAAAGCAAAATATAATATACAGTCTACTAACGAATTAAATTAAGAGAAAATTAGTAAAAAGTACTTTGAATCCACTAAATTGTATTTTAATCATCATCTTCACATTACGGCACAGGCAAGGTGCTGCCTGTTTCGTTTTAAAAGATCCTCAATCCATTTCTTCCTGTGTGTACCCACACAACTGTGGCCTACAGGTTTATATTTTTAGACTTTATGGCCAGTCTTAAATCTGATATTCTTTCAAAACTATAATTATATAGTCCATACTACTATAATCGTCTTCCTCGCATCGCCTCTGCTGTTGATATTTACCGTTAGTTTTATTACGTTTTTCCTAACTATATTCATTTTGGTCACTCCACACATCCACCTCAGCATTTTCATTTCTGCTTCATCAGGCATTCCCGCTTGTGCTTCCCTCAGCGGTCATATATTTATTTTGCTAATTATTAGAAACTCTTACTTCCTGTTTTCTTGTGACTATAGTTTGTAATAATAAAATCTAATTTTCTCACTTTAAATGTACATAATTTTTTTTATTGTAACATTATTTTATACATAAATTAAACTTAATTTAGTAAGTATTTAATGTTAAAGACTATATACAGGTATTCTTAGATATAGAAATTAATAACGAATTAATTTCCAGTATGAATATTACAAGGTTATGAGGAAAACAGCGTACTAAATATACCCACCTAATAGCTGCAAACGATTTAAATAAAGTTAAAAATAATAAAGACGACTTTGAATAAACTAAATTATAATCTCTTTGATGTAATTCTTTACGGCCACATAATTTTCTTTAGTTCGTACTTTTCCCACTGCTCTATTTATTTTATCTGTCTCAAGATCTTTTCAATTTATCTCTTTACTGTGACAAAGATTTGTTTTCACAGAAATAGCTGCCCTAAAGTTTCTTTGTGAAAATTCTTTTCTACGTAATAAATTCCATAGCGTCCCTTATCTTGTTTTCTGAAGCAGATATTACAAAGACGCAAGCACAAATACACTCACGCGTTCGTACAGAGAGACGTTCATGGTCAAATTCTTAATTTTACAAGACAAAGCTAAAGAAAGTTTGCTTTATTCGAAAAACAAAATCTTGTAGACTAAATCAAAAAAGAAATACGCAAAGACAATCTACCTACCTTTTTCCCCATAATGTATACTCATAAGGGATAAAGTTATTAATCTTACCATCTTCAAGTAGAAGAAAATATTATTAAACTGAATCAATAATATTTGCCAATAATACGCACAAAAAAATACAAGTGACTAAACGAGATATAGACTTGCATCGTTTGAATTGTAACAGGGACTAGTTTACTTACGTTGTGCATTAACACGATTTGAGATATCCATAAAGGTGAAAGGGAGAAGGCAACGAAAAATAATCTACTTGTCGGTGAATACAACTAGAATCACAAATTGGATATATAGGCGTAATACCCCTGGTAATCACAGCAACACAGGTCTTGTAAACAAGAACTTGGTAGCTAGTGTAGCCTTTATAGCCAGTTACATTGAGTGATTTCCTTAGTGCGGTTCGAGGCATTGTTGAGGCTTAGTAAAAAGTGTGTACTATGTTATAAGTATTGTGGAACTCTGTTACTTGACATTATTATGGAGTGTGGACAAATTTAACTTGAATTATTGTACGGGAATAATCTTGTTGAATAACTTGTTGATTACAAACTGAACTGTTATTTGTGATTAATTAAAGCTGGTAATTACTGACTTCACTGGTGTCTGTATTTTCTTTTCCACTGCACCATACAAAGATCAGTGAGACTGCCTTAACAATATATTGTTAACAATAACAATATTTCTAATATTATCCATGTCCTCACAGCAGCATTGATATTTGTATGGATTAACATTACAGAATGTCTCAGGTAGTGACAATGCTTATTCTATTACAGCGGTTTGACAAAGAAAAATTATAGCACAATTATTAACTTGATGTAAATACGGGAAGTTAGTAAACCACAGACTAGCGCGTTCGAGAAGCGCGCCTTTTTGATAGTTTTCCGTAATTGCGTAACACCGCCCTCTCCTTAGACGTTCGACCCGATCTGCAAACAGTCTCTGACGCAATACTTCGTCAGGCGATCTAGGTGGACCACCTTGAATTTCGATGTCCTTCCTGTTGAATCCAATAGACAACATAGTTGATTCTCTTTTTTACAGTGTAAGGTCCTTTTGAGTCCGTCTTAAGTTTAAATACGCGACAACGACTGCGCTTTAAGTTGTACAGCCAAACCGGATCTCCTTCTTGGAAACCCACACTATTGCTGCGAACGTCATACAGAAATCTTATTTTATCATTGGCCATCTTCAATCGTCCTCTTATGAAACGATTCATTTCTCGCATTTGGTTTTCTAATTGGGAGAAATAGTTCTATTCCTTGGACTCAGTCTCAGGTGGTCAGAACATCAAGATCCCAGGAAGACAAATATCCCACACAAACACCAATTTTGCTGAAGTTATGCGGGTTGTGTCGTGTATTGATGACCTATACCCGATGAGGAATAGTAGTATATGTTGGTCCCAATTTGTTTGGGTTTCGTCACCAACTCTTGAGAGATGCTGCTTAAGTGTCCAAATAAACCATTGAGTCCAACTGAGGATGGAGAGGCGTTGTCCTGGTCTTTCGAATTGAGAGTAGACATCATAATCCTTTAAATACCCCTGACTAAAATTCTTTCCTTGATCCGTATCGACATTCACAGGGACTCCATAGCGGCAGCAGGATTTGTAAACTAAAACCTTTGCCACAGTGGAAACCTCCTGATTTGGAATTGCTTAAGCTTCCACCCACTTAGTAAAATAGTCACCTGTAACCGTGATATACCGGTTTCCATCGTCAGTAACTGGTAAATTCCAGCTACGTTATGTCAATTCTTTCGAATGGCAGTCCAATGTTATACTGTCTCATTTCCCGCTGCTTCTGGTTTGTGGGCTCTTCCTTGCAGCACGTATTTTACACGTCTGACACCATTCCTTTACGTCGTGGCGAAGACGAAGCCAATAGAATCGCTCCCGTGTTTTGCCAACGGTTTTGTTAACGCCAAGATGACCTCCAGACATTCCATCCTGCATCTCCTTTAAAACAGACTGCACTTTACTTTGGGGAACTATCAAGTACATGACCACGTCTCGTCCATCTGCACTTTTCCAAGACCTTTTCAGTAATCCGTTCTTCAGGATAAGAGATTCTCAATGTGCCCAGTAACCCTTCTGCACCATCGGAACCATGGCAAACAACTTGGTATTCCAGGCAGCGGTCTAACTCTTTTTCTATCAAAATTGGTCTTAAACCTTCATCACTAATCTGTTCTTGTCGCAAATTTTGTGTTGCGTAGCCGACTGCTAGGAAATCTACAGTGATGGCTTGAACATGTTTCCTTCCGTTCTGTTCTGCGGCAATGTCGGCAGTCTTCCAAGCACGTTCTTCAAGATAAGCTACCTGCATTACCATGCAGGCGGCCCCGCCGATGTTGTACCTTGAAGTTGTACTCTTGCACTCTTGCAGACGTTCCAGCCACCTTGCCAACTGCCCTTCCGGATTTTTAAATCACAAGAGCTATGCAAGCGCGGCATGGTCGGTGCGTAGTAAAATCTCTCTCCCTTAGATATACTTATGGAATATGGAAGTGCTTCAAAACTTCAACAATTGCCAGCAACTCTCTTCTTTTAACCCAATAATTTTTCTCTGATTTAGAAACCTCTTGTCATAATACGCTACCACTCTTCCTTCACCGTTTTACACTTGACACAGAACTGAGCCTAGACCAGTATTGCTTGCATCTGTGTCTACTATGTAATTCCCTTTGGAAAGTAGGAAAGCAAGAATTGACTACGAACATAATGCAATTTTTAAAGCCTTTAATCATACTCTCTCCACTACTGAAAGTTTCGTTTATTTTATTTCAGCTCATGTAGAGGTTAAGCAATAGTTAAGCGAAGCCTTTCACAAAACATCTGTAATATGAGCATAACCCCAGGGAATTCGAAACTTCGTGTTTACCCTTCAGAACTATGCAGTCTCTTACGGTGTGTACTTTATTGCGATCTATAAACACCTGCTCCCGAGACCAGATGGCCCAGATACTGTTTTTTCTTCTGGAATAGAGAACATTTCTTCTGGCTTACCTTCAGTTGAGAACCTTGAATTCTAGTTAGAACCTCCATATGGTTTTCAAGTGGTCTTTGAAAGTCTTCCCAATTACTGAGAGATCGTCCAAATAAACAAAGCAAGATTTCCATGTCAGGCATTGGAGGACCAGATTCATTAATCTCTCAAACGTTGCTGGTGCATTACAGAGTCCAAATGGCATTATTTTAAATTGGGATAGGCCACTTGGGTTTGAGAAACCGGTCTTTTTATTGTCTTCTTGATGAACACCCTCTTACCAAAATCCACTTGGCAGGTCCAGTGTGTAAAACCACTGTGCTCCAGACAACGTCAAGCACAGTCGAGGGTATCGTCAACGCGAGGTAGTGGATAGCAATCTATTTTGTCACATCGTTCAGCTTCCTGTTGTCTACGCAAAAAGTAATCCACCGTCCTTCTTCGCTACCAGCACTACAGGAGAAGACCAAGCACTTGACCATGGTTTAATTATCCCTTCTGTCAACATGTTCTGTACTAACTGATTTCCTCTTGCTTCGCTAATGAAGGTCTTCGAGGAGGCTGGCGTATCGGTGTTGTATCCCGGTATTGATTCGGTGTTGTACAATAAAGGTGTTTCCCATTAACTGGCCACGAACTGCAAATGTTTAAATTCATGTATGAACTGTCTGAGTTCTTTTACCTTACTACTTGAGAGATCGTTAGAAGGTCTGCTTAACAATTCCTGAAGTCCTCTGGTAATTTTGTATTGTCCGAATCATTAGATCTTTGTAGTCATATCGGTTACCCAGGCCATGGGAGACATTTTACCTAGGTAAGTATTGCTTTCTAAAGTACAGCTTGATTCAAAATATTTGCCACTAATATCTACATTTACGGTTCCGTCAGGTTTGACTAAAATTCTGGCAATTAGTACGCCCGGTGTGCTGACTACATGGCGTTCAAATGTAGAGCACTGGTTGCCCGTAGTATCTACCTCAGTTCTAACCATGATGATCTTTCCGGAGTTTGGCGGGACAGTTACGCCCACTTGATTTGTCACGTCCATCGATTTTCTCATATACCTCTTGTGGAGCGTATTACCTTTTCTTTTCAGATTCTTAAGACATTGTTTTTGAAGTCGACTATAAAACCATTTGCGTTCAAACTGTCCACACCAAGAATTGCTTCATCCACAATGTCTGCAACAAGTCCTTGATGATCAATCTCAAGTCGATCGAGGAGTAAATGAATCTCCACTTTTCCTAACACTTTTACAGGCCGCCCAATAGCTGTTAACAAGCTGAAAGAGCACCAGATTGGCTTCAGATTTTCTACCACATCATGTCGCACAATGGAGACTGCAGATCGTATGTCAACTATAATCAAGTTTGGCCTTTCTTGAACGGATCCGTTATATTTCTGAAATAGAAATCCCGCTATTTTTTGAAGAGTAGAAATTGCGTGTTGTATACGGGCTTCATTCCTCCAGTTAGTAAGCACACGCCCCGTTGTACCGACTACTGCTCGTTTGCCTGCTGCCGAACTCTAACCCGACAATCTCTTTATAGATGTCCAGGTTTCCCACATCTATAACATTTCGATCTTCAATCGTTTCTTACTTTATTCTGTGGTGCCAATCGTTGAAGAGACCATTGTTTCTTGTTCTTCCTCTTCACCGACTGTGCCGTCGCGATCTTTTAGCGCGCACTTTATGACTTGACCAACCAGACGCTAACTTGGCGGACTCAAATACAAAAAGGATGTACCAGGGCATCGCCACTATTCTGGTGTCTTGCCATTCGTAACATTTTCTGTAATTTGTTATTTCGCACACGATCAATAAATGTCTGCATCGAAAACCTCGTTCTAAAATTTTCTGTTGCTTTATGATAGGCCAGACTAATCAGTCTGTTAATAATTGCATCAAACTCTTGAAGACTTTTCCCGGAATTCTGTCGCCTTGCTCTCAATTGAGTGCAAGTGCAGTACACAACTCGCAACTGTTTATCACCATACCGCAATTCTAAACCTTTAATCTATTTGGCATAGGTGTCTGGCAGTTAGGTGGCACTTTCAGTAGTAGTTCTGCTGCATATCCTTTCAAAAGGAGAACAAGTGAAAATGCCTTGTTTTCCCCGTCTTATTAATAGCGCATGCAGCGGCATCGAATTGCCGAAGATACGTTGCCTAGTGAGTGTTTCCATTAAAGTTTGCGGCCTTGACATGATCTGGCCCTACTACAGGTAAATTGGCTTTCTCTCTTTTCTTTTCTATCATTGCTAGAGTCTGTTCAGCAATTTGTTTTGAAATGCACGGCTGTGTTTTCATTAACTGCTCGACTTCACTTTTAATTTGATCTTTCATGGTTGCCGTTCACTCTTTTATAGTGGTTGCAGTCTACTCAGCTTCAGATACTTTACTTGACATGGATTCTTGTAGAACAGATAGTTTTGTAGACATCGATTCTTCTACGTCAGGCTTTCTAGTAATTTGGTTATTAAGCTTATCTCGTAATAGACTCAACGCTGCAGCAGTATGTTGTTGCATCTGCTTTTGCTCCCGAATCAGCGCTTTGATGTCACCTGTTTCTCGCTTACGTTCCTTTGCTTCATGCTTACATTTATCGTCTTGTCGATCTTCCGACTCGAGCAACAGTGCGTTTTGCCGTTCTTTTGTTTCCAGGATTAATGCTTTCTGTTGTTCCTCTGCCTCTACTCTATTCTGTCTGCGTTCTTCTTTTTGTCATCTTTCTGCTTCAACCGTCTACTGTCTGCGTTTCTCATCCTGTCGTTTACCTGTATCTTTTGCGTCTTGTCGACGTCTTTTATCTGCTTCTTCTGCCTCCTCTCGTCGTCATTCCTCTGTCTGCAACACCAGCGCCTGGAAAGTTTCCATCATGTGACTGGTATCCATTGTTTACAGATTAATTATAAATCACACTGGTCTTGTTCAAAGTGTCTACTGTTTCCATTGTTAACAGTTCTGTCGCACTTATGACCCACTGTTACAGCGGTCTCACTGATAGTCGTATGTTAGAGTGGAAAACAAAATACAGATATTAATGAAGTCAGTAATTACCAGCTTTAATTAACCACAAATGACAGTTTGTAATAAAGAAGTTCAACAGGATTTTACTCGTACGATAATTAAAGTTCAAGTCCACACGCAATAATACTGTCATGTAATAGATTTCCACACTAATTATAACACAGTAAACACTTTTCAGTAAGCCTCCACAATGGCGCGATGCGCACTAAGAAAATGGCTTAACGTAAATGGCTAATAAATACAGCTGGTGTGGCTTATATAGGTAGCGCATGGTTCAAGAATAACTTTACATCATTGCTGCTGCGTGCCAACAAAATGTGTATTTAAAGCGCTCTGGAACAATCTGGAAAGTACTTTAGTGTTACGTGAGCGGACGGTCTAGATACAGATGAGGTATGCCCGGCTAGTCGAGACGCGTGTTGAATGACACTCTCGACTGCCCTAGAGTGTTCCGTAATTGCGAAATAATATTGTCACACACACACACACACACACACACATTTATATTGTTATTTTTAAAATAATGAAGTAAAATATAATACTGTAGAAATATTAGTAATTATGAATTTTCAAATAATTGTTATATAATAACATTAATTTTGTAAGTTGCCTCCTTATAAATATTATTACATTATAGTAATATGAATCCATAAAACTTTAGAGATATTTTAATTATATCCTATTAATGTTACAATCAAATTAATGCGTAATAATTATTATTATTCTTTATGTTACATGTTAACAGACGTTTACACAAATGAGCAGTGTGTTTATGTGCTAGAGTAGGTTTATGCCCGTACACAGGGAATAAAATCTGCAAAACATCGGCACAAGTTTTTTACAAACTGCGTTTATTTACCGAACGACAGTAGAGGGAAAATGCTGGTCCTGACTCACAAAGGAATGCCGCCTTTCTTAAAAAACATAAAAAACGATAAAAAACAAGATCAAAGAGATGCCGCCGTTTCTCCACTTTCAGGATTCTGATCAATTATTGTAGCAACTGTACCTGGGACTTTCATGCCATGCGACTGTTCCTGGTGGCTCTAAATGGAGCAACGCTACATGTCGTGAGTTATACCACGCACTACGTATTTAACAGATAGGCAATATTTTGTGTCAAAAGTCTTTCATTGCCTGTCTGCGCAACGTTATATCTAACTTACTTTTATTTTCTATTGTGGTAGTTCGCAATAGGCAATGTATAATTAGACCTGCTCTTCTACTAGTGTTTTGTAATCAAAATCTGTATTAGCAAATATCGACTTTTCTTACGTTCACTTGCTTTGGCCACTGTTACCATAAAGATTTTTTAAATATATAAACATTTGGTACGTTTTACAGATTTTATTTAATTCTGACAGCTGTTTCACCTTCTTAAGCCATTGTCAAAGAGCTGAATGAAAACCTAAACAGAGGATGTACGGGTGGTGGTGGACATCTGTTTAGGCCGTGTATCGGAACCTGTGTGAGGTGTGAAGATGCAGAGGGGGGTTGCAGGAGCTAAGGGAAGGTCAAGTGTCTGTACAACTTAAATATAATCTGAATGCAAAATATAAAATTAACTAAACTAAATATAATGTGAATGTAAAATATAAAATTAACTAAAAGTTATCAATTACTGTTACTATATCACAATACCCGTTGATACTTGTCACAGTGTTGAACAACAAAGGCTAAATACCGTTTCTTTGCAATGTAGGAGTTCCTTTGTTTATATCTCGGATTACAGAAAACGACGGCGCAAACAGCGAGGTTACAGCTGTGTACGTAATGTCAGATGTCAGACGAAGGAGAAGGTCACCGAGGTGTCGGTAATTACTGTGCCGAGTCGTGTAACACGTGTGTGCCCACATTTCAAGTACAGCGATAAAACTTGTTAAACTGTTAATCCTTCTCCTTTCATTAAGTTTTAAGAGCACATACAACGCTTTGCAGGTATCCAAAGTTGTAAACCAAGCATAGAGACGATTTTATTCAAATGTAGGCCGTTACAATGATTTGGAGAAATAGTAACCTAGAGGAAAAAGAACAATTTTTAAAATTCGAAGACAAGGGATAGAAAAAACTCGATAGAATTTAATAATGTTACGACAGTCTACTGATAGTCATATGGTACAGTGGAAAAAAAATACAACACACCAATCAAGTCACTAGGAACCAGCTTTAATTATCACAATTAACAGTTTGTAATCAACACGTTATTCAACAAGATTATTCTCGAACAAGAATTCAAGTTAATCTGTCCACACGAATAGTAATGTCAACTATAAATAATTCCGCACTATAATCACTTTTTACTGATGCACCACTTGAAACGCACTGTGCAAATCGCCCGATAATATCTGGAAACTTAATCGAATTAATCGTCATTTTAGGTGAAAATAAACGTCGCTGAATGCTTATATTTATACCCCGCTGAGATTCCAGAATAATCCATAAAACGCGTAAACACGACTAGAAAACACTAGAGCGTAATTTCTTGCGGCCTTGAACACAGTGCGCCTGGAACATCCTCGCTAACGCATGTGATGAGTCACGTACGCACACAACATTACAGCCGGTACTGCTGGGATAGGCGAGAGACGTGTAGAACGTTCTGTAATGGTGTAACAATACAGAATGCAGTAGAGTTGATGTGGAGTGCACTTTATTTACCTTTAGTCTTTTTACAAACAAATCTGCTTTATCAAGGATATGTTTTGTAGTCGTTTTACTTAACGGCTGGATTTTTCTTGGCCTTAAAATGTGCTCCGTACGGCATGTCATATTTATTGTAAAGAAACGTGAATACTGTATAAAACGTGTCCTTAAAATATGTATACGTTGTGAACGGTGAGACGCTGTGTGGGATAAATTAAGCAACGAGGAAAGAAGTGATGAAAATGATTGCTGAGAAACACACATAATGTAGAGTGTAAGAAGAAGGCAGATGAATTGGGTGAGGCATTAGGTGAGACGAGAACTGCTTGCTGAACGCGGTTCGTCAGAGAATAGCAACGGCTTAGAGAAGAGACGAAGGTGCAGATACAATGTATTGGATACAATTCAAACTATAAAAGTATATGAAGACTCTAAGAGAGTGCTGAAGAAGCAGGGAGCATGGAGTGCTGCGCACGAGAGCCTGTCAGAGAACGCAGAACAAGATTGATTCAGATTCAGACAAGATTTGTCTTGTTCAAACTTGCATTTAAATAAACTAAATAACTCCTGTTGATAACAATTATACAATTACTAAGTATAACCATTCTTTTTAATGGAACTCATCTTGAGACGAGTTCACCTTTTGTCTTGCACATAAATCAGGTACAAGTTAATTAACTCAGATAATTGATTTTTACAAGAAATAATTTAATTTTGGGATTTTTACATATACAGCTCAACATGAAATTAAAAGACAAGCCAATTGGTAAACGTGTGTAAATATCCTATTTTATGAAGTATAATTCAGTTATTTTTTGCAGTTGTCAAAGTGCTTATAGTGTTTCGAAAGCAAATGAGAATTATTAATGAGTTCAAATATCAAGGCAGGGGTTACAATGTAAAATAAAATTAAAACTTTTGTTTATACTTAATTTAAATCTGTAAACATATAGAGTGTCGCTACCCTCGTGAAAAAGGCGGAAATTTTCTGTGAACGTTAATTAATCATTTCGTATTTTGAGGGAAGCAACAACTGACTAAATGTTGCGAAAGAGAAATTTAATTACATCTACTAATTGGAAGCGTTGTTCACTCTGCTCAGATTCTCTCAGGTTTGAATATTGTTAATTAAAAAATATTTAAAAAATTTTAAATATTTAAAGTTATAAAAAAGAAACGTGTGATGTGTAATCTAATTGAAACACGGTAAGTTGCTTAATTCGCAGTTTCTATAAAAACAATTTTCCTAATTTCTTCTGCCCTACATTTTATTTTTATTGCGACATCGAAAGTCTCTTTTGAATTGTCTTTAAAAACCTTCTAAACGATATCCCATCTAGTGGTATCCATTTAAAAATATTTTCTACCATCACCTCTTGTATATCATCTAGCTAATGTTCCCATAATAAATGAACTTCGTTTTCTTTATATATGGCTTTTATTCCCATCTTGAATGTTAGTTTTGTATCTGTGATTCGGTGACCTTTTTTTTGCTTAGAACACCTTTCCCAATGCGTCGGTTCTGTCTCCTGCAGTTCACACTATTATATAACCTTGTATGAACCCCATACAAGCACAACATTTAGTCACAATATATAATTTTTTTTGGGGGGGGGGAGCGGAAAACATCTTACACCGTGGGTCCGGCGTCGGGGTACCTATGCAGAAGTCAATTTTACGATTTTGTGTTTACCAGACAAACTTTAAAGTCTTTAAAACTATAACGCTTATTTAAATAATCATTACACGATTCAAAAGAGCGAGAATTAAAATATGTCACACAACATTAACCTTGAGCACATAATGTCAAACGCCATCACAAGGTGGCCGCCAATTTGGAGTGGAAAATCATCTGTTCACTGAGTGGGAAAATTATTATATCTAAGGGACGTGTATGCGGAGGACGTTATTTGAGGTGCTGTTTTATAAAGATCCACAACTACTATAAAATAAAACACTAAAAGCGGAAATAGTGAAAAAATTTAAAAATAATATAGAGACGAAGTGTTTAACTTGGACAAATTGTTATGAAATTTATCAATCCTATAAACATCCCGCCCCAGCAACACCGCCAGGGTAAGACGTTTTCCGCCAAAAACCTCAGCGGTAGTGACCCCGACACTACCTACCACTTTTTTATTTTATCGTCATTGTATATCAAGGAATTAAGATGACTCATAAAACTCTTCCGTCTGAAAACCGACTCAAATCATCTTTTTCATTAACCTGGATCCGTGGTCAACACCTATCTAAACTTGTCTTTCAGAAACTATTTCAGGCGATCGTTCAAGGCCTCAATGTTAAAGTCCCGGTGATCAGAACCGGTATGTTGGACCAGTCACTAACTATTCTTCTGACATGCTCTGTGTGGTAACCATCAGTTGAAAGAGAAACATCTCGATGTAGTTTAGTGGTGTTTGTGGATGAATACAGACTGACACTAGAAGGAACCATATACGATTACAAACTCCACAAAGAAAACACAAATTGTTGCTGTAGAACGGCTTTTCAAAATGCTCCGTTGCCAGACGCCTATAGGTTATAAACGCTAAATCTCGATTCTGAAACGTCTCATCTGCTTGTATGTCGTAGCATTCCATGAGTTCAATCACACTGTTGACATTCGTTGTTTGTGAACTGGCGCTAGGTGTTGCGGCGTCTGCCCAACTGATGCTCGGCTCGACTTTTCGACGCTGCTTCATCCTCCGCATTCGCACTGCTGCTGTCATAAAGGCCTTTTTGGATTCCTCATTCATTTTTCTTTTACTTTGTAAGCGTTTACGATAGGCACTTACCTTCCTGTTGTAAAGATATTTTGAAATTAACAAAAAAATATTTTCCTTATATACGATGTTAGAAAACTGTATCTCCATAACATTAGCACATTTAATCATCATCCACAAACAGACAATTTCAACGATACAGTTGCGCCAGCGTTTGCAGCTTCTCCATGACAACACTGGCGAAAAAGTAACCGGCGAACAGCTGACACTATTGTTGACATCCTCATTGACTATGAAGCGCTAAGCAGTCAGTGTAGTTAGCTGACGATAGACAGACAGATTGGGGAATAATAAGTCACCTGGGTGTGACGACTTATATGCAGAATCTATTAAATTTTGAGGAATAAACTAAAAATAGTTGAACTCTTTGATTTCATAATTTTGATTGAAGAAATAACACAAAGTTAATGGACGTGTGGTAGCCTATAATTTTCCTACTGTACAAAAAGAAAGATCCGTTAGAGTGTCATAATTACAGTGGTATTACCATACTTATTATTGCCTATAACAGTGGTTCCCAACGATTCCGGACCTGCGTACCTTACCGGAAGCTCCGCATTTGTACCGCGTTCGCGTTCAAGTACCACTGGAGCTTAAAGAACGGTTATTGTGGTTTTCTCAATAAAAATCTTGATACAATATGTATATTATATCTTATTATTTCTAGTTATGTATAGTTATTTACACTTGATACATATAATTTACAAAACGGAAACTAATTTTTAAAATTAATTTCATATTGGTTCCATGCTAAAATAAAGTATAAAATCTTTTTCAAACGGCAGTTGATTACTTTTATTACAGCTTTTCTTTTTACTACTAAAACATAAGATATTAACAAGAAAATAATTAATGAGAAACTGGTTGCTGCTTATTTTGTACCAGAGAGTTGATGTGAGGTTCTTTTTATAAGGGTAATCAATCTCAATCATGTCCGAAATAACTTTATTGTTGTTTTAAATATAAATTTTATTTATTTATTTTTCTTTAAGTAAATACTTTTTTCCTAGCTAGGTATTCTTGCGTACCACCTTGGACCCCTCTGAGTACTACTAGTTGGGAACCCCTGGCCTATAAGATATTTTCTACCACAATTTATATGGGACTGCTCCCATGTGTCGAAAAAGAACTTGTCTCCTACCAGTGTAGATTATGAAAAGAAAGACAGAATAATACTATACTATACTATACTATACTATACTATACTATACTATACTATACTATACTATACTATACTATACTATACTATACTATACTATACTATACTATACTATACAATACTATAAACCTACAGTATACTATACTATAAACCTACAATATACTATACTATACTTACTGTAATTACTATACTGTATTCAAGTTACAACCGATATTGGAATAGCCAATGAATTTAATTTAAACACCCACCGTTAATCTAAGACCACGTGTAATAACACAAACAGAGACCAATTTTACATGACATCTCAATGTCATCCTAAAACTGATCCGCCCGGTGCGAATGGCAATGAGGCACCAGCACGGCAAAGTTAAAATTGAGTCTGACCTAACTGATTCTTTTGGCTATAATACTGGTTGTAGACAGGGTGATTGTTAGTCCAGACTGCACTTCAACGCAGAACTTGAAAGTCGTAAGAGCCTCCGGTCTGCAAAGGACAAATCAATACTTACAAAGTCGGTTCACTTATTGATGTTGGTTAATTAGCAGATGATATTGATATCATTGGCCGCAGAAAAAACGCGCAAAGAAATCGGGTTTAGTTATAATTAAATGGAAATAATTGTAAGTAGGCATATATGACGACTGAAAAAAGTTATAATAGCTGACCTGAAATTTGCATTAGGGGCTACACCTTTGAAAGGGCCGATCGTATTAAATATCTGGATTTAATAGAGGCAACAAGTAGTGATACTTCAAACGAGATCCAACTGTGAACCTTATCAGCAAATAGATGCAACATTGTACTGTTAAAGCGGATCAGAAGTAGATTAAAATCAACATAAACAAAATGCATCCTCCATTAATGTTAATAAGACCCGTCTTGGTTTATAGAACAGAAACACGGGCCATCACCGAAGTTAACGAAAGCAAATTTTAACTTTCAGAAAAAAGATATTACGGCAAATTTAAGGTCAAATATGTAGAAAACATGTATGGTGGATACTGACTTGTTACAATAAAGAATTGTACGCACAGTTATGTAAGCATTATAAAATATAGATAGACATTATCAAACTTCAGGGAAGCCGGCTAATTGATGAAGATGTCGGGGGATGAAATATCGAAGAATGTTTTTAAAATTCAGCTGGAAAAAAGAGAGGCAGACCAAAGCTTTGACGGTTTGATCGTGTGATCAATTATACAAAACCACTTGGACCGAAGATCTACGGCGTCAGGTCGAGACCTTAGGAGAAGACTTCTGCAGAAAGTCAATACTGGTCAATAAGTTACAGCACCAAGAGTGATGATAAATAGCCAGTCCCACTATCATTAAAGTATTGCTTACAATAAATCTTCTTAATCCTTAATTAGATATAAACATTAACTGGGAAACCTTAGACATTTAAGTTCTTGGTAACAAGGGAAAAGTAGTTAGTTATCTTCCTAGGAAATCGCCAGCGTAAGATTACGAACACCTAAATTCCTATGAGTTGAACCAGTATAAGACGCCTCTCATAAACTAATTGGCGAGTATGTTACGATGAATTTAATTTTTTTAATGAGCAACTGCATTTAAAGTTTAAGCATTAAAGTAATTACTGTTTAAAAATTAATAGATTAAAATAATACTGGAAATTATATTCTTCAATTAACAAAAACATATTAAACTCTATTTGTAATCTAGCTGTTAACGTGAACCAACTCTAATTACATATTCAACTTTCTCATCAGGGAACAAAAATATCTTTAAACTTCTCAGAAGGATTCTCCGCTTGCCTATGGTATGATTTAAATAAATTAAGACTGTATAAAAATTCGGGAAGTACTTGGTGTAAAAACTGTTTATGGCACGTTAATGTAGATTTAGACATATTAAATATTATTGTGTTTCAAAATATACATCCTTTGTCATAATTATAAAAATTACCAGATAGTCATATAAAAAATAATCTTAGGATTCTGGGCAGGAGAGTCCCTATTCCCACAATTTAACTTATGTATGGGACCTCCTTGTTGCAGAAATTCTTGTATACATAACGTTCATTACATACACACTTAGCTTACCTCCCAAAACCAAAAACCATTAACAACGCTCTGTATGCCCTTAATAAACTCTTTCCTAGCCAAGACGCTTTCCTTTATAAAAACTGAAAATATTTCCAAACCGCCAAGCAATGTGCATCCATCCAATCCATTGCAGCCTCTATCAACTAAACTATCAGGAACACCCGCAGACATTTCTTCCTCATAAACTGTCTCCTGACTATTGCTTCTGAGCAAGCAGGTGACAAAGTTCCCCCTAGGAATCCTCGCAGACACAATAACACATAAATACACACATCACACATACCCTACCTTGTGACAATCTTGATATCATAAGTCCTCAAATTTTTCTGTCTTCACACCCTATAATGTGCCCTCTTCTTTGTGTCCCTCGTCTATACCTTGATGCCGCATTGACGTACCCCTCCATCTTTACCGTCCTGCGCTACTCGACCACGTTTTGGCTGTTCATTAGTTTTTTTTTTATTTTGGCATTCCCATCAGCATCTTCCAAAATCAATTTGGCTGTTCACACTGCATAGACGCGCGCGCACACACACACACACACACACACACACACACACTACTCATTCTTTCGAGTGCCACCACTTTCTCCGCCTCCGGCCAGCTCTGGCATACGTCTATTCATAACTCTGCCATACGGCTGAAGGGTGTTTCGCCCCAGGTCATCCCAGCACTTGACCCTTGTGACAAGCTTGAAACGGCTTGAAAAAAAAAACAGACACACACCTAGCAGTGCGCGACATCTGTCTGTCTTTCTCTCTCTTTTTCCCCCTCACGCTCTCTCTATCTATCTATCTATCTGTTTTGCTCTTTATTATGAACAGAGATTTACAAAATTCGATTTTCTATCTACTTATTTAAAAAAGCTACATTTCGGTTTCAAATTTCGTTTTAAAAAATGTCTTTCAGTCTTGACTAATGTATTATTTCACATGTTTGTTTTATGTGAAAAAACTTGTGTACCTTGCTAAGATACACAATATTATGCATAATAAATGGTAGGTAACGTTAGAGCTTTACCAAGACGTGTTTACATCGAAGCTGTACATCGTAAATCTTGCTTAGCGGTGACAGCATCAACTGTTGCGAGACAATTTATTATGCCACAACATGCGTAAGCACCTAAAATACTTCCTACTTTGAGAAATACAGAAAAATGTTAACTAAAATAGATATTTTCTGTACCATTTAAAAATGCCAAACTTAGGTGGAAAGAGCATGTTAAGAAGAAACGGGAAGAACTTGGTTTAAAACTGAAGAAAATGTGGTGGCTGTTTGGAAGTCACTATGAGCTGGCGCTGCACAACAAGTTGTTGTTATACAAACAAGTTTCGAAACCAGTGTGGGTGTATGGTGTACAGCTTTGGGGTTGTACTAAGAAACATAATATTAAAATAATTCAGACTTTTTAAAATAAGGTTCATCGCAGTACTGTTTGTTGCAACATGGTACGTAAGAAATGACGACTTCCATCGATACCTGAAAATGCCTACGTTTGCTGACGAGATTAAACGGGTTGCGGATAAATATGAAAGAAGACTTCATGAACACGTAAACACTAAAGTGCTACAACTGCTTGATAATGCTGGACTCGTTCGGCGATTGCAGAGACAGAAACCATTTGTAGTATTGAACTAAATATGTATTGTAATCCTCAACACATTAGCAAAATGTAACTGTACTGAGGAATGCTCCAGTGGAAGCTTATCCACCACAATGTTAAGTTAAATATTAGAATAAAATTTTTAGATAGTGTGTAACTAGTTTCTATAAAGTTAGATATTAAGACAAATTTTTAAATTACAAGTGTCCAGTGAAAGCGAAAAACGGAACAGAAATAAATCGATGTTGAAGATGGGGACAAAAACATTTTTAAGTTTTCAAGGTGTGATTCTATGGAAGAAAAGAATGCAAATGGTAAGGTTTGTCAAAGAGATGCAGTTAACAAAATGTAATTAAAGGAGAGTTTATTTGCAAACGAGAATGCAGTAGCTAATTTAGCACATACCCCGGCAAAATATGTTTATAAAGACAACAACTAAAGACAATATAGGAGGACAAAAATTAGAAACACGGCCCGTTTGAATTATTTCTTGGTCTAAATAGTTTAAGTTGCCAGATACAAAGCTGAAAGGTGGAATGAAGCTATCTTAGACTGCAGGTTGTTAGAATACAAAAGGAAAAGAAGAAGATGAAATTGGAGGATAAGTGCGTACACTTGGTGCAAGGTACAGAAACGAGGGAATGGAAATTCTACGTCCAAAATTATTGAGCCATTAGAGGCTGAAGAATAAGAAGAAGAAGAAGAAAAAGAAGAAGAAAGATTCAATACCAATACCTGTGAAAACTATTCTCAATAACGGTAATTTTCTTTTCCTTCCAACCAACCCTCTACGCTAAGAACTTGTATGAGACCTCCTTATTTCACAACTCTTTTGATCTCCCGAGGGATCTCCGTCTCTACGGTCGATATCTCTTTATAATCTTTGGCATCCTCCCAGTGCTCATTATTGGTAAATGTTGTTCCCATTTATTCCTGTAGTCTCTAATTTGGTCACATAGGCTAGCAACTTGTAATTTTCTGTATTCTATATTCCAACATTTCTGTCTTTCTCATTCTACCTCTCCTTATGTAAACCGGAATCTTCCGTACTCTCTCTGCTGTTCGGATTCTTCTTCCGTTTGTTTCCTGAGTGTCCAGGTTTTATTGCTATACAGTAAACTCGGGATAACCAGTTTAATGCATGTTTCCGTAATTTATTCTTAAGGTCTTGTTGCAGTTATTCAGCACCCCTTGCCGAATGCAACACGCGTTAATACTGATTCAATTAAAATAAGTTTAAATAGTCGCGCGACGGAAAATTATTCGTACTTTGGTCAGCGTTCCCTGACGTCACCCCCCCCCCAGCCCTTTTCTAGTAAAGCTTTTCGCTAGACTAGTTCAGTCAGTCTACCATCAAACTGCGCTGTGAGCAGAGTCGCCCGTCGTCTCCTGGTTGGTACTTTGGTTGGAATTCTCATCACCAAGGTAATTATGGTTTCTTAGTTATCTTAAATCTCATAAATCAATGCTGGTGACGAACTATATTCGTCTGTAACGTTTGTAAAATAAAAACTTGTATTTTTGTAAAAGACTGTAACTCATAATCTACCATGATGTATTTGTTTGTAATAGTTAGCCTTGAGAAAAGAAATTTTCAGCCAGTTAGTTTAAAGAAAATGAAAGATGTGTAAATTTTAGCATTTGTCACTTGCTATAGAATTTGATTTGTAATTTTGAGAATTGTTATAATTGTACTTTTGTAAATTTTGGAATTGTGACTTAACGTGCACGTGTAGTAGCTGGTAACCTATACTAAAGGGTTTGGAGCTTTCAGTAAACCTTGGTTCCACGTATGGGCCCACGAACGTGAGAGTATTGATTCGCCACATGATTTCTTCATACTCTCAAGAATACGTACGACGGCACGCCGTATGAACAGCGCAGAAACACGGCTTTCCATGACTGGCTTACGCACGGTGTGACCAGAAACAGCAGGCCGCCAGCAAACACAACTCACATGTTCAAGTAACATTATTATTCATTAGTTATATTCACCTGCAGATTCCAGTTACCAGATTACTAGTCAAAGGGAAGATGAAGTAAATTTATCATTTTGTGCAATATGAACTTGTATCTTTGCAAGGACTTTACAGTATAAAAAAGGTGCTAAAAAATTTAATGAACGGATCATAGCTTGTACGCTATATATAACAAATTGTAAACTGGCATTGTCTTATGCAACTATTGAATTTTTAACGATTTCACCCAATATTTAATTGATGCAACTGTGGAATTTTTAATAATTGGTTAATCTAGTATTTGAATTATGTTATTGTTGAATTTTTGTCATTTTTGGGATTTAAATTATTCTGTATTTAGTCGACTCAGTAATTCATCTTTCTCTGGCTGAAACACAATTATATAACGTTCTGAGGTTTAGTTTTATTCTAAAATAAACAGATGCACCTTGACTCTGGTCACTAGCTGCTTGTACTGAGTTTTAATTTTATACACACCCCGCCTTTAGGTAGTTATGTTAGACGTTAAGACTATTTTAGGAGTATCTTACATTGTGTAAAGCGACTTGGGTAGTAGTAAGTATCTTCACTGTTTCTGGTGTATGTTGTGTGTTACGTTTTTGGGGCTCACCAGTGTAACAGTCTCTACATATTGCACCATTTATGTGTTTGAATCGCTCTAACTTCTTGTCTACACATATTTTATTCTTGTCTGACATACATTCTTAAATTCAAGTGCACAAGTCTAAACGAAATAATTTTCTTTCTTTAATAAATTTATTAACCGTTGTTACTAATCATAAAATGAGTACGAGTTTGTTCAAAACTTCAACGATACAGTTTTCAGCGGTAAAATATAACAAAAAGAAAATTATACTGCTTGCAACATCTATAGCACTGAACGCCGTTTGATTAATATTAAGCCATTAATTTATTTCTACCTTCATTATTGATATACTCACAATTGTTGCTAGAGAATTTTGTGGCTACTCGTAAGTGAAAAATGTACAGGAAAATGTATTGTTTCCGCTTAAAAAAAAAGAAGCGGAAGACGATACTTCGTTTAGACGAGTAAATTTTTTTGTCATGATAGGAGTGGAGCTGATAAAAACTCCACGAAAATATTAGGAATCTGATTTATTATAGCCACCCTTTTGCTGCAATTACATACTCTCCGTCACGAGACAATGCATTTTGACAATCTGATGTTTATAATGTTGTGTGTTATCATTCTGTTTGTCATGATTTTGTGTGTTTATTATTCCACACAAATAGTGATATATTTTATTGTGAAATAGAATACCAAGTCAACACGACTGTAAACTTCAAGGAGTAAGTCTGCGGATTTATTTTCTCTATCAATCTGCACCTATTCTTTAATCATCCAGGGCCTCTTATATTGAATGGGTTTTTCTAAATCCGTACCGTTTAAACCGTTCTTTTCCTCTTTAGCAAACTAATGGGCAAGTCTACGTCTGGAAGAATTATTGTAATACATGTATCATTGTTTGGTAAGACTAACAAACCAAAAGAGTTTACTCACAAACGTTTCATAAAAAAGTATATAAAATGTGCGAGTGTAGATTTCTCTGGTGTTTAAATAATTCTTCCGACTGTTCAAATATCTCGATTTATGCGACCTTTGTAACACAATACGCTCCAGATTTTGGAGGTAATTTCTAGCTCACCAAACGCCGATAACCGGCAAAAAAAAGTCTGTTATCTCCTTCTTAAAAACACTCTATTGAATTCAAAAGTTTGTTAAACATGTAACATTTTATTAATAAAGGGATTTGATTACTAATTGATTTCATTTAATTAAAAAATTTTGATTTTTAGAAAATTGTATAAATTTAAGAAAACTATATAATCTACCCATATGTAAATTAAATCTATAGAATTCTAAATTATCTGTAAAATTTTAAAAGACAGATTATACTATTAAATAGAAAATGAGCTGAAAACAAACTGATGCACACTACTATATTGGTACGACGGTATAATTGATCGTCGTAGGTACAGTGGAAAAGAAAATAAGTACAAGACACCAATTAAGTCACTAATCACCAGCTTTAATTTCACAGTTAAACAGTTCGTAATTAACAATACAGTCTCTACAACAAATCAAATAAAAATTATTCACACGCAAATTTTATGTCAAATAATATTAAACACAATTGTTATTACAATTATACCGTCCGATTATAAAACACACTTAACTAATAACCACTTGAACGCGCACTGTATTATTGCCCGATAATAACTCTCGAACCGAACTGTAAATATATCGCAGCTATACTGAAAACTAAGGCCGCTGCCGCCATGTATATCCCCGCTCACAAACCAGAAGGTTCCAAACTGCGTCTTATCTCTAAATTATGGCGTAATTAATTTCGGCCTTGACACAGTCCGCGCGGCTGGCGACTTCGAGAAAACTCTCGCAGATGCGTTGACAGTCACGTATGCCACATACATTAGAGCGAGATTCTTCTGGCACATTCGACAAACACGTAGATTGTTCTGTGATGTCGTAACAATATAGACAATTGCTGATTAGCACTTTTGAGAATTACAGTCGACTGCAAATCGGAAACGCACAACAGCAACAACAGCTACTAAAAAATAACATAACACTCAATAATTGTAACAACGTATTTGTTAAAAATAGGTACTCTAAAAGGAAACAAACATGGACAACATTAAAAATACCGTAACTAAATATTTGTTTCCAGAAGTTCAACAAAACTGTTTAATTATTTATTGATTTATGTTCAATAAATAATTAGTAACATCCGTTTTTTTCGGTTTTGAAACTACTTTGTTTTTATTTGAGAACAGGGTTTTGGAACAGTATTTTATCAGCGACTTGTGAATTTGACATCCTACGTAGTCTAGAAGACCATCAAAGTAAACGGAATTGCAACAATGTGTTCTTACCTGTCCTGTGGCATTTTGATCACCTTCGTTCCCATTTTCTTTAGTACTGTTAAAAATAGTCTTATTGCGCTAGAATAAAAATTTTCAGCTGTTCAGAACACCACTGCTAATAATCTGAAACATCTATAGTCGAGTCGTTGATAATAAACGATAGTATTACACTAAACACTTCTTTTAGAAATAACACTGTTGCACACCACTATAGTAATAATTCCGGATTAGCGCTTTCAAGGTTCATAGTACATCATCAGACTGGAAATCTATGGTGTAGACAAATTTTTTCGATCTGATGATGAGTTGTAAAGATCGAAATCGCTAATCGGGAATCCTTACTGTAGTTGGGTGCAAACCTGTTACTTCTAATTGTGATTATAACCACTGACACAACTTTCTTAATAAAATTAACACCTCTAAAGCTCGTTGTTGACGATACAAATACACACAAATTTCCATAGCTACAGATACAGCTTTTGTAATATTTATTGTAATGAGTAACACATTTAAACAGAATCATAGTTCTAGAAGAGACGACAGACAATGTATAAAGACGCCAATGAGCATTATGGTAGCGTCACGGTGAAGAGAGTAAAAACGGAGGCAGTGTAAAATATTTTCTCTGCGGCCAAGATATATTACGCGTGTAGAGGAAGAAAGAGAGTTTGCGTCTATATACGGTCGGGCTTATGTACATATATCTACAGCAAAATACTGCAATGCGGTAACATCGCTCAGGCACCTACAGTAAATAACTGTCCTCTCTAACGTATTCCAATGGTAACTCTTCTAAGAGAAGCAAACACTTGTTACAGGTTAGATTTACTTGTGTGTCAATATGTCTTCTTAGCTTAAATGATATTGTAACTATAGGTCGTTTGTTAATAATAATATAACAAATTATTATACGTTTCTAGTATAATAAATTTAATAGTACAAATCTTATTAATGTTTTACAAAAAGTTTTTAAAAACACACAAACACTTGGTAAGGTTCACAGTTTATTCTTAACATTTGACAATTGTTTAAGCCCATTAAGCTGTTGTTAAAAACTTGCTAAGAACGACAAGCTTAGTCAGAGGTTAAGAATTAACCGTAAAACTTACCAAGTGTTTGAGTGTTTTTAAAAAAGAATTGTAGTAATATGTTTCACCAAGTACCCAAAGAGTCATCAATCAATATCGTGAATAATTTTTTACGTTAATCATTGTAAATATATAGATACAGTAAGTCAGAATTTAAGGATATCCATTCAACATACGCACTGACAAAGTTAATGTTAACCAGCATCTCTTGGAAATTTGGAAAAGGCTGAGAAATTTGTAAGATGTATTTGCAAATATAAACGATACATGTTAGCTGCTGTTATTATATTTGTTTGTGAAAATGATTGCTGAGAATGATCCATCTAAAAACAGGAAGCGATGAGCAATGTCTATAGGTAAAACATTTTTAAAACCTCCCAAAACCATGGGGGATATTAAATAACACAGTCGTTTAACCATAGTATAAATATAGTCTTCAGGCGATGATATTTAAAAATTTTTGGACACCATATACCATAAAATATACAATCATTTTTAATTCTCAGCAATCCATACCCGGTGTCAAATTAAAAACATCTTAAGAGCAATCTCATAGTTTGATGACACCACGACCAAAATACGTTTCAAAAGTTCTCAAGACTACAGTAAATTGTAAATATTTGTGTTCGGTATGAAACTAACGGGAATTCAAACACAACTTCTTACGTCTTTTCATAACGGTAAGTCATCACGGCTCAAAAATGGAAGCCAAAATTTAAATTAGAATTGTGAAATCTATATAGGTCCACAAGAGCGTGATAAACTTAATTAAAAATACAAAATCGATATTTTTAATAATTTGAGAAAATTAATAACTTTTAACATCCTTTGAAATTTTTGCCCAGGCTTCAAGACATTTTTAACAAAATTTTACGTACAACTTTACGTATTGCCAGCAGTTTCATATTGTCATGCCGATTACGGAGGGAAGGGTCAAGAGCGCCTTTCCATCCGTTTCTCGGCTAGCAGCGAGCAGGCGCTGCGTCTCAGTCAAGGCCGCACAAAAGTACTCTCTAGACTGTTCGAGTGCTTGTTAACTACGCAAGTTATGCTGGCATGAAAAATTTTACTGGAACATCTGCAGGCTATATATATACAATTGCGGCTGAATTAGTTAGACGGTTACAGTGGGCGATTTCTTCAGTACTGAAGACGTGGTTGTTAAGAAAAGTAATTATTGTGTTATAATTGTGCGGAAGCTTTAATGGTTGACATTATTATTGCGTATGGACAAATTTAACTTGAATTATTGTGTGAGAGTACCTTGTCGACTTCACATTGTGACTAATGAAAGTCGGGGTAACTATACGGCGTTCTAAGTCCCATGGCACCTGAGGGGT
The DNA here is from genome assembly GCA_034769895.1 of Magicicada septendecula. Lineage (NCBI taxonomy): Eukaryota > Metazoa > Arthropoda > Insecta > Hemiptera > Cicadidae > Magicicada > Magicicada septendecula. The sequence goes on from CM068375.1 coordinate 323,636,368, forward strand.
TAGGAGATCATTTCTAACACACACACACACACACACACACACACACACACACACACACACACACACACACACACACACACACAGAGCTGACCCGTACGCCTGGGGTATGAATCAACAACTGTGGCATCCACTAAGTAACTGCAACATTTATAATATGAATTTTTTAACAAACGAGCTTAGAATATTTGTAATCTCCATAAGTTTTAAAGAAAATGGCACCAATCACGACGTGGTTGAGATATATTTTAGAATATATAAAATATCTAATATATTATTCAAATTATATTATATATATATTATATAAAAATATATAAAATTATATTTTAATGTTCATTTTGGCTTTAGAAATTAATGTTTTCCAAATGTTATTTAATTCGCAAAATACTCATATTTATTGCAATTATGTGTTGTTTGGACTCAATTTTCTCACACTGTTACAGGGTTTACAAAAGTTATAGTTTAATTTAGATTGTAGGCTAAATTACAAATTTTATAGTTTTTTAATTGGACCATATACTTATATCTGAACCGCCTGAGTCGTGCCTGGCCTAGCAGGGCCGGTTGTGAGTACGCGTGCGAGACTAAGAGTATTCTAACCCCTTAGTTGCCGTCTGTTTTGGAACAGTCTATAGTGACTACATTGGTACCTGTATTTTGTTTCCACTGTACCATACGACGATCCGTGAGACCGTCGTAACAATAGTGTGAACTATTGCATAAAGTTCCACATATATCTATAGAACTTGAATAAACTTAAAAGCTAAGAGTAAATTGTGTGTTACTTAGGTATTTTTAGGCAAACGTTAAATAAGTGTTATACTGACGACAAACCATGTATAACAATAGACTGTAAGAATATTGTGTATAAAGCACGTATAAAGTATACACGTAGCCTTTATCAACAACAATACAAAAATTTACTGTCACATCTGTGTAAGATTTCAATATCAAATAAACAAAAAACATTTTAATTTAGAAATATTTCAAGTTGCTGTGAGAAATTACTGCACTATAAATATTGTTAATGCAGTTGAAGTTTTAGCGGGCCCCATAAACCTTCCAAAGCTATAAGCTTCGTACTCGCTAAAAGAACATAATGTCAAAACTAAGTTACAAGTTAGAGCCACATCCTAATCACCTGACAATTAGCAATATGTTTACGTGAGGCGATGTCGATTCACAAGACGGCTATAGGACTAATTACCAATAGATTAACAAATATTTATTTATAAATGTTATTAAATCAAGTTTAGCTCACTAATAAATAATATATTTATATATTATTGCGTATACAATAATATATTTAATATTATGACATTATTCAATATAGTTTCTTCTGCAAGTAATGTATTAGGTTATTGTCGTTTCGTTCCCTTTCGCACGTTTCACTGAAACACGTCAGCATCATCAGAAGATTGCACAAGAAACAATATTAAATAATATTATAACATTAAATAATTACTGAAAGAAACTTTGAGTTACGTAAATAGAAAATAATGGATGAAAACACCATGCAAGTTGATATAACTCATATAACCAATAATATATTTATGTACTGTATTATTAAATAATATTACTTCGGCAATTATATTTGTATCAAAATATATGGACATCACCTAAGTTTCTCAGATACATTCTCAATCTTTAAAGGTTTGAATATAACCTAAAAGTTATACATTTTTATTTCAATCAAAAAAATGTTTTTTTCTCAAAAATTTGTTTACTCATTCATCAGTGTTGACGGCTACTTTTGAAATATTAATATTTATATTTGATTTAGTTTAATATTTTCTGTTTAGGTAAATTTTCTGTGTTTCAAACAGTGAACTAGCATTTGTTTATTCCGACAAGAGTGCGTCGCTCATTCACATGACAAATGAATTCTGACAGGTAAGTTGTTTCAAGTTCCCACAAACCCGGAAGTTCTAGGTTAGTACACAACCGACATACACACTGGTCTACCAGTTCTCTCAGGTAGATCTTATAAAGTACGTAATATCTTTAAAGGATACCTTTTTAATCGTCTGAATAATTAATAAAATTTGTTTTCTTTATTTTCTTGCAGCACTACGACTGAAACTGTGCACAGAGTAAGTCGGACGAGGTTGACTGCGTTACAAAGGAATGCATTACATTACTGTTCTGTACGTCTTATATGAAACGACTTTCAAATATTCACTCTGCAAGGCAAACAGAATTCATTTCCTTTCCGTACCCACTGATTTCAGTACTCAGCCGGATTTTTTTATACCCTTTACTGATTTTCCGCTAGAGTCCAGATATGGCAAATAGAAGGTCTAAGGCAGAGTAAGTAAAGTTAAGATTAAAAAGACGGTAGTTCTCCACTTCAAGTAGGCAGTTCCATGTAACAATTTTTTGTAAGGAATAGAGTACCAGAGGTAGAATATGAAAACTTAAAGTTTATGGAATTAGATATTTTGGAATATAATTGCTTATGCCATTGTAATATGAAATTATTAGCAAAAACATGTCAAACATTTTAAATGTTTTATCTAATACTCTAAAACAATGTAAACTAAATACAAATGTAGACAGCATATGTACCATAATCGTGTAGCAATTTTACTGTAGGTAAACATGTGTGGCATTTAGTAATGAAAACGCCGGACTATGATGAGCAATTCTGCTATATACGAGCAGTATGCTTATAAAAGACAGTAGACGTTGAAAGTTTTTGATCATCGATTAACAGTCTGCTTTTCATATCTCATGAATTGTGCCAGAAATAATAAAAGGAGAGTAGCGTTTGTTAAATTGGTTTTTCAAAACAAAATGGAAACCGCATACAAAACACTACATAAGCTATTTTAAAATTATCTTGTCAATGGCAGGTAAAGAGGAACTGAAATATGAAAAAATATACAAAAATTCGTGTACTTTAATAACCATAACTTTCATGTTTGTCGGCATGTCGATGAATCAAAATGTCTAGAGACAAACTCTCTTCCCTGAAGTCTTAGCATTTCAAGTACACGAAGTTTCCCTCCAGTGCGTCGCCGGAGATCGAGATAGTCAGTTACTTTGACGTCTTAGCCAGCTAGCAGTCCGGTAGTAAGGTGACGACCTTACGACTTTCCGGGGACACCGGGTATTTGCTCGCATGACAACGGCAGCACCGTACGGTTTCCCTCCCACCTTTCCGTAAACCGAGTCTCGCGGTCCGACGCCGTCCATAGTCTGCTACTAGCAAATAAATAGAAATTGATTACATTCATGTACGAACTGTATTACATTATCTACCAAAGTTTAAGGCTTGTCGGCCATGTCGGTGATTCAAAATAGCCTGCTCATTACTGCTCAAGGCGCGTGCAGTTGTCATCATCAAAGTAGACACAGACGGAAATTTCTTTAGTCTGGAGTTTTAGCATTTAAAGTACGCGGAGCCTCCCTACGATGGAATCTCCTAGGAAAGAGGTCGGAAGTCTGGTAGTCGCTTTACACCTTACGAATATCCGCAGGGGGAGATCGCGGTAGCGTCCCGCATCACCACGGCAAACCCGCCTTTCCGTACACCGAGAGTCTCAACTGTCCGACGCCGTCCAAAGTCCCGAGCAAACGATTCCGACGTTTAAACGAATACCGCCACGCACCTTTCAGATGTTGGGACATGTTCTATGGTTCGTCACAAACAAAAGTATAAACAGTGGACGGCACATTTGCAAGTAACAGTGTAAAGGTATGCTGATCGTTACTGCGCCTGCGTAATGTTCCTGTGACAACCAGTTTGTGAACACCAGCCATGCTGAAGCTAATATTAGAATAGTGGTCTTATATGGACTTATATGTTAGTATCTTCAAGCTTTAGTAATTTTGGAAAATGCGTTCTCCAGGAGGCTATGCATCCTTATTTGAATACGTTGCAATACGTTCTTTTTTCAGAGTTAACAAATATTATTAAATGCCTGTTAACAGTTTTTCCATCATTTTTCTTTTTTAATACCTCAAATTTTAACGTTTAAATAAATAAGTTTAAACGTTTATGGAGTTGGGCGGGCTGGCACAATGGTAATTGCGTTGGCGTCTTAGAATTGCGCTGTGGTTGTCGAGTCGAGTCAAGATTACAACCGGCACCAACTCTAACACGCCCAAATCTATTATTATGTGGAAAATAGTACATGTGTTTGTCCTCCATGACACACACACACACACACACTTCTTTCCACTGTGGTTCTCACAAGCTTGCGTGGTTTCTAGCTTGCTGTCTAGTGTCTGGCAGTAGAGGAACGTAACAGGCTCTGCGAATAATGCTTGGAGCAAAAAAATAAGAATACCTTTACGGATAACGTACAAAAATATCTAAATAAAAACACTCTTTCTATGACTGCATAGAGTATGAACTTAAAATATACTAAAATGTCTACGGTGAGCTTGAGCTACTGAGAAGGTTGCAGTCGGTGGATAGCAGAAGTTCCATCAGATGCGGCGGACTACTGTGTATAAAGGCTACGCCAAGTAAATAGCCCTGCTCCAAAAGTCTTATTGGATTGCAAGTAAGGGCCGCAATTGAATAAGTACTGCTTCGTAAGGTCTCGAAATGTCGACGGTTACATCCCTGAAGGTTAAGATAAGATCACTTAAAACCATGGGAGAACGGGTCTCATTGTCAAGATAAATGCAACGCTGATACGTAGAGGGTATACTCGAAATAAAGTTGCCTGGCTCACCAAGTTGAGGGTTGTGTGAGAACATGGTAAATCTTCTAGTAAAATCTATCTTACTCATTTACTTTAATAAAGAAATAATCCGGATTGACGTACGAGGAAACGTCTTGCAAAATGCCAGACTAAAGCATTTGAAATGGCGGAAAAAAGTAAGGAATGTATCTAAAATGTTAGAAGAAAGACTGAATTCGTCAAAGAACTTGAGAAGTGCCATGTTTATATTGGCGTGTTTTCAGACGCAAACCAAATTAACGCGACCACAGACAATACGCAACTTCTCAATGATATATGCAATCCTTAACATTGTTACGCAGTACGGAACGTTCTCGTTCAATGGAGAAAGTCGTTTCTCGGCTATCCCAGCAGAGCCCAGATGTAATTTGTGGGTGGGTACGTATGCTACTTTGAGACGAATGTCACTTACATAACACCTATCATTCATCAACTATCCAGGCTACTCCAGACCGCACCGCTCGGAGCACTGTGTTGAAGACCAGGCATTGCCACTGCCTCTAGTGAATTCGAGAGCCCTTGTAATAGGCACTTGTTTAACACGTCATCCAAAAAGTGACAGATTATTCTGTCATCTCAGCTGGGATAAAACTGTAAGCATCCATCGACGGTCAGTTCAGTTTGAGCGATTTATTCAGTGTGTCTCAAATAGTGTACGAGTAAAAAGTACAAGTATTAGTGAAAAGTGATTATTCTGCGAGGCTCTATTAGTTAATATTATTGTCGGTGTGGACAAATTAACCTGAATTATTGTAGGAGTATAATTTAGTTAAATAACTTGTTGATTACAAACTATTATTTGTGATAAATGAAAGCTAGTGATTAGTGACTTAATTGGTGTCTGTAATTTCGTTTTCCACTGTACCGTACAACAATCAGTGAGTCCGTCGAAACAGTAGTGTCAGAAGTGGGATAGTACCGTTAACAAAGACACTTTATTCAAGCCTATGTAATTTGTAATTAACTGGTATACAATGAATGCCAGTCAGATGATGGAAATTTTTCAAACTCTGCTGTTGCAAACATAGAAATGACGACGAAAAAAGGCTGAAAAAGCTGAAAAACGACAGAATGAGAAAACGGCCAGAGAGAGAGGAAACGCTCCTGTTGGGAACACAAGAACGCCATAAAGCATTACTGCTCGATTCAGAAGAACGACAAGACAAAAAACGTAAGCAGGAGGCAGAGGAACGGAAGCTTAAAGCAGAAGACTTCGAAGCGTTATTACAGCAGCAAAAGCAATGCAAGATCAAACCGCAGTAGAGTTGGATCTATTACGAGGTGAGCTTAATAACCGAATTACACCAGTGCGTCTCAAGTAGTGTATTAGTAAAAAGTTATTATTGTTCGGGGATCTGTTAGTTAACGTTATTATTGGTGTGAACAAATTAACTTGAATTATTGTACGAGTATAATTTCGTTGAATAACTTGTTGATTACAAAGTGTTATTTGTTGTAAATTAAATCTGATCATGAGTGACTTAATTGGGGTCTGTAATTTTGTTTTCCGCTGTACCATACGACGATCAGTGAGACCGTAGTAACAACATACATACAGGAGCTGACAGTGGGGGGCAATAATAATGATTACCCGGTTCTCACAAAGATGATTGGAATTCAATGTGAAAACATTATAAATATACAACTACCAAATTGTGATAACCGTTTTTATTTTAGTAAATTGGAAATGTTTAATAGTTTATTCTGGAAGAGAGATAACAACAAATATGCATGGAGTATTATTAGTCTTAAACTCATTATTGATTACAAAATTGTAAAATGAAAACTGGCTTCATTGGTAGAACATACTTATACAAAACTACTCTTAAACATTTGTTTATTGGAAATACTAAAAAGCCACTTTTAAGAAAGACAAAAGTGTTGTTTACATTTACTAAGTTCATTTGCTGCAGGAAGGAAGTTGCAGAACCCTCTGATCCTCTACCAATCACGACTTTCAAACTACTTAACATCCTTATCAACTGAATAAGGAACGGAGAAAGAATCTGAATAGTATACAATTGTGACAGCCATAAATCACGCGGGAAAAGATGAAGGTTCGGGGAAAAAGAGAAAAGATTGCAGGTGCAAAGTTTATAGGTTTGGGACGAGGAGGTAGCAAAACAACGGATATAAGAAAAAATGAATCCTATCGTATATATTTGCTTTGTAATAACGTTTCGGAGCAGGTACTACATTTACTTATTCAGGTTAAGATAACTCGCCTGAGAAAGGCCAGAATACTTAAACTAAATTAAATAAATTTAGTTATACCTGTGGAAAATTCAGACAACTATTAAAGAATAAGACACAGACGAATATAAGGCTGAAGTTTTGTAAGGTGGTGGCATTGCTTTTGTTTAATTTATGGTAGTAAAAAATAGACACTCTCTCAAAAACATATGTGTAAAATGCAGGTACTCATAAAAAACTTTATAAAACTGTTAGGGATGTAGCTTAAATGGCAATTTTAGAAGCAAGGGTATACCGGAAATTCTCAAAATACTATAAGTTATTGATAGAATAAAGGTATACAGGCAAATTGCAAGTTTCAAGTGGATCGCATTTTAGACACGCATTTTCCTAGACAAGCGCTGAAAAGTACACTAGATATTATGAAGGGTAGTAGGAGACCCTGGAAATAATGGACTCACACTTTGTAAATTAGAAACACGGTATAGCCTTATCCATTTCTTCTTTCAGTGAAGACGAAGACTCCATTTTCGAACGGTAGAAAAATAATCCTAACAGTTTCGTGAACACGTCTATAAAACAAATACAGTCGTCTTAGAATAAAATACAAATAGTTTTTCTAAATATAGGCTTATCCAATAAACACTACAACAGTGAAATTAAAAGTCACCAATTTAAATAAAATTAGAATATTGGACAAAACAAATAAAGAAAATTTACGTCACCAATAAATTTAATGCACTGCCGGTACGAAACATTAACTTTGAGAGCCTCTCATGTGACAAACAAACTTTGTTGTACTGAAGGCAGCGTGATTGTGTTACAGGATGCTACAGTGTCACAACAATTAATGCACACTATAATACGTTCTTTGTTATACCTGATGCAATTTCCACAAACAATGTCGGTTGCACTTACAACGGATTTCGACTTAATTAAAAACCTCATTAACGTCACATTGGCACACAATTCCCATAACTCAATAAAATACGTAGTAGTTTATAATTGATTGCAAGGAAAAGTTATTGTTAATAATTATACCAGTTAATAACAGTATGCAGTTGATTAATCAAATTTCAGAAAAGCACTTTAGTTTACTGAAAGCGCTTTGTATCGGTTCTGGTAATATAACACTGTAAAATTCTAAGTTGAATAATTAACCCTTTTAGTTTTCAATTCAAGAGCTTCAGCGCAACATTATTTATGTCGGAAACGCTTTTTGTTCTTTATTGATTGCAGAACAAGCACTTTGGTATTAATTAAATGCATTTTAAAGCTTTATATATATATATATATATATAATGTACACGAGCTCTTAACTTATGTTACATTTAGAGACTTATCTGTTAAAATTCTTCTTTCTTTCTTTTTTATTTTAGACAAAACATCTGTTTTACTAGATTGGCCCGATCTCACTTATGTAGATATATGTATATAGATGCTCCTAATTATTGTTTATGCCATGAGAAATTTAATGAAATATTATTTCGGGCATTGCTAATCGTCTGTTCTTCCGACATTTTTTTTTGCTTCTATTCTACGTTAATTTATCAGCTTAATTATAGCAATGTAATCCGCGGGCCCGTGATAATCTACGAGAAGCTCAAAAGTAGTTCGTGCAGTCACCAAGATACTAGTAATTAAAAAGTGTACATCTAGTCTAGTCATCTGTGGATTTGAAACGTGGGATTCAATAAACAAAACTAATAAATTTTCCAAATAGTCATTAGACTTTTGGTGTGCCATGACACCGGGGCGTTAGAAGTGGGAAGCAAAACGATGTTCATGTTAAGAAAACAATTTCAGGTACTACAAATTCGAAGCGTCTCATACGGAATGGTCACGCACAACACGTTGTCCATAATTTTACACAAATTTAATTTAGTATATTGTCACTGCTATAAATCTATTTTTAAAACTAGTTATCAGTTTAATAGTTCAAAGGAATCAGTTTTGAGTGTCTGTTCTTAAAACTGCGCCAGAAATGTTTACTTCGCTTGCTGCATTCTTGCCGTCGCGTTATTGCTACAACTTATATTTGGAGTTTAACATATCTCAACTTGATAAGTCATGAAGCTTACGTTTGTCTCGCTGGATTCTTCTTACTACTGATTGCCAAAACGTTCAGTTATCCGTTCATTAGATTCTTACACTGATATGGCATAGATAACAATCGTAGCACACGTGACACTAATCACGTAACGGTGAGTCAAAACCAAGCGCAATTATTCCAGAACCATATAGTATAAGTTATCTCAGCAAAGGAACTTTCAGGATTGCTTGACTGTTGTAGAACGTCTTGAAACATTCACGTCAGTATTATTTCAATACAAATGACACTGGTTCAGTAAAAAAAGATCCTGTAGTGCAAACACCTGCCGCCCACAGAGATATATTTTCACGTGAGAGTCGTTCCAAGTGATAGAAGTATTAGTAAACGTGTCATGTAATTAACCTGTTTTATTGTTGAGAATTACTGTAATTATTGAATTTGGCAATTTTGAGTACTGGTTATTTCCCGTAGGTAATGGATAATTGTATAATTAAGACAGCAGTCGTAATGAAAATTGTATTTCTTCTGCTCCTTCTTCTTTAAGTGTCTTGTTAGGACTCGGTCCTTTTCTATAACAACGGTCCTACATGCTGTCACTCCACCTATTCTTGGCCGACCAATGTTCTCCTTCACGTTCAGTTGGTTATCTCTTGCCCTTTTTCACTAGCCTTGTCTCATCCATTCTTGATATGTGTTCATTCCATATCTTTCTTCTTTTCACAATTCAAGAATTAATATCTGTTACATTACATGTTTCTCTTATACTGTTGTTTGCCAATCTATCTTATTACCCTCCGTAATATGGACATTTCTATAGTTTGTCGTTTTCTTTGAATTTTTGCTGTATCTGGCTTGGTCTCTGATGCATAGGATATTACTGGAAGTATTGTGCTTTTGATAACCCTAGTTTTTGCTTCTTGTGTGAGGTATTTATTATTCTATATAAGGTTATTCATGAATCCACCTATTCTTCTTGCTTTCATCAATTGGTGTTCTATTTCTTCATCTGCCCTATTCTTACTTGTAAGCCTTGTTCCTAAGTAGTCGTTTTGCATTACTTGTTCTATATTCTATCATTTGTCACAAGCCTACGCCTTAATGAGTCATGTAAAATTGCAACTGGTTTTGTTTTCTCTTCTGTTTATTCGTGTCATATTTCTGGCGTGCTTTGTTAAAAAAATACGCAAGTCTCTGTGAGTCATTTTCATTTCCTGCTGTTAGAATAACTTCGTCTGCACAACATATAATAGTAAATACACTTCTTCCCATCGTATATCCTCTCATATGCTTTACCTCATTAATAATTTCATCCATAACTACACTGAAGATTATAAGACTTAGGCAATCCCCCTGCCTGATCTCTTCTGTTGCAGGTATATTATGTAATAATTTGTCATTGGCTTTTACTCTCAGTGAAGTGTTCGTGTAGGTCTGTTTTATTAGTTTCATGATGTCGGTCATTAGAATGTAATTGTTTTAAATAAACGTTTTCCAAAATTGCCATTATTAATTTCTCTGCTCTTTGATAATTTTTCCAGTCTCTAAGGTCACAATCCATGAGACCCTTCTGTAAATGCTATCATCATTATTTTATGCAGTGCACACCGCACTGTGTTTTCTCTTGTACTTTTAATGTACATTATTACCACTGGGCACCAATATTAAACTATACTTCCAAAACAACAAATGTAAAAATCTTATTAATATTTATAACCTGCATTGCCCCATACACAGTGGAATAACAGAATTATTAATGAAATTCATCGTTGACTTCATCGTTACGAATATCGATATTCACCGGTCTGATGTAATGTCGCTAGCTTTACGGCTCACATGAGAATCTTAATGTTTCCAACGTTCAGTTCTGCATAGATTTAGTCAGCGTTATGTATTACTGTGCTCCAAGCAGGTGTGTTGACAGATACTATATCTTACAGTGCACTGCATTCAGCATTGGAATTTCAAAGTAATGTGTGATCTTTTATATTCTTGGCCAATAACGTATAGATAAAATTGTTTTATTTTTACTGGCAGCCCCCCTACGTCTATAATAGAGTGTAATATATCTATACAATTCTAAAAACTTTAAGTCGTTGGTGCAGTGTTCCTATTATTATAAAGTCTAATGTAACAGCCATTCTCTACCGTGTAAAAGAGATTAACCACAACTATTCAACTCCTAACAATTTAAATGTAGTCTTCAAGAGAAAAATAATGAATACAACACAATGGCTATCAAAAAGGAGCATGTCACAATGTAAAGACAACTATGCAATAACAATAACTAAGTTAATAAAATTACATACCAAGGAAGGCGTCATGCTTAAAAGGAGGGATTTCACCGCTGCTCACATAAGAAACGACTTGATTTTCTAAGGCTTTGAAACAATGGCTAAAGTCCGTAGTATTACACAACTTGTGATTTTATAAAGTTTTAATACAATGCTTATACACTGTGGCAAATATAGCAAGAGCTAGACGATACATAATACTTGACATTTTAATGAGAGGTTTATATTTACAATGAGGATTATATACGTTTCAACAACCGATTGAGTAAGACATTTTTTAGCGCAAGTGTGCGAGGCAGACGCTTGGTACCCCACTAAGTTTTCAATGCCTATGCAGCGAGTGGATTATCAGGAAAGGAACACAGAACCTGAAAAATGGGGTGTCGATGGAAGCTGAAAAATATGCTACTTGCATATGTAGGCGAAAAAATTGGACAGTTTTTTGTGCGTTATAGATATTATTAAGTAACACTGGCATTCAACGATATTGAGCCTCTTGTGCCAATTATTATTAGTAGAAGAAGGTTTCTGTTAAAGAGATTCCATTATCGGTGTTCACTGACTGAAAGTAAAAACGGTAGAGAGAACAAAAATCAAACAACAGATTGAAAAACAATAAAAATTTTAAGAACAATAAAATAATTATAAGACTACATAGGTATACGTTAACTGAAATAAGTAGTTTTCATAGTCTAGAAAAGAAAGTGGGACCTTCCCGAGTGGTTGTGTTCCCAATTGGACACGTATAGACTGAAACCGTAGACTTTGAAGACTTCCCGCAAAAAAAAATTAAAGGTTTTGTATTCAAAAGCTCTATAATTGTATTTTAAATACAGGTGGTTGCTCCTAGAAGTAATGCCTCAATTCCATTAAACTTAAAATTTACGCTAAAAGACCTGGTGCTGCTAACTACACACAGGCAAATTTTGAAGTTCTTGAGCTGCACATCTTACGAAGAGTTTGTAAATTTGGTCGTTTAAGACAAAGTAGATGGAAAGAAGACAAGTACAAGAAGACAATGTACAATTCTGTAAGCTAGTAGCAAAGAAGAAATTAAATACATTCTTAAGCGTTACTGGCATTTAGCGATATTTTCTTCTGTCAATTCTTGTTGGCAGTAAAATGTTTCTGTGCAAGAGATTTTTGTCGATTTTCATTGTTTGCAAGTTAAACAACGGTAGTGAAAAATGGATCAAACAAAAGATTAGAATGATGAAAAGAATAAACGAATATAAAACTAACTAAGAAAAGTAGTATAATAACACAATTTAAATGTAATTTAAATTGTGTAGCCCCACGCTTTTGGGAGACAAAATTATATAATTACACATTTGCATTTATATAGTGTATTGAATTCATTAGTGTAATCGTAATAAGAAGATGATACGTTATTTAAGTTTAAAGTTGTTCCATTATTTATTTATTAAACAAAATCTTTAATTTCGCATATTATATATTGACTCATTATTATATCGTTTGTGCGAATCTTTCGTACACAACTTATTGCTAACAAATTACATACACAGTTATACATAAATCTTATTATCTAATTTTAATTAATTAAATATTTATTTTGCTCTCAGCTTACTCATTGTGTGTTCATCTTTTTGCAATTGCTGATTAATTTGCTTCAATAATGAGTTTACTTGTATTCAAATTTCTTTTATATTAATTTGTTTTAACTTTCTACTGCATATGCATCCTCCTTTATCAACAAGACTTTACTAATTACGTTAATTCAAAAATTAAATATTTCTCTTATCATCTACGTTACACTCAATTACTAACTTTAATACAAGAAATATTATTCCAACTTTATTCTCCTTTTACATTTATGTACAATTTATTTATTTTAATACTGGTTGATTGTTTTTCATTCCAACCTTAATTAGTGTCTTTCAATGTCTATAATTACAATGGTTTTTTATCACCTCGTTTGACGTGGTTAATCTTTCGTACGTCCTCCTTTGGTCCTCTGGTCGTATTCTCCTTGTCCTTCTGGTCAGATGACCAGATGGTCGTGTCCTCCGTGTCCTCCTGGTCCACTGGTCGTGTTCTCCGTGTCCTTCTGGTCCTCGTGTTTCACTGCATGTATTGTTTAATAGTCGTCTCCCCTCACATCATATGCTGCCGGTGTGTCCATAGACCTCATCGTATGTACTCTGCTACTCTGGTTGGACATCTAGTTTGTCCTGTGACTCTTACTATAGATGTGAATTAGCGTCGTCGATTGACATAGCCTCCTGTGGCAACGGTTGAATCGAGAAGAAAAAACTTTATTAGCGCGACCTGGTATTTATAGTCAGGTCGTGCAAAAACTCATGTCTGAACGATATTTAACCTGTCAGATTCTGTCGAAGCGTCACTTCTCCCACTCTGGTTCAATTCAAAATTTTCGCCTATCTTCGCGAATTACGAAGTTTGTTTCACATCACTAGATACTCACTCGATCACTAATTTTTACATGTTTACTATACGTAAATTACACTTTTTTATGTTAATGACAAAAAGAGCTATTCATTTTTTACGTATAGTAATTGCACCTTTCGTCACATCGGTACGGTCTTTTAACACTTTATTCACCTTTGTCTATACACTTTGGTGTTTTTTGTTTTACCATATCGTACATAGTTTTCTAATAATTAAAATAAAACTTACAACTATTCTACTTGAAAAGGGGCGTTATACTTCAGGAACGGACAGGCTTCACACACACAAACAAAATACGCGTGTACACAACGCTAGCGACAGGTGTGTCGAAAATGCATGTACATGCATGAATTCTGCTCTCCCTATTTTTAACTACGATACAGCTTATGCAATCTGAAACATGTTTATTAATTCATATTCATTTATTTTTATTATTTACTTCATTTATTGTGGCAATGTACAGTACCGTTAATGGCTGTACTGTTGCAGTAGTTGTTATCGTCTAAAAAAGAAAGGAAATTGAACTTTCGCGAATGGCTGTGTTCCGAAAGTACGGACTGGAATCGTAGACCCTTAGGACTGCCTGGCAATGAACAATTAAAGTTTTTGCATTCAAAACATTAATAATTGTGTTTAAAATACACGACTGCTTGTAGAACTTATGCCTCAATTCCAGTAAACTTAAAAGGGACGCTAAAAGCCGGCTGCTGCTAACAACACGGTGGCAAATTCCAAAGTTCTTCTGCTACACATTTTAAAATGGGACTGAATGGTAAAGTTGTTCGTTCAAGGCAAAGTCGATGGATAAAAGTCAATACATGTTTGGTTTATTTATAAACCAAGTTAAATTTTATTCTATAAAACTTCTTTTCTATAAAGTTTGACTATAGGTGATATCATAAGAAAGGTCAGTGAGACAGAATTGTGTATGTGTGGGCGTGTGTATGATTTCCTGTCATACAGAAGAGGAGAAAACTGGAAAACGTAGTCTGATGTGTGTTTGTCTCAGAAAGAGGACCTCTACTTGGGAAAGAAAGAGAACATTAATATATATTAGGTGTCGTGATTTGCAAGTCTTAATATTGTAATATGGTAAAAATACAATATTACAATCTAAAAATCGGTATGGAGAACCATATATGACTTCCATGTCCTAAAATGTATATTTAAAATCATTTAAATATTAACTAAATAAGTGGATGCTAGAGTTATGAAGAAATTACGTATCAGCTAAAATTGTACCACCATGTCAGGTGGACTAAAACTATCCTCAACCTTCCTGAGGAAGGACTGTACTATTGGATAAAATGTCTGTAGGTCGAACGAAGAGCTAGCTAAAGGTAGCTACGATCTGATTCCTGTAACGAAATTGGACTCTCGCTGCGAGGGGCTGAGGGATGTCTATAGTGTTATCAAAGTCTTTCCTGTCAATACTATATTAGTCATTTTTCTTTTTTAAAATCGCGTCTTGATTTCTTTCTTTCCATTTGTTTTCTGATTTCCTGAACGACTATTCTGTTCACTCGTATAATTATAAATTTCTCAGCAAAACATTTCATCCTTAATACGTTTGTGTCTCCTGTTTAACACCCACCATTCTGATCCATGTCGTAACGCTATATTCCACACAGGCTAGTAAATAACTAGCCATCAGGGAGGTCAAAATACTTTCAATGAGGGGCAAACAATCTTTCAAAGGAGAAAAATATTCAAATATTTTTCATACACACACACATGCAAAAATTAGTTTATAATTCTCATATCATAATAGAAATAAGTACACAGATTGCATTAATTGCTTTAATACAACAACTCTGCCCAGCGATCCACAGGAAGCAAATTGAGGTCCACCTTTTCGGCTTGCACGCGTTGTGTTGGTGTGGGTTTCGGCACTTTCCATTTAAAAAGCGTAGAAACATAAGGAAATAGACGTTGAGTGAAGCCAGAAATAACGCGAATTTTGTATGTGTGTGTGTGTGTGTGTGTGTGTGTGTGTGTGTCCTGCCGGCCTTTTTATTGCCATAATCACAATAATAAAACTTTGGAAAAGTAAACATTACATAATTGATATATGCTTGCTTGCCAGGAACGATACATTTTCACTCATACGTGATTTAAATTAAAATGAATGATATAGAATTTTTTAAAGTGAAATGAAATGTTTCCATAGAAACTATCTCTTTGTTGTCAATAACGTTGTACACATATAAAACTTATAAAAATTTACCTCCTCCATCATCAACTACCGTTTTAATTAAAAAAAAATTTACCACCTCCCCTAATAAAATTCAACTACCCTTTTTGTTTATAGATATTTCATCTACCTTTCTACAGTTGACTTTACTGTACCTTCTTTTCATGATAATTTATTTATCAAAATTAAGCACTTTACTCTAGTTGAAACGTAAAACGTTGCAGGTAAACTACCCCTTCCTCTTAACCGATCTTCACCAACAACAATAGACCTTGAGTCCCCTACAATTCAGAGTTGTATGCAAAACATTATTTGCTCCAGCTTGAAGTTGCGGCTGTTATCGTTTGCTAAAAAAAATTCTACATAGACACACACACACACAGATACTTTTCGGAAAATGAATTTTTTCATGTTTTGATGGTAGTACAACCAGAATCTACCGTTATCTCGAACACCATTTTTTTCGCCATGACCATACTTCCATTTTCTTATGGAACATGGAAGTAAAATGACTTTTTTTCATGTTTTGGTGGTAGTACAATCAGAATCTGCCGTTATCTCGAACACGATTTCTTTCGCCATGACCATGATTTTTTCGCCATGATTATTATATTAATATTTACACCACTTTATAGAAATTAACTTGGTTTCTTGTATGCCCTTTGTCAGTGAGACTTGTTTACGTTTGTTTTTGGTTATAACAAAACTATATTACGTCTTCTTTTCTCTTTCTGGCTCCCCCAATGCATTTTTAGTGTACAAAGTTTAGACTTTGGATCTGTGTAAATATCTAGGTCTTTTGCGTGTTTTTGAGCTGTAAAATTTGTTTTTTATTTGTTTTTGTGTACATTGTACACGTGTGATACATTTAATACTTTGCCAATTGATTATTCATTTGAATACATACGTATTATTTGTTTTTTATTTGCTGTTCTGCCGTAAGGCAGATCTTAAAATGGTAAAAGCTCTCCAAGCTGTCCTATTGCATGCCAGTCTTTTCGTTTCTTCGTAACACCTTCTGATTTTAATTCTATCGATTAACTTCATTCTTCTACGCCGTCTTCTATTTTCCCCTACTATGACACCCTCCATGGCAGTTGTAAGCAAGCAGTCTCTTCTTAAACAATGACCTAACCAAATCCTTTTTCCTATTTTCTATTACCTTCAAGATTCTTCTCTCTTCTTCTATTCTTCTTAAAACTTCATCATTCCTTACTTTTTTCAACCCACCTCATTTTTTCCATTGCTCGCCAAACCCATATATTAAATGCTTCTAATCTTTTCTCATCCTCTATCCTTAGTGTTCATGTCTCCGCACCATATAAAATAACGCTCCACACATAACATTTGGCCAAAATGTTTCTTAAATTCCTATCAATTTTGCCACACAGCAGTCTTTTCATTCAATTAAATGCCTCTTTCGCTATATCAATTCTTGCTCTAATTTCACGAGTGCAGGGCATATCTTCACTAATCAAGCTCTATAGATATTTAAACAACTCCACCTATTGTATTTTGTCTTGCCTTATCTTTATTTTTGCCCTTTTTCCTTTTCTGCTAATCACCATACACTTAGTATTTTCCTTATTAATCGTCATTCCATATTCCTCGCATACTAAATTCAAATCTCTTATCATTTCATTCATTGTCTCTTCATTTTCTGCTAAAACAGTCACGTTTTAGTATAAGGTTCAATAATTATTTTGAAATTATTTATTTTTAATAATTTTTACTTACGTTAATATTCTATAAGGTTATTTTATTTATTTTATGATAATGATTTATACGAAATGTGTTTATGGTAAATGAAGGACATTTTAGTGTTCGTAGCTTTGGAAGTGTTGCACGTATATACTCCTAACAAAATCTGTGTTTAATGATCAAATTCCTTACCATTCCGGTGCACACATATGCTATTGCATTTAGAACTTACACTTACATTCTTGTAGGTAACAGGATTTTATTTAGGTAATGTTAATTTTTACTTTCAAGATGCGTTTTTTCACTGTTATTTCGTTGCTGTTATTTAGGACTTTTCTATACTTATTTATGTAATTTTATATGTAGTCCTATGTTATACACGATATATTAAATATATTACCAAACCAGACTCATTTATATTAAACTAACTGGATAACCGTGCTTCGCTACGGTGATTATCAGAAAAAAACAGAATTTAAAATCAGAAAATAGAAATAGGTTATTTCTGAAGCTTAGATACCGGTATTTTAAAATTAAGAGAAACTATTTAACCTATTTAAGCTCGATTAATTTGAAGATTATCAAGCTTGAAGATGATCAATTTCATCAAGCTTGATCCATCAACTATTAAAACTTGAAAATTAATGAGCTGTTATAAATGACTCTGTATTATTTAGTTAGAGATGGTAAGCTAAGTTCCTGTTAGAGATTAAGACAGTCCTTTATTGTAAGTCTAACAACAATAAAATAGATGGGCTTAAGCCCTTTGATCCCACCACCACCCCTGGTTTTTTGGTCTACGTAGCCCGGCTAATAACTTACTTACCGTATACTTTAAGTTGCTCCTTTAGATTAAGTCCTCAGGACACTCCTGTAAACAGCATTCCTGGTTTTGCTCTCTGGCTGGAGGATGTTCTGACCAGGCTGTCAGGTGAACTGACTCTGGAGAACGCCACGTACAACTGGCCATGGGAGAAACAGTCACTCCTCAGATCACACCAGCTATTATGAAACTCTCCCCCTGTGCTTTATTGATGGTCATGGCGTACTACACCTTAACGGGAAACTGCAGACGTTTGAATTGAAAGTAGTAGTCTGATGGGATCAGAGAAATTCGGGGAATGATGACGGTTTCTCCCTTGCCGACGCCTGTAAAAATCGTAGCTTTGATGACATGTTTGTGCAGAAGCTTGGTGCCATTGCACAGTTTCGGAGGGTTTAGGTTGCGCAACAGCGTGATTGGAGCGCCAACCTTGAGGTAGAGGACGTGACGTGGTACTAGCCTACTGGTGGGTCAAGAGTATGCAAGAACTCCACAGGATAATGTACAGCATCCTCGACCTCCACCACAGAGTCCACAGAATCATACCTCATATGCTCAGTCGGCAGTTTCTACAACAGACAGTTTGTTGATGATGTTAGCTGAGTCGTTTGTTCGAATGAGAATAGCTCTTTTCTTCAGCCATAAAGTGCAATCCTCTCTAGCCTGATGAATGTTGGGGTATATTCTGTCACTGAAGCTGATCAGATTTACCACAACATCGCAAAGGTTACCAGGAAAATTTATTCTTCCCTCCTCTTCCAAAATATTGCCATCACCAATATCAAGTAATAAGTTGGGAAACCCCTCTGCCCACAAGTCACGTTGAAGGTGGACACTCATGTTAACTCTCAAGGACAAGACTCTGACATTAGGCCATAAGAGGGATGACTTGAGACACGCCTTGACTTCATCTGCACGTGTCCCCTGTGCAAAACAGGCAAGGTCTGTCTGAAGTCACCAGCCAAAAGCACTGTAACTCCACCCATAAGATGGTTGCGGCACCTAATGTCCTGGAGCGTCCTGTTCAGAGCCTCAATACCTCTCTTGTGTGCCATTATGCACTCATCCCATACAATAACTTTGGCTTCTCGAAGCACCTGAGCCATGTCACTCTGCTTAGAGATGTTACAAAGAACAGACTCAGAATGATTCACGTTGAGAGGTAACTTGAAGGCAGAGTGAGCCGTCCTGCCACCATCGATCAATGTAGCTGTAATACCTGAGGAAGCAACGGCAACGGCGACGTTCTTTCGCCCCTAATTGTGGCTAGCAACAGATTGATCAAGAAAGTTTTGCTAGTGCCACCAGGAGCGTCAGGAAAATGTCGATATGGAGAACCATACATGACTTCCATGTTCTAAGATTTATATTTAAAATCATTTTCGAAATGAAATATTTCCATAGAAACTACTCCTTTCTATTGTTTCAGCCTTAAAAACAGTACTGTGGTCACTAACGTATACCACCTCACGTTTTCGCACTAGATTTTCACTGATGACGGCAGTCGATGGCACTGCCGAAACGTCTGGTTTTGCAGAAAACATTTGACTACGGCTAAGCAGCCCGGGATGGAATTTTAACAAAAAACTACTTCTTTGTTGCCGATAACGTAGTACACATATGAAAAATTCTCCCCTCCCTCTTCAACTATAATTTTCATTAATAGAAAATTACCCCCACCCCGTTTAACTAGCCTCTTCATTTATAGATATTTCATCTACGTTTCTACAGTGGATTATTATGAGCTCCTTATCAGGATACTTTGTTTACCAAATTAAGTAATTTACTCTTGTTAAACTATAAAACGTTGCCGGTAAACTAGCCCTTTCTCTAAACTGATCTTCACCAAAATCAATAGGGCTTCGGTCCACTACAATTCAGTGATGCATGCAAAAAAATATTTGATTCTGTTTGAATGTGCGTCAGTTATCGTTCGTCATGGAAACATTTCTCTTCTTACAACATAAAATGTTCCTGGTAAACTACCACTTTCCCTTAACCGATCTTCACCAAAAACAATAGCTCTTGAGTACTCTACAAATCAGGGCTGTATGAAAAAAAATTATTTCATTCTGTTTGAATGTGCGGCAGTTATCGTTCGTCATAGAAACAATTACTCTTGTTAAACCATGAAAAGTTGCAGGTAAACTCCCCTTTTCCTTAACCGATTTTCACCAAAAACAATACAACAATAGGTCTTGAGTACTCTACAAATCAGGGCTGTATGCAAAGAATTATTTCATTCTGTTTGAATGTGCGGCAGTTGTCGTTCTTCATAGAAACAATTACTCTTGTTAAAACATGAAAAGTTGCTGGTAAACTACCCCTTTCTCTTAACCGATCTTCACCAAAATCAACAGGCCTTCACTTCTTTACAGTTTATGAATATATGCAAAAAATTGTTTCATTCTGTTTGAATTTACGGCAGTTATCGTTCGTCATAGAAAAATTACCCTTCTCAAAACATAAAATGTTGCAGGTAAACTACCCCTTTCCCTTAACCGATCTTCACCAACACCAGCAGGTCTTGAGACCTCTACAATTCAGGGCTGTATGCAAAATATTATTTAATTCTGTTTGATTTGCGGCTGTTATCGTTTGCCATAGAAAATACCCTTGTTAAAACATAAAACGTTGCTGGTAAACTACCCCTTTCCCTTAACCAATCTTCACCAAAAACAATACCTCTCGAGTACTTTACAAATCAGGGCTGCATGCAAAAAAATTACTTCATTCTGTTTGAATGTGCGGCAGTTATCGTTCGTCATAGAAACAATTACTCTTGTTAAACCATGAAAAGTTGCAGGTAAACTACCCCTTTTCCTTAACCGATTTGCACCAAAAACAATAGAACAATAGCTCTTGAGTACTCTACAAATCAGGGCTGTATGCAAAAAAATTATTTGATTCTGTTTGAATGTGCGGCATTTATCATTCTTCATAGAAACTATTACTCTTGTTAAAACATGAAATGTTGCTTGTAAACTACCCCTTTCCCTTAACCGATCTTCACCAAAACCAACAAGCCTTCACTTCTTTATAATTTACGAATATATGCAAAAAATTGTTTCATTCTGTTTGAATTTACGGCAGTTATCGTTCGTCATAGAAAAATTACCCTTCTTAAAACATAAAATGTTGCTGGTAAACTACCCCTTTCCCTTAACCGATCTTCACCAAAAACGACAGGTCTTGAGAACTCTATAATTCAGGACTGTATGCAAAACATTATTTGATTCTGTTTGAATTTGCGGCTGTTATCGTTTGCCAATAAAAAAAACTACAGACCGACACACACACACACACACACATTTCGAAAAATGACTTTTTTTCATGTTTTGAGTGTAGCACAATCAGAATCTGCAATAATCTCGAACGCGATTTTTTTTGCCATCACCATACTTCCATTTCGTTAAAGAACAAGGATGTAAAAACAACTGCTCATAATCAGAAGCAGTGATGTGCATGATTTCATCGTACGCTTTCCTTTGTTCTTGATTTAATTTTGGAACATTCACAGCAACTGTTTCGGACAGCTGAACGGTAACATAAGACAGTTCCCTTAGGTGTTCACGGTTGGCGACAACAGCAGAAAATTTTTATTTAAAAAAATCGATACAAATGTAAGCGAATAAATTGTAATATACAAAGTAATTAAATATTACCTGAATAGTCCGTTTTGTGGTCCGAAACTGTGGAGTGAACCACAAGACGGACTATTCAGGTATTATTTAATTACTTCATCTATTTGTGGTTCGGATACGATTATGAAGTATTTCAAATTGTAATATACATTTTAGTGGCGACAAACACTATCGCAGTCGCACAGATGTGACGTGCTTTTAATTTATTGCTGGAATCTGCGGAGCAGTGTGGGTTGTGGGACAATAGAATACAGTATTTCCAACAAGCAGTAAAAATTGTAATATCATTTTATATTAATTTATTTTAGAGATTTTTTGTAGTTATTATAATATATTGCGACAACACAATTTAATTAATTCTTGCGCATAGGAATATGGTGTGTGTTTTATAAATCACCAAGTCTATATTTGAGGTATTATAATTATTTATTGCACACCAATTGAATAATAGTTCATACGTTATATTTTTAGACATATACAAATGTTATGAATTTTGACATATTGTGTGAAAACAGTTTATATAAAGTTCAGATCTGGAATTTGTTACTTGAGTGAATATATTCCAATTTGATGCGGCGAGATGGCTGATGGCGATGCGTATATCTCACATGTCCTTACCTCGTGGATTCTGCTGGGATGGTGTCCTGATGATAAACACGCTGAACTTGCTGGACGAACTGCAACACTGCCTCGCTACGATAACACTGATTATGATTGTTAATGGTTTTTAAAATGTTTTAATATTGTTATAGTTTACTTACTTATCTCACGGTGTAACGTGGGTGTTTAATGAAAAACGGTGTATAGGCGTACACCTTCCGGTACGTCTTCAAGTGTCCTCGCGTCACACAGATCTACCGCAGTCAGTAGATCTTCCTATGAGGATATCTTGACTAACACGGATACTTGTAAATCACAATATTATTTATTAAAACTGAATTACTTGGGTCTGTAGAATAACTCATACAGAGTTCCAAGTTTTCGTACATCTTTCGCATTGTTTACGTGTTCATGCAAGAGAAACTTCTTGAACGCGAACCGCACGTTTAGTAGACGAATGCTCAAGATGAACTAACTTGATCTGCTCATGGCAAAAGACAATTTTCAATGATTTTACTGCGTTCTAATTGGCCAAATATCGGTCACATGATAATTTATGCACACGGCACTAATAGTACTTCATGCAACACTTTGCATGAAATTGGCAAAGCCTGCACAGATAATTATCTGGGATTTTATTACTTCACGTCTCAGTAAGTTTTAAATAGAGATTTCATACAACAAAAATTCACACTTAACAGTTAATTGAAGACCACAGAATATAGGAAAATTGTAGCTAATATTAAATTTTATATCTGATTCAAACCTCATGTAAATCGGATATTTATAACGGACACGATAGAGAAAATTGTTAATAACTCGCGCACCCGCGCACACTTTCACAAACACATTACATAGAAAAAACGAGGAATACAATTTTTAAGAGTTTGACCTATTCCAAATTCTTATCGGTAATATAATACAAAAACTATAGCTAAAAAAAAATTTGAAAAAGAAACAAATTTAAACATGAGAATGTTCGTCATCCATGCATAAGACATAGTTCATTGCTTATCATGATCCTGTGTTCTATCGCTATATATATATATATATATATATATATATATATATTATAACGATTCATATTGTCGTCCTATCTGAGCGTTATATGAAAGTGTCAAACGGGGCGAGTATAGCGACGTAAGCAAGAGAGAGAGCGTATAATCGCAGCCATCTCTGTCTAACCTCGTCACTGCTACAACAAATGCCGGTACGGACATGGAATTTTACTCAATTGAATCTATGTGTTAAAACTGCAATATCTTTAAAACCAATAAATATATATCAATTCTGAAAACAGCATAGTGTTCAGCAATTAAAGCTCTACAAGTAGCCAAAATATCAACAAATATAATTAACATTTACAGGAGATATACAGAAGAAGAACACCAAGCGAAATAACTCGAGAATTAGGCTGGGTACGAATTAGGTGTTTTCACACACACACATATAAAGACCTAGACAACAATATTCTGTGGTCAGATCTTTGAAAACCCGTTTGCAAATACCTGTAATCAAACGATTTGCAAACAAAGGAAGTACGATTTTAGCCAGTAATTCTGTGCCGTCTCAGATCTGTCAAGGGGCGTTTAGTCGACCTGTTCGGGATTGTTTCAACTGGAAAACGCATGATTTATTTGGAACAACCAATCAGAATCCTGCATTTAGAACAGACGCCAACTCTGACGGAGGGTAGCGAGAACTCTTCGTTCGGATCTTCAATGCGCTAGACGTGTGTAAATTACGTGCTTAATTTCACAAACACGCAAAGTTTCATTTAAGTAAAAGTTCGAGAAGTAGTCCGCAGTTGCAGAGGAACTAGTACAGTTCGACAACTCTCGCTGTGTAACACCACATTAATAATTAAATAATTAATTAATTAATTATTAATTAATTGTGAAGTGACTGGTACAACAGAGAGCTACTGCATCTGTAATTGCCCAGATCATCGTTCAACAGGATTGGTCAACATCATTTCTTCTGTGCTGAACCATCAAAACGAGGATCTCTACGGATTCCTCTCCTACGGTCGACGCATCAAACAGTAAGAAATAGATTCATTGATCAATGAAATAAATAATAAATAAATAATAAAGAATTAATAAACAATTTTAAAAGACACTAGGAATTTCACACTTTGTATTTAATTAGTAAGATTATTTATAACATAGTATAGGAGTGTTGAATGGAAAGTGAGGTGTAGTATTGAACGTGCAAACTATTGCAGACCTGTTCTTTAGCACTGGTTCGGGAGATATAAATTTTCTTAATTAAACCAGATAAGAGCAATAGGTCGTTTGGACGTTTTAATCTTCACTTTTCACGCACACTCATTAATTATAAGAGTTAGGGTAGCAATAAGTCCTACAATTAGCATTTTTCAAGAAGATAACAAAATAATTAAAACGGTAATTAAACAAACTTCAACAAAAATTTTAACTGCTATTTGTAACGATTCCCCTTGAATTCCACATTCACTGAACGAATCCTGAGAAATTGTGTCTCTATGCTTTGAGCTAAGCTGAAACCGTGTCATTTGTATCTGGGATTTGTTCTGGCGCCCAGGTAAAGTAAAATCACGGGTAAGTGACGTTTTATCTATCACAAAATATTTTATATAAGTGTGTTAGATAAAACGTAGCGTTGTAATATATATATTATAATTATTAATATATTATATTATTAATTAAAGAATGAGTCAAGTATTGTGTTGTGTGATTGTTTAAAACGATACCACAAATATTTGCTTTATTTCACTCTGTTCGTATCATAATCATATTATTACGTTAAAATATTACACTTTAGTTTATTTATTCTAGTGCCATCCTATTCTAAGTTTTCGACAGGAATTTACAGACACGCGGCTGCTAGTGGACTGAGGCTTTTTCTGACCAATTTAATGCTTGCTTTCACAAGCAACTATTGCCACTGAGTCTTGCCTTCAATAAATCGGCTGGACACTCTTGTAATGTTTTATCAGCAACATCCCTTTACGCTATGCTAGGGCCACTTCTTTTTTTCTCTTGTTTCACACTTTACTCTGAAAGGTTTTGCTCACCTGACATGTATGCTTGTGCTGTATATGGTCATACACTTTTTCTTCTCCTTATTTGATAATTTTTAATACGCTCTTTTCTTCCCTCTATTATTTTTGTACTTTAATTATTAACGTATTTTGTTTTATTGTGTCACAACGTTAGTTACCAACAAGTTAGCAGCAGACAAACCAAATATAAATAGTTAATTTAATCACATGTAACCACTAAATAAATTAGTTTTTTTTAATGTTTATACATGAGTTACAGTAAATCATGTCACTTGTAAATCTCTTAAGATATTATTAGATTCTGCAAGAACGGTGTTATTAGATATGACAGACTAAAACCGTTAATTGAATGGTGAAATATGATCCGATAATAGCCTTTACGCTTCTAAAGGGATTTTCGCCGCTTGCCTTGTGTAGAGGCACGACTTCGGTAACTCATTTAAAGGCTGTACGGTAGGTGCCAACCATATACAGTAAACACATAGGTGATGTACTGAAGACAGAACATTCACTCCGCCAGCACGCTCAACCCTATGTTCGTTCTTTGTCACGTAAGAACACATGGCGCAAATAGATTTACCTTTACGTCACGTGAAATGCTTTAGCGCGAGTCTGAGTGTTGGAGAATACTACTTACGGGAAGCTTCGTGAATGTTAAACAGAAGAAGCTCTTAAGAAACTTTTCTTGTCTTAATGTTAGCTTGCCTTACGAGCGCCAGCTGGAAATAAATTCGACTAGCTGGAGTTATCAAACATTGGATAACTATGATAATGACAGAAGAGACAAACATTAATGGCTACAAATAAGTAAAGAAAAAATAATAATGTAAATTTTGTTATAATTTAAGTAACAATAATAAAACGAAGATAAGTGTTAAGTAATAATTATGTCTGTTATAAGCGATGAAGGAGCAGAAAAGGGACATTAAAAGCAGACCAGCGCAAGCCAAAGAACTTTTCTGCGTGAAAAATGTATACCGTAAAATGCAGAATTTTAACAAACATAATGGCTTGACGAATACAATGGTTAAGTTACCTAAAACGGATAGATGATCAGCGTATGTCAAAGGTTGATTCACTGTATATCATTTAGGTTAAGTTTCCAAATTCTATTTCCTTTCCATTTATTATTCTTGATCCTGAGGGTACAGGCGTATAAAAGGTCGACATGCAGAAGAGGTGTCGACCTAGGATAAGATTTTTGGATGGTGGGCTGGAAGGTGTCAGAAAACTGGATGCGAGGGATTATTCTGAGATGGTAACGTTTGAGAAGATCTGTGCTGGAAGCCAGGTCTTACATTAGGCTGTGGTTTTAAAGAGAAAGAAGTAAACAAGAAGAAGAAGGAAAAGAAGAAATACATAATTAGGTGTTACGATGAAGTTCCTTAAGTTATATGTACGGATCATCGCGCTATAGATGAAAACCCCGGGCAACAGGAAAAGCAGGCTGACAATAAAAGATTATTACTTAACATAAGATTATATGCAGATACAGAGAATAATCGAGTTGCCATTATGTAAAATTAAGTAATATAATACATTTTGAAAATAATTTAAAATTGTAAAGTGTTAAAAAATAAAAATCATGTATACTGATATTTAGGTATCTGATTTATTTAGGATAAAATACTAATGGATAGACGTAATTTGAAAAATGAAAGTGTTAGAATATATTCAAGTATAAAATAGAAGTTATCAACGATTAACTGTAAACATTTCAAAAACAAAGCCATTGTGGCTTAAACCTTTGTCACGAACACGTTACACAAGATGAGCTTCACATTTAAGTAACAGAGGAGGAAATAATTATATAATAATAATAGTAAATGGAAAGGAAAGAGAATTCGGAAACTTAACCGAATCGGAAATACAGTGAATCAAAAATATGATTTGAACAAGTAAACAGCAGTGTGGAAACAAATGTAAGTAAGTCTGTAGTCGACCCCTACAAAGCAGGAAATAAAACTTCATAGAAGTTTTCTATTTAACAAAAAATATCTAATCAAACATTTAACTGAAAGACAAACTGATGTATAGCCACGGAAATATGCACTACACATTCACTAGTAAGAAATAAGTGACATACAGTTGACGTGTTAAATACTATCTGTCACAGTGCAAGTTATACAATGTAATTTAAAAAAATATTATTGTATAAACGAATCTACAAGAACAAAAATAATATTGTATTTTATCTGAATAAAAAAAAATTAAGGAAACTGCTCATCTTGGAGTTTAGGAAGTGAAGCCAGAGTGGCACCATATTGGTTCAGTGGCTAGGATTGGAACTAACAGCAATCTTACGCGTATTTAAAATAATCAAAATTAATTAATAATTTAAATAAGTGTAAAGGGGTTTTATTTTAATCTCGTGATTTGTAAATATAAATTTGCACAAGTATACCGGGATCAATAATAACATTTTAATTCCAAAGAGCATAAATTCCGTATGCAACATTAGTGAGTAAGTGTACAACAGTACAATGTGAATGTGCGCGCCTGCGTGTGTTGTATAACGTTACTAACGTCTATACGCATATTATTGTTTTATTTGCATATACGGTAATCTCCTATTAGAATAGACTAATATTGGCTCTGAGGTGTTCGATGTATTCAAAGCGTTAAATGTATATAGCATGTAGGCTTTGTAAAGTAGTTATCTTTTATTTGAACTACATGGATAAAAATAGAAATAAGTTTTTGCTGTATTTATATAAAATATATAATAGCACAGCAATACAGGACCAAAAACAGTTGTAACTTATACAAAATACTGTATAAGTATTTGTAACAAAAACTTAGTCCATTGTAAAGAACAGTTTATGTTTTACACAAAATACAAATTACGTACGGCCCTACGCGTCACAGTTGCTAAACATTGAAAAGCTGCTTTTCTAGCTCTTGTATAAATACCAGTTTATCATACACACACAGAGAGAGGGTCAGAGAGAGACAGAGAGAGACAGAGAGACAGAGAGACAAGGAGACTTATATGCTTTCCTTTCTGGCCTACAGAAGGTTTACTTAAAAAGACACAGCAAACTCCTAAAAATACGTACGTATCAACTGTGTCTAGAACATCAGCTGACTGTGATATACCAAAATCTAGGCAGTGCCAATGTTATGGCGGGCCGTCAATTCCTAGAATTTATGTTGTTGAAGGGGTTAAGCCACACGGCTTAACGGCCCTAGACACCTGCATACAAGTTCCAGCATTCCTACCCGTCATTTTGGACAATCGTTTGTGTTTAATTTTTCAAAAATCCATGTTTCTTATAGCTATCCGTTTCAAGCGAGGTCCGTTTTAAGGAGATCCGTTGTAAAGGGGGATTATTATATGTGGACATGTCGGCGGATGATCAACTCTTTACTTGAAAGATCACTCATACGATTATCTTCACAATGTATGTGACCTTTTTAAAAATAAACATTAGAGAAGTGATATGCCTAATGAAACGTCACCGTTAGTAAAAGTGGATAATGCGTCTAATTAAGTCGTTTCAAACATGTAACATTTGTACACATTAAGAAAAGTTGTAAATTTGAATTGAAATATGTTAAATGAGATTTGAATTGTTTAGTTTTACGTCTGAAGTATTTGTAGTGTTTCTCATTTTTTCCTGTGAATCTTTTATCACGTTCATGGTGTAACGTCACAGAACGTTCCATAAAAAGAAATCATTTATATAGTAAGTTAGCATAAGAGGAAAGTGAAGTGAACAGTATCGAACCCAAGTAGTCCCAAAAATTGTGTAATTTTGTATAATAATTATTTCTATCAACTTGAAAAAACGACCAAACTATGACTAAGACAAAACCCCATATATATTATTAAAGTGAATAAGAGTGAAAAAACCATAAGACACTATAAGAGAGAGAAATAATGTCAGAATCCACCAGAATAAAGTCAATAATTATTAAGTTTTATAACTATGAATATAGTATTAAAAACTATTTTTTGTGAATAAATGGACATGATCCATTATTATATTATGTGATGTAAATAAAATAGATGTATTAAATGACTTAAATACATTATTAGAAAGAGTTTAAGTTAAAATAAAAATTGTATATTTGCAATGACAAAAAAATATTAATGTGTTGGATTTGAGACCATACACCAAGATTTCATGAAAAAATTAATTATTATCAGATTTAAATAAAAACTATATGTAATTGTTAAGCAGACAATAGTAAACAATTTATCTTAAATAAAAGAAGCTGTCAAATGAATAAAAAGCAGCCAAAATAGCCAAAAACAGTGTCAACTAAAAACATGTAATAGGCATCTAATATTGTATAATTTATGTATTTAATGTTGCCAAAATGCAACCAAACTGTATTAGAAAGCTGTAATATGATATAAAGCAACTATACTAATATACCTGACCAACTTTAACACTGTAATAGTCAAGTCAGCAAAATATTTACTTATACCATGTATGGCTGAAGCCAATTATCCAGTACAAAAAGAATCATATCTGGCTAAATACTTACATAATACTAACAAAAATAAGATAGAAAGGTACAATACATCAAAATACCTTAATAAGAAACAAACTCAGTTGAAAGTAAAGTCAATTCTAAAAGAATTTAACTAATTAGAGTGAGATTTGTCACACCATAAAAAATGACATCTCAAGACAATCAATGATGCTATGTCATCTTGTGATAAATATAAAATATGTACAAAGTAACCAGGTATCACAAAAGATAGACAAAATAATAAACTCTGTGTGTATAGTGGTGAAATAAGACATATATTAAGGAAAAAGACTAATCATTGTATTAGAAAACTGACAAGAATTTAGGCCATGAGCAGAGGCCATATAAAATTGTATTTATTTGTGTTTTATTGATGTTAAAATTTGTTTATTTTGTTGTAGGAGAGTAGTAGTAGTAGATGTCCAGCTTGTGAAGGGAACTTTATAACTCCACAACAATTTTTGTTATAAATATTGAGTTTTTAATGACTACAACTCAAGGTGAAGGTTGTAAATTGTAATGTTTGTTAGACTTAAGTTAATTAGATACCAATCATATTTAGTATCGCTAGATTCAGTAAAAAACAAGGAATCTAAATACATTAATGGCATACAAATTGTAAGTACTAATGTGAAACTGTTTGATAAATACCAGTGTAAATTTTGAAATATCCATTGTATGAAGAATAAGAAATTCGTTCTAAAAGCTTCTACGGAAGTGAAAATTGTTCTATGACATTCCATTTCGTTTATTCTCGAACAATCTAGAAAGAATTTTTACACAAATATACCGGAAGTCGACGAAAACAGTCATCCCGATTTAGTATAAAAGCGAGACCAAATTCGGCCCAAAAACACTTGAAGATTGAACTCCAGAACTGATGCATCTCACACAACACTGATCAACGCAGCTAAGGCGAAACCGAGAGGCGAGAAATCGACAAGACACGGCAGGAAGGCTTTTCCCGTACATAGACATAACCGACTGACTTAACCTCAACGAGAGTATACGCCAAAAAATATCGCTGAAATAGAGCAGCGATACGGCAAATTTTAATAGAAAGCACGCAGCCAGAACGTCGACGGCCCAGGAGGGTCCCAAACATTTAATAGAGAACGAATTCTGCTGTGTTCGCATTGACTGACTAACGTGACAAATAATTCCCCCGAACGTAAACAAAACAATACACCAAGCCTTCCTCAAAACTGCATGGGGATCAGCGCTGCGGTGGCAGATTTCTGAATCAACGCTAAACAGATGATTCGTAGTGGCGGCGTTTGAACGAGATTTTACTGCCAAACGTTTTGACAAAAAGTGCGGAAAAAGTAACGATCGCAAAATTTGACTTTAAATAGATTCAGTGTACACCCGAAGAGGCGAGATCGAGAAACTACCCGAAGGAAGTGTCCAGTGAGAGAATAAACGACCATTGGAACGTGAGTTACCAAAATTAAAGTCATTTGTTACCTGGTTACATTTATCACACAGTTGTACTTTACACGCCACACATACACCTTCAAATCACTTAGTTTTTTTTCTTGTAAGGCATCTAATTGATATGTCTTGGTAGTTCAAAGGAGTCACGTCCTGAGAGTAAAGATTTTTCACATATTAAACTCATGCTTGTCAACTGAGTCAGAATCTGAAATACTAGCCGATACTTGATTGGACATATAAAAAATTGTCAATAATAATAACTTGTAAAATTTTTTCTCTGCAATTTTATAATTTTTATGAATGATAGTCTTTCAGACGATTTGTTTGTTGTTTTTAAAGAACTATTAAACTTAACTGATTTTTCAAAGCTAAATTGACTTGTTTAAATTTTTTCGTAGATTTAAAAAAAATTTTATCAATCACATTTAATTTTTTTTCTTGGAACAAACGTTTCCAAGTGGCGCCCACAAAAAGCATAGTTTTAAGTTGTGTTACAGGACTACATCACTGCAGAGGATCCAGTCAACAGAGTAAGTAACAAAAGTGCGCGGAGGTAACGCCCGACTTATTACAACACCCTATATTTTGTTTTACTATAAATTGGCAGCCCAACTAGTGAGGCTTGAAAAAGACGGAACAAGCCCGGCAACTACCAACATATTAAAATGCCGCAACCAAAGGGAAAAAAGGTGAAGAAGAATGTGGAACCCGAGTTAAGTGTGGAAGACGGAGAGGCAGTACAGGTCGAGGAAACGGAATTAGAACCGCCCACACTAGAAATGGAAAGACCGGTACAAACAGCAGAGGAGTTAGAAGAACAAACGGGAGAAGAACCCATACAAATGGTAGAACAAACAGAGAATCCCGAACCAGAGAAAATAACAGGAAGCGTTGACGCTAATGTAATAATGCTAATGTTCCAAACGCTAAACGAAAATACTAAAAAAGGTAATGAGCAGATGCTCCAAAAAATGGAAGAAAATATGAATAAAAATAGACAGGAAGACAAGGAGGAGACTAAAAAAAGTAATGAGCAAATGTTCCAAAGGATGGAAGAAAATATGAACAGAAACAAGGAGAAATTAGACAAAAGCATAGAATCTTTAAAGGAGGGTATGTACAAAAATATAGAATCCCTGAATAAAAACAGACAGGAAGATAAGGAAGAAATAAAAGGAAGCATAGAGTCCCTGAAAAAAGAAATTAGCATAAAATACGAAATAGTAAACAAAAGGATCGATGATAATAAGATCGATAGTGACAGGAAGGTCGAAAACATGGAGAAACAGTTGGAAAGGTTACGGGAGGGAAACAATACACGTTTCGAAAGTATAGAGGAGCAAACAGTAGAGACCAAACAAGATGTTAGAAATCTCGAAAACAAGGTAAGGCAGAACCAAGACGCCATCATGCAGGAAGTCCAGAAAGACGTTAGCGAGAGGATGCAGGAAACATATGACATCGCTAACAGGCTGGATGAACAAATAAAAACTAACAAAAATAGCATACTGGAAATAGACCAGAGAGAGAAAAACCTGCAGGAAAGATTAGAGGCGCTGAGAGACACACCAATACTAAACACTCATACGTGTCATGGTGAAAACAGGGAAGTAATCAACTTCCAGGACTATCGACGAAACCCAATGGAATTTTTGGAAAGAATGGAGGAGGTTATTGGGAGAAGTAGAGAAACAAGGTGGGACAGGATAAGAGAGATGCTTGACGAGACGTTTAAAAATACTAAGGATAATTGGTGGATAGCGGTACGACCAGAAATAACGAATTTAGCAGAATTTAAACGTCAGTTTAAGGAAAAGTATTGGTCAGAGACCGCACAAAACAGGGTAAGAATGGACATTTTCTATGGCAAATACGACGCGTCCTATGGACAGTCTCCGACGTCTTATTTCCTGGGAAAGGTATGTTTAGCACGGAAGTTGATACCGCCGATCCCAGAAGAATGTTTGGTAAGGCAGTTAGCTGGACATTACAGCTATGGTATCAAGGATGCCCAATTATACCAACAAATTAGCAAAATAGCCGATCTGGCCAAATTATTGGAAAATTGCGAATCCACAGGAAGGTTCCAGGATTACCAACCCCCCAATCGTAAGGTAGAGTACAACAACAATAATAACGGACCAAACCGGAATGGAGGTGGGAACGGTAATAATCTAAACACCAATAATCAGAATAATAATATCCCACCAAATGGCCGAAATGATACCACTCAGGGCCCAATTAACCGCAACTATCCGGGACCAAACAGAGGTAATTACACCGGGAATAACTACGGTAGGAACTTCCACCAGGGAAACGGTTATCGCGGGAATAATTATAGAGGAAGTAATTTTGGTCAACGTAATGGTTATCGCAACGGGGGAAACCAAGGAGGAAGCGGTAGGAGAAACCAAAATGAATATAGCCCCCAGGTAAATTATATGATGGCCGATAATCGACGGCCATATCCACCTAATGTACCCAATTACATGTTTTACCCACAACAGGCGCCAGGTAGCCAGGGTGATACGGCGAATAACCGTCAGCAGTTATCAGAGGGTAGGAGTAACGAACCACCCCGAAACGAAAGTAACAACCAACTAGAGCCAAACGCTAATCAAAATAATAATGAGAATCGGGTAACAGTTCACGAAAATCCGGGTTTTTCATTACAGCATAATCAGGCAAGTAATGACGAAAAACCCCGAGTATTTTATGTAAACCATGTATTGGCAGAAACTGGCCGAGAACCAGATAATGATCCCCAAAATGAAAGTGAGAGAGAGGAGGAATTCCGCTATGCAGAAAAATTATGGCCCAAACATGTGATGAGATGGTAAGGCCATGAAACCAGTCATCCAGAATAAATGTCATAGACCAGGCATTTGAAGGAGTAGAGGTGATAAACATCGAAGGTCGAATATTGAAAAGAGAAGGAATTAAAAAGGAATGGGAATGATAAATAGGGACATAATATAAGGAACACAACCAAAAGGAGTTGAAATAATTAACCCAAACTGACAAATATAAACCCAAATATTATCAAACATAAAAACAATACCTACGAGGTAACTGACACAATCAGGAATAAGGTAAGAGGAACGTATAACCAGACTTCATTAAAAAAAAACCATGATTAAAAAAAATCGCAAGTCGAATACGCAATCAGTGACCAAGTACCATGACCAAAGACCAAAGTCAAATACAGCATCATAGAGAAGGTACCTTGACTAAACATGTCAACGTGAATTTTTTAACCTAGCCATAATTAGAAAGGAGGTAGAGATTTTTAAATAAATATAAATATTATTGTATAATTATTGTTATTAATACATATTACGAGATGGACACATTCCATCATAGGCAAGATTTATTTCCAATAGCCATGTCAACGTATATTTACCAGCTTACCCGTACTTAGAGAAGGAGAGAGATTATTATTAATAAATATTGCGAGAAGGACACTTAGTAAAGGAGAAAAGAGGGAGAAACACTGTCATATATTTGATACTAAATGGATATGATAAATGAAAAAAAAGGGAAAACAGTGTGTTACATAAGGAGGTAATGATGAATATGAAGATAGCTATTAACATTGAATGATTTTAAACGATAATTTTAACCTGCGGAGAACGATATATTAATATAATTGTGAATTAATCAGAAGAGTTTAAGAAAGGGAATTTATGTGTAGGAGCCTATGATCTTTGAATATTGTATTTTTTTTTTATTATTATTATTATTATTTGTTGCAAAGGTGCAATTATTATTTTCTGAACAGAGATGTGTTGCCTCTGATTTCAGTAGTTATAGACAGGAAGGGACAGAGAATGTATGCCATAGCGAGCCACTCTGACTCCCAACCCTCTATGTAAGTTAGGGAATTGATAGGGAATTATATCAAAGATTAATTATAAAACATCAAGGTAAAAAGGAAAGGAATAGGTGATATGACAAAGAACGAACTAGGAATATTGGGTTGGATTAATATATTAAAGGAGTAGTACAGGAATTTAATTATAAGATAAAAGAATGAGATATAAAGAAGCTAATAAAGGGTTATTATAGAGATGATAATTTCATCAAAACCAAAGATATGTTTTTCCAAAATTATCAACTTTAACGGGTGAGGCATATGTAACGTCACAGAACGTTCCATAAAAAGAAATCATTTATATAGTAAGTTAGCATAAGAGGAAAGTGAAGTGAACAGTATCGAACCCAAGTAGTCCCAAAAATTGTGTAATTTTGTATAATAATTATTTCTATCAACTTGAAAAAACGACCAAACTATGACTAAGACAAAACCCCATATATATTATTAAAGTGAATAAGAGTGAAAAAACCATAAGACACTATAAGAGAGAGAAATAATGTCAGAATCCACCAGAATAAAGTCAATAATTATTAAGTTTTATAACTATGAATATAGTATTAAAAACTATTTTTTGTGAATAAATGGACATGATCCATTATTATATTATGTGATGTAAATAAAATAGATGTATTAAATGACTTAAATACATTATTAGAAAGAGTTTAAGTTAAAATAAAAATTGTATATTTGCAATGACAAAAAAATATTAATGTGTTGGATTTGAGACCATACACCAAGATTTCATGAAAAAATTAATTATTATCAAATTTAAATAAAAACTATATGTAATTGTTAAGCAGACAATAGTGAACAATTTATCTTAAATAAAGGAAGCTGTCAAATGAATAAAAAGCAGCCAAAATAGCTAAAAACAGTGTTAACTAAAAACATGTAATAGGCATCTAATATTGTATAATTTATGTATTTAATGTTGCCAAAATGCAACCAAACTGTATTAGAAAGCTGTAATATGATATAAAGCAACTATACTAATATACCTGATTAACTTTAACACTGTAATAGTCAAGTCAGCAAAATATTTACTTATACCATGTATGGCTGAAGCCAATTATCCAGTACAAAAAGAATCATATCTGGCTAAATACTTACATAATACTAACAAAAATAAGATAGAAAGGTACAATACATCAAAATACCTTAATAAGAAACAAACTCAGTTGAAAGTAAAGTCAATTCTAAAAGAATTTAACTAATTAGAGTGAGATTTGTCACACCATAAAAAATGACATCTCAAGACAATCAATGATGCTATGTCATCTTGTGATAAATATAAAATATGTACAAAGTAACCAGGTATCACAAAAGATAGACAAAATAATAAACTCTGTGTGTATAGTGGTGAAATAAGACATATATTAAGGAAAAAGACTAATCATTGTATTAGAAAACTGACAAGAATTTAGGCCATGAGCAGAGGCCATATAAAATTGTATTTATTTGTGTTTTATTGATGTTAAAATTTGTTTATTTTGTTGTAGGAGAGTAGTAGTAGTAGATGTCCAGCTTGTGAAGGGAACTTTATAACTCCACAACAATTTTTGTTATAAATATTGAGTTTTTAATGACTACAACTCAAGGTGAAGGTTGTAAATTGTAATGTTTGTTAGACTTAAGTTAATTAGATACCAATCATATTTAGTATCGCTAGATTCAGTAAAAAACAAGGAACCTAAATACATTAATGGCATACAAATTGTAAGTACTAATGTGAAACTGTTTGATAAATACCAGTGTAAATTTTGAAATATCCATTGTATGAAGAATAAGAAATTCGTTCTAAAAGCTTCTACGGAAGTGAAAATTGTTCTATGACATTCCATTTCGTTTATTCTCGAACAATCTAGAAAGAATTTTTACACAAATATACCGGAAGTCGACGAAAACAGTCATCCCGATTTAGTATAAAAGCGAGACCAAATTCGGCCCAAAAACACTTGAAGATTGAACTCCAGAACTGATGCATCTCACACAACACTGATCAACGCAGCTAAGGCGAAACCGAGAGGCGAGAAATCGACAAGACACGCAGGAAGGCTTTTCCCGTACATAGACATAACCGACTGACTTAACCTCAACGAGAGTATACGCCAAAAAATATCGCTGAAATAGAGCAGCGATACGGCAAATTTTAATAGAAAGCACGCAGCCAGAACGTCGACGGCCCAGGAGGGTCCCAAACATTTAATAGAGAACGAATTCTGCTGTGTTCGCATTGACTGACTAACGTGACAAATAATTCCCCCGAACGTAAACAAAACAATACACCAAGCCTTCCTCAAAACTGCATGGGAATCAGCGCTGCGGTGGCAGATTTCTGAATCAACGCTAAACAGATGATTCGTAGTGGCGGCGTTTGAACGAGATTTTATTGCCAAACGTTTTGACAAAAAGTGCGGAAAAAGTAACGATCGCAAAATTTGACTTTAAATAGATTCAGTGTACACCCGAAGAGGCGAGATCGAGAAACTACCCGAAGGAAGTGTCCAGTGAGAGAATAAACGACCATTGGAACGTGAGTTACCAAAATTAAAGTCATTTGTTACCTGGTTACATTTACCACACAGTTGTACTTTACACGCCACACATACACCTTCAAATCACTTAGTTTTTTTCTTGTAAGGCATCTAATTGATATGTCTTGGTAGTTCAAAGGAGTCACGTCCTGAGAGTAAAGATTTTTCACATATTAAACTCATGCTTGTCAACTGAGTCAGAATCTGAAATACTAGCCGATACTTGATTGGACATATAAAAAATTGTCAATAATAATAACTTGTAAAATTTTTTCTCTGCAATTTGATAATTTTTATGAATGATAGTCCTTCAGACGATTTGTTTGTTGTTTTTAAAGAACTATTAAACTTAACTGATTTTTCAAAGCTAAACTGACTTGCTTAAATTTTTTCGTAGATTTAAAAAAAATTTTATCAATCACATTTAATTTTTTTTCTTGGAACAAACGTTTCCAAGTGGCGCCCACAAAAAGCATAGTTATAAGTTGTGTTACAGGACTACATCACTGCAGAGGATCCAGTCAACAGAGTAAGTAACAAAAGTGCGCGGAGGTAACGCCCGACATATTACAACACCCTATATTTTGTTTTACTATAATGGTAACAGTAAAAATAAACCTTATTACATCCAGTTTTATTACTGAGCCACAGGCAACGTTTCCAGAGCTGGAGATGTTGCGATCTACAGTAACGTATACAGAGTGACTGACTCCAAACCGATTCGAAACCTGGCCGTGAGTCAAAAACTAAAAATAGAGGAATCATCCGTTCTGGAAGTTAGTCAACGGCTTAGTGGATGTTACCGTCAACGATCACACGAAGTTCACCTTGGAAGTGGTATACCTACGTAAACACAAATTCGTCGGCTCTACGACTGGGTTCTGTAGCTACGTATTGAAATGATTGGAGAGCGCTAGCCAAATATATTTCAAATTCGAACCCAACACAGCAACTTCGATTGTTCTAACGGGCGACTTCAATACGTACGTACGACGCAACGCAACTGTTGCATTCACGCAAAGCGAGTTCCGTCTGCAGTACATACCAACGACGACTATAAGTTTGAACAATACTTTTATAGACTTGACGTTGGTAGGCAGCATTAACATCTCAGTTATACCTTTCACATCTTACTTTACTTGCTACAGATTGGTGCTAAGCAACAATGCCGTAGATTACTAGCTAAAACTCTCTACGTTTTTAGTTATGCTAATCGAAAGCCATGTATCAATTGGTTGGTTTTATTTCAATGTCGAGTCACAATTGAAATGAGTCGTTAACGCACAGGTATTCACGCAAAACTCATGGTCGTGCCCACCAAAGCCACACCCAAATTTTTCATTGTCATTAATAGATTTTAACAAACTTTACACACTTTGTAATATTTCCTTCTGTAGCCTAAGTTGTGCTGAGTATATTGTACGGCCTAATTGATATCACGTCTGCAGACAAAAATTGGTCGCTTACAACTTATGCAGGTTTGTATTGTTTAATTGTATTGTGGCATCAGTTGAGTTGTAATACCAGTATTTAGAGTTTAACATATTTTTATAAATTAATTATTTACATACTATTTTATACAAACAGTAATAAAAATCCAGTCGGGATTTTGTTGTTGAAAACATAGAAATGTGCACGTGAGTTGATTACCTTCCTCGTACGTACTTTGAACGACTCATCGCTTTGTAAAGTGTTGGGGACATTCCCTTGCTTCTCTTCACCCATCTAGCCTCCAGCTAATATGCATCTGTGTTGTTTACTGTACGTAATAGAAATAAACTTTAACGTGTCTTACTCTTCAGTCAATTCACGGATAAGTGCTAGCTATAAATCAGTATGCAGGCGTCTAGGTGCGCGTTTTGTACAAAACATGCGCGCGCGCACTAAACGTCATTGACCTACCATTGGGTGTCGTTCTCGTTTAAAACGGTGACCTACCATGAACTTCTGTTATGAGCAGAGCTACGTAAAACCGGCTTTGACTAAAAATAAAATCGCTATAAAAATGATTCCATACTCCAGTGTAGTATAATTCAATCGCTTCTGACCTCAACGTGCAATGAACTGTAAATGAATAATGGCTGAAGCTTCACGCTTTAGAATATCTACAGCTGTTACAATATATTGAGCGCTGGACTCTGTAAATTATGTAGAGTCATTGAAATAAACCGGTTTTTGCTTCAGAACTTCATCTCATTGCTGTCAGCTCGTATAAAAAATATTTAAAACTTTCTTACTTGTAGAATTTCACTTCGGCCTTCTCGTTTATCTTTCTAAACTTTTGCCTTAATAATACCTTTCACTTATTGTAAATCGTTAGCCACAGAGCTAAAGCCTTCGTTCTGCAAACCAAAAAGTGTAAATAATCTTAAAATGAATTCATATGGAACAATTGTGGAACGAATTACAATGTATACATCGCAGTTTTGGCGGGTGGCAAAAAAGAAAAAGAAAGTTGGCAACGCCTAAAATGGATTGGTTGAGAAGATTCTGGCAAATATTCCGGCTGCAAAATTTAGGATCTTCTGCATTTTGCAAACTATGCGCTTCCCGAAGGAAATCTGTAGAGCGTTTGCAGCGGTAAATATTAAACTGTGAGCGTGTCACAGCTCTAATTCAAACACTTCATAAAGCTTGCAAATGAGTATCCGAAATACGATTACTTTCGGTATTACACTTTAGGAAATATAACATTGATTTTGGAGTACAACACAAACGATAGAAACAACATTAAATTCAAAAATATATATAATAATACGAAACCGATTTTGCTGAACCTTGTCAACTTCATGGGACTCAATGGTAGAATGACATTAAGATAAGATAGCGGTCGCCCACACAAACCTACTCTTGATCGTCATGGCGAATTATTATTCATTTTGTTTGGTTGGAACATATTTTTATACGTAATGGTCAGCATTAAGGTTTATTGTTGAACGTATTAAACTGAGGTATGCAGTATAAAAAGGCAGTAGAGAGCAGATTAGATACAATTGGTTATATTAGAACTTAGTAACTGACTTCAAGAAAAATATTAGTATATGTATTAGGTAAACAGTTTGCGGTGAATAAACGCAATTTTCTATCTGTGAGACAATTACATCAGTTAATGAAAACAGCATGTTAGTAACTGAAAGAATTTACGCGGAGAACTTATATAAGAAGATATGAAAGTATAAGAAGACATAAAAATAAAGAGAAGAATAAGATAGTATAGTGTAACAAATAAACAATCTTATTGACTGCATTATACAGTATGAGAAAGCAATTAATAACTGATCATTACACAGAGGGGAAGCAATAGTAAGATTAAGGCTACAACTGTCATACAGTCTATAGAATGAAACTGAAGTGATAGCAGTACAGGGATTGAGTAGATTCCATGCGATGTACTAAGTCTTCATAAGTAGTGACCTGATCTCGTATAATACCATTGTGCCGCGGAATTTCTGCAGTATTTCGCAACGAAGTTAATTTTGTTTTTATGTGTTAATTGATTACCAGTAGATTTCATTGTCTTTTCACATTGCCGTAAAAATTCTATCGGATTTTTATTCTCATCGTCGTAGAACTTGGAATCTTGGTTAAGTTCCTCTATATTATGATATACTAGTATATATGTTGTAGCATGACAGATAATCCACGAAGTAATAATTATAATATGATCATAATTACATTTAAATTAATTAACTAAAAAGAAAGTTCGAAGGAATATAATTCAATATTAAATAAAAATAATTAAATATCAAATGAAAAGAATCGAATATCAAAAGAAAATAATTACAAATCAAAGTGAACAACACCACCATAAAAGAAAGGTATAATTAAATAATAAAATGCAATGATAAAATATCAAGGAAATTAAATCCAAAGGAACTCATATAAAATCAGGAGATTACCCAGGAAGGTTAGGAGCAAGTGATAAAGAAGATACCCCGAACCAACCAAAGGACATAAGGAAATACTTACCTTGGAAAACCCAAGACAGAAAAAATGAGGAAAAGAAGATGTAGGATGGGAGAACTACGAAGAATACTCATTAAAAACCTATTAATAAAAATAACAAACCTCGAACCAAATGTTAATGCCACCCCAAAGAAAGTATAACACCCCAAAACCTCATGTAAAATAATTATAAACAAAAGTGTTTAGTAGTAAATAGAAGTGCATCAACTAAAGTTATTATGTAATCAAATAAACAAATCTTCACCGTCCCTTATAACTAAAAGTTTGGCCTTAGAATATTGTAGAACTCAAATATAAATAAGAACCAACAGTGTAAGTGTACCAGTGGAAGTGAATCCTATATAATA
This sequence comes from Magicicada septendecula, assembly GCA_034769895.1. NCBI lineage: Eukaryota > Metazoa > Arthropoda > Insecta > Hemiptera > Cicadidae > Magicicada > Magicicada septendecula. The sequence goes on from CM068375.1 coordinate 323,678,683, forward strand.
AACTTCAAATATAAAGGTGTAACTTATATTTTAACTATGTACAATAAAATAACTTTATGTTTTATAATGAATACAGAAATGACATATCATGAGATATTATTATGAAAAATGTTAAATGTTTCATAAAAGAGGCCACATCTTTTTATCAAAAAACATTTATAGAAATGCAAATGATAAAGAGAGCAGATGGGGAAATAATTACTGTGACAGGGGATTAAAAAATGTAATATACAATAAACAGAAAGGACTGTAATTAGATTAAGTTTAAAAGAAAAATTAACAATCAATGGCTAATTATGTTCATGTTTAGAGCCTATGAACTCTACATTTAAAAGTGATAATAGAGTATAGAATTATAAGTAATATAAGAATGTTTATTAAGTATAACAGTGTTCATACAGACTAAAGTGTTTCTGTATGTATACTAGACTAATTGAAAAATGATTGTTATGTAATTTTTTAGAAACAGTTAAAACCAATGTCTAGCTTTAAAGACTGATAATTAATTTCAACATTGTTTTTATAGTATGAGCATGAATACAATGCTACATGTTCCAATAATTGTATAAGGAATTTTTATTTAATATTATGTTAACTTTAGACAGTCAGAGAGGGTATAGAATTAGTAATGTTCAAAAACCAGTATATGTAAAACAATAGAATCTAGGCCAAAATGGAAATTTCAATAACATTTATATTTGAGTAAGGAAGTTAAATAAACCAAACAAACTAATTATATTTATATAAGGTAAATCAATCACCAACTACTATAACTGAAACTATACTTTAAAAGAATAATATAAAAAAATGTACTAAATTATTAAAAATTTTGTGAAATGTAATACCTAACCATTTCAGAGGAGCAATAGTAAATTCATGAATTATAACTAAAAGAATGATCAATTGACAAATTTATAAGGAATTAAGCAAAAGTAAGGATTTATATCAATCAGAAATTTATTATAATCATATTTATAACACTTTAGATGGCTAATATGTTGGACAAGAACAGGAAGCAGATTTTGAACCTATATTTCCAAAAAGACACAAATATAGCAATTTTAACAAAAAACTTTATAAATATGGACTATTGTATGTCAAATTAAACAGAAGGAGTTAAAGAAACCAATTATATAATTACTAGTTCACGAAAGCAACCAATAAACAAAACACATTCTGAATATAATGTATTTTATAATCACATGGAGAGGAAGAGGGCCTAACGATATATGGAACATGGACGGAACAGGTATTACTACCGTTCAAAAGCCAAACAGGATAGTAGCACGCTGTGGATTCAAACAAATAGGCAAATTAACATCGGCAGAAAGAGGCACATTAGTCACTGCAGCATATGCTGCTGGCAACAGTATTCGACCATTTATAGTTTTCCCGAGACTCAAATTCCATGATCACTTTATTCGTGACGGACCTTTGGGATGCACAGGTGATGCAAACCAATCAGGCTGGATGATTGAAAAAAACTTTGTCAAGTTTGCTAAATTCTTTGTGACTTATGCACGATGCTCAAAACAAAATCCATGTCTACTACTGTTAGATAACCATGACTCCCATCTTTCTGCAGAAGCGCTGGATTATTTTAAGGACAATGGCGTACTTTGCTTTCTTTCCTCCCTCATTGTAGCCACAAGCTATAATCTTTAACCGAGGTGTATATGGCCCACTTAAAAAGCATATAAACAGTGCTTGTGATGCTTGGATTTGTACTCATAAAAGGGCCATGACAATCTACGATATCCCATCTATTTTGGTTACAGCCACTCCCCAAGCAGTGACGCCAGTTAATAGTATGGCTGGGTTTCGAGTTTTGGGGATTTTTCCACTAAACAGAAAAAAAAATTACAGACACGGACTTTATGCCATCATAATTTACTGATAGACCCCCTCCAGTTACACCTAATCCAGTTGAACCCATTCCTAACCCGACTTCCGAACCAAAACAACTTAGTGGCTCCATAAGTTCTTCTCCATCCAGCCATCCAACCCCAAGCAATTCCCAAGCAAAAATTCCTTCTACATCAAAACAACCCTTCCCTACTCCCGATGAAGTCCGTCCTTTTGAGAAGGCAGCGCCAAGGAAGGAAATAAAACGCAGAAAGAAGAAAAGAAAATCCGAAATTCTGACAGACACCCCAATAAAGAATATACTTTAGTTAGAACACGAAATTTCAAAAAACAAAATTGCTAAAGAAACGGCTACAAAAGAGAAAAATAAACAAAATATAAGAAATAAACTGTTTGAGGAATTAACTAAAAAAGGAAAGAAAGTTTCAAAGCCTAAAAAACAGAATGAAAGCAGTAGTGATGAGGAAGGCGATGAAAACTGCCTTTGCATTTATTGTTTCGAATCTTTTGGGAATTCAAAGCCTAAAGAAAAGTGGGTTCAATGGAAAAAATTGGGCACATGAGGCATGTACAAATGGGTATTCCTTGTTTTTTGTTTGTGTTCATTGTGATAGGGTTATTGATGAAGATTGTTTTTAAGTAAAGGACTGAAACATCCAAACATCATGCAAAACTATGTTTTTTCAATAAAATCTAATTTTTAATTATTATTTTTATACAATGTATTCCTTCAAACAAAGTGTGTGGTAAAATAGATATTCTGGTTCTGAATTGGAAATTATAATTATTACCTGTTTTGACTCTTTAGAATACTTGGAAAACTTGCCCTTACATGTTTTAAATATCTTGGAAAACTTCCCCGCATACGGGGCAAGTCTTCCAACAAGACATGAATAGAGTCTTTGATATTTTTTAATCATTCTATAGCAAACTACTCATAATATGTGTACTAATGTGTAGTTTAAGATATAAGAAGAGGAATGATACCAAAAACTCAATAAAAAATTCAACTGAAAAAATTATAAAAAATAAATTTAAAAAAGTGCGAAAACATGCCCCGGTCTCCCCTACATATATCACAAAATCAGTTCAATTGAAATCCCTGTATATTCTTCCTCTTCCAACGAAGCATTAGGCTTAGAGTCTGTTGCGACTGATAATTTCACATCTGTGTTTGTCTTCCGAGGTATCTCAGTCCCTGCAGTCGATATCTTTACACCGTCTTTGCATCCTTTTGGTGCTCATGCTTTGCAAATGTTGCTCCCATTTATTCCTAACCCCTGTTTATTTCAAGTCAATTTCATGTAGTTCTACCATTGCCATTAAGCAATATTATACAATGAATTAGTGTCAGCAACAATTAGATACCAATATGCACGTGTATGAAGGGGTTTGTATGGTTCTACACTTATATATAATTATATTAAAAATTTAGTTGACCTTTCTAACTTCAACTTTGTAAGTTCAAATTTCTTAGCTGTATAGAAATCGACGTTTGTGTCTTATTATTATTTAATTTTATTAAAATTTTGCGCAGGACTGTAAGACCGTGGTCTAAAGCTGTTAATTGTAAACGTTTCTCCCGTGCCTTTGGCAGCCATCTTCAGTGTACAAATCAGGCTACACACTGACACAGATGTCTCATTCAGGGACCACACTACTGTGGTTACCACCACACCCTAAATCACAGTACTGACTGAGACATCTGTGTCAGTATGTAGCCTCCTTTGAGCACTAAAGATGGTCATCGTAGGCGCGTCTGAGACGTCTGCTGCAATCAGCAGCTTTAGACCACGGCCTTACAGCCAGTCTGACAACAATTTTAAATAACATTGAGGGTGTGAAAGCCTCAAACAAAATTTAAATATTCAATTTTGTTTATAAATTATGGATGGCAGACACTTGCCCATAGTCTGTATTTTATTAATATTGTCACAACGGTAGCATGAAAAGAGTCGTATTAAAACAGTGGAATTAATAGATAAACGATCACTAAGGAAATTGCTATTTAAATTTTAATTAGAGTTTAAATTATTATATACACACATATATAACGATTCTTTAAGCTTACGATTGTAGAACGCACAATAATGTAACAAGCAATAAATGCCATTTACTTAACATTTATAATGTTAATTATATATGTATATATGTCGCAGTAAATAATGCAACCCAACAATTACAGATGTCAACGCACACTAATCAACAATTATCATTTAATAGTAAACAGCTATAAAACACACAACAACAACTCCCATAAAGCACAGTGAATCGTAAATCCAAAACTGACTGGCCACTTTCAAAACGCGTTCTATAATTTGCCTGTGTTATCTAATACGTGCACGATTGACCTGGATGCCGGTAGAGAAATCGACAAATGTCTCAACGGCGTGGCTGGGAAGATTGAGAGCGTCGCATAATCCAAATGGCGTCATTACGTTTTGGTTCAACACACCTCGTTTTATTTCTTTGAAAACCAAACGTTTCGTTGACACTACGATGAAGTATCCTCAGTGGTTCGACCTACACCAATCAACGTTTAATGCTAACGACGTGTATTAAAACGAAACAGCTGTTGTTAACGAAAACCACGAGAGTTTACAAATGAGATCGCGTAAATCTGCCGCTCACACAGCGCGTGCAAAGCGTCACGCAGAAACACCACACGAGTTATCTGGCTCCACAGGACATCAGTGTGCAGTAAATTGGCAACATATATAACTAACAACATAACATGTTGTAGATAAAAGATTAATTTGTGTCTTTGACGTCCTCAATGTCTTTTATAATCGTTTTTAGACGTGAGCGTTGCACTTTTCCTATTATATTCCTATACGAAATTATGTCGGTTATAATACACAATAATTTATTTTCTATTTTGTTGGTTCAACTGTCGTGATATCCTTTACAAAGAACTTACTTTGTTATTTTAATTTTGTATCAACCGAACCAATTCGTACATCTTATTCATATCTTGTTACAAAACAAATAATGTTTTAAAGAAAATTATTCAACGTTTTCAACAAAAGTTCCTTACTTTTACAATTTAAAAGTTTAATAGTATTTTGTGAAACTCTCTTGAAATTACTTTAACAAAGTTTACGTAAATGTGAAAACTTTGAATTCTTCAGCTCTGTCACTCTTAAAAATAATTCAACTGGATAACATGAGACTGTTACTAATGCTCACCCTAAATACGTTGAGAATTTTAATAAGTATAACATTTACTTAGTTACTTCTTTGTACAAATTAATTTATAAATCCATTAAATATAAAGTTATGTATAAATACAAAATCAGACATTTTATAGAATGCCTAGGAATTTTATACAATGCGTGAATCTATCCGGCAAAGTATGAAATAAAACACATTTCATACATTGCCTAGGCATTGTACAGAATACCTAACGTCTTCTAGGTAATTTATAGAAGACAATGTGTGCGCTATGGTTTCATGTTCTGAAAAGTGTGTAGAGTGCTGCAGAGATAGTTATAGTGCCTGTGGACATTTTTTGAACACTAGTGGCAATAGTGGAGATAAGTGTGACGATGGGAAGAAGCTGTGCACTCTCTGCTTTAAAGTAAAAATTGCAACTGAAGAATGAAAAAGGTCAAAATCATTTTTAGAACTTCAGGCAAAGAAGATGAAACCTGATTCTGACAAAAAACTTCCTCCAGCTCCTGTGGGCGCGTCTGATTGTGTTCCAATTCCTGAAGTAGACAAGGGGCGGGGAGATCTTCGAAACATCCTAGCAATCGTCGTGAGTGTGACACATGACGGATTTTACAAACTGGGAACCACTAACGGATTGTTAAAGCAGCTGTACACAAGATCGCAGTCCACTGTATGCCCAAGACTACTAATGGGGGTTGAAGATGTTCCTGAACAAGAAACCGCACTTCGTTCTGCTGCTACTACCAAATCATCAGGATCCGGAAAAGGGTTCGTAAAATGTGTGTGCAAGACTAAATGTCAAAAAAAATATGATTGTGTAAAAAATGAAAGGAGGTGTATTTAAAAATGTCACAGCTGAAATGCGTATTTCAAATTTCAAATGTCTTGTAATACGTAGAGTATATTCTATATAATTATAATTAATAAACACCAATAATATCTAATGTATATTTTATTCTTATACAGTATAATTTTAATAAAATAGTATCTGAAGATAATTAAGTAGAGAAACTCGAAATGTCATACAAAGTCTTTCTTTGTGTAAAATCAAAAATTTGTGTGTAATTTTGTAATAAAATGTTTTAATTTTGAACGTAGAAAGTTTATTTTACACTTTGCCTAAGGAATAACTCTCATTATATAGAATGCCTAGGCAATATACAAAATACCTGGGAAAAGTATAAAAAACATTTGAAAAGTATTCTATTCTATACTTTGCCAAAAAACTACAGGCACTGTATGAAATGCCTAGGTATTCTATAAAATGCCTGGATTACATACTTTGCCTATAACATATATATATAGGCCTACATATAATCTGTGTGTGTGTGTGTGTGTGTGTGTGTGTGTGTGTGTGTGTGTGTGTGTGTGTGTGTGTGTGTGTGTGTGTGTGTGTGTGTGTGTGTGTGTGTGTGTGTGTGTGTGATTTTGTTTTATTTTAAGAATTTTTTGAAAAACATAAATTTTAGAATAATAAATAGAATTAAAATATTATAGAAATACAATTTCTGTAATTTTAAATATGTTGTTATAGACATTAATAGATAAAAATGCGTATAAGACATGGTGCAGATAACAGTTTCAGGTTGGTACAGCCTTAGCTAAAAACTTCTGATTGAACAGACATAAAAATTAAAAGAAAAGAACTTCATATCAAATTCTAAAACATAAACTTGCTGCTAGGAAGTAGACCCGAGTCGTCGCTACATCTCTACATCTCTTCTTCGCTAACCGCTTTGTACTACTAATAATTCTGAAAATTTTATGACAACTCATTCTCTTCATATTGTTATGACGGTGTCACTGATCGTCGCTTTGTAAAGTAGAAACAAAATACGGACACAAATTATCACTAATTACTAGCTTTAATTAATCACAAATAACAATTTGTAATCAAAAAAGTCCTCTTCTATTGAAGGGACAATAATTCAAGTTAAATTTGTCCACGTCCAATAATAACGTCAACTAATAAGAGTACCGCACTAATTATAACACAATAATCAGTTTCCACTAATCGTAAAAAAATGACTCAATCCGCACTAAATAAATCGCTCACTTATAAGTGACTTCTAAGCGGCAGCTGTTGCTACATATATGTAGATCTTCCAGAGTAATGTTACATCATTTGCATCAACAAGCACTCGAGAAGTCTAGAGGGTACTTTATTGCGGCCTTGACAGAGACGCGCACCTACCCGGCTAGCCAAGAAACTCGTGGAATGACACTCTCGATTGTTCGAGAGCGTTCCGTCTTTACAATATGCCTCCTGCATATCTCTGTCGCGTTCTATTGTTTCGGGAATACATGTTTAACAGCAAATAATAAAAACCATCTAAACGTAGCTTCAATTCGTTGTTAGCGACGTATAGTCAGAACACAAGTTGCTCTTCGTTACTCTTTCTATAAAGTGCTCTTTGATGCTCTAAAATTTATGTAAGTTCTGGCTATTTAGGTAACACCTATTTACATATTAAACGATATGTGACTCTCTACTTAATTAAAGCTGCTAACGTAATCTAAAATTTTCTTATTCATTACACTGTCTAATGTTTAATTCGTAAATCTTTTTATTCTTGTTTGTTTTCATTAGAGATTTTTTAAATCGCATAGTTTAAATGAAATATAATCAACTGTAATTTGAGTGTGAAACATGCATGATAGGGCGAAATAATGAGACTAGTATTCAGTTAAAAGGCATGAAGTTACGCCGATCTGTTTAGTGTTGCATCATACAAGATAATTTAGCAATGATGTCGTTCATGTGTAGCTCGACATCTTCTCCTTAACCGAAGGTGTATCTGGTAAACGATGACATCTTTATGTGTTAGGGACTGCATACGACTCGTTGTCAACTAACTGTCCAGTGTCGGCCGTCTTAGAGTCAGTTAAGTTGTGGAGCCGGAACAACGTCTCAACTCTCAACGTCTAATCCTTAAAGTTGACGACGGTTAATGACTAATATAAATTTACAGAATTCAGTTTGTAAGTTCACAAAACTAATTTATACCACTCAAAATTATTTCGGTGGATAAGATTTTTTCCAAAGAGTTACAAACATAAGTAAACACATTGGACTTTGTCAATGCAAAAATACACTACGATTATGAAAGATGGGATGAAAAAGTTATAAGCAAACAGAAATGTAATTGTAATGTCATATTGTTATTTATCTATCTTCATATTAGACGCGTTATTTTTTAGTTCTCTACTAAAAGAGGCGATTCATTCCCGTTTACATTTGATGGGTATTTTCCGTTCGAAAATGAAAATTCCGTTTTCTTACTACTATAAGCTGAAAATAATATACATTTAAAATCAGAAGCTTAACAAAGGAATGGCTGTTAAACAAAATATTTATTGTGTACCACTATGAACCAATCGAAAGTGGACAGATGTAAATTTCAAGTAACTATTGAATTGCACTGCATAAATAACAGAAATAATTTGTATAAAAATTAAAATATATGCTGGTAAAGTGTGTAAAATGCAGTACAGTGCTTACATTACATATTGCAATAGGTAGAATATGCATATAAAATAGTAATTTAACTCTGAGCGCGTGATAACAAATTGCAACGAAAATTTGTCTAAGTTAAAACTGCAGGTTTGGACAATAAGATACATGTTCAATTTGTTAGTTTTAAGTAAATTATAGACAGTAAAAAAAATTACTGTTGTGTAGTGGTGCGAAATTATGCGTAAACATATGGCGAGTTCGTGAGCGCGAGTATATGTAACTATGATACGGGATAATTATAAAAACATGAAATTAAATAACTTTTGAGAATAAAAATTGTAACATCAGACTTAGAGCAGAATATGCATAAATAAAAGACCTATCGAGTGGAAATATTTGTTTGTAAATTAAAGAACTATATATATGAGTTTTTATAAAGAAAATTTTATGACTCTGAAAAAAGTAACAAATTTAGACTGGTTTATGGGACAAACTAGAATTTTTGATTTGACAATATGGTACACGAATTATGTTATCTTAACTTAAGCCGCAGAGAAAGGGAATATTGCAGGCAATGAACGTTCGATAAACTGACTAAAATCTCAGTTGATTTCGTATTGCGTATCGTTAAATTCAGTCTCTCCCTAAACTTGACCACGTGTGGGCGGCACGCTCGAGTTTAGACGCTTGGACTACGAAAGCGTACAAACACAAGTCAGAAAATTTTCGAGTTGGTAATTTAATTGTGTGTGTGTGTGCGCGCGCGCGCGCGCGCGTGCGTATACACCGTAGGCACTCCGTCTCGCCGTTACTTTCGGCGCCTGGAGTTTATGACCGCGAAGCTCTTGGTCTCGTTAGTGGCAACTTTACAGCTTCCTCCGAAAATTAGCTAAGAGAGGTGTTCGAAATATTGTCAAGACCAGGAGCTTCTCTTGGTTGGAGTTTAGAAAGCTTATCTGAAACCCTTGTCTATAGAGGTGAATTTTTGCATGGCAGTGATAGGAAGAGACAGAAAATCTTCCAGATCGTTTTCAATTTGTTCATAGAAGTTTCATTGTGCGGGCTGGTTAGGGGCAAACTGCCACTCACAACACAAGCCCAGAAACTTGGTTTTCTCCTCCGGATTATCCGAACAGTCCAGCGATCGCGAGGACGCGATAGTTCGCCGTCAGGACAGGCTAAATCCTGTAAGGACGAGTTTCAACTGACCCGTCCCTCGTTCAAGCCACGGCGAGTTCCCAACAGTATCGTCGGGAGGCCAAAAGGTCACGATGTAAATAGGAAGGCGAGCATGCTGATCGTCTGACTGTACGCTGCCTGGTCGGTGGGATTACAGGTTCTCGACCAGTGTCCCAAAGACTATTCGTCTCGCTAGCGAAAAGGCCTGCCTCTTCATGGATCCGCTGATACTCGGGCTTGAGGTCAGGATTCACCCTGGAAGATGCGTCAACTGCAGAGATTATTGTCCCGTCGGACGGGGTAACAGTCTTGTCATTTTGCCGGAAGGTTTCGAATGGTTCCTCATCTGGCAATCGGCGTCATAAGTCACGTTGCCTAGCTTACCAGAGAGCATAAATACCGTATGTTCGGGTTATTATATTCGAGAGCGCGTGTGCGTGTATGTGTGTCTCCCTGACTAGTTACGTTTCTAAGACGCCACTTACGCGAGATGATTAGAATATAGTTCGTTATAAGCAAACAATTTTCCGTAATTTTATATACTATTCACGTGTCACAATTGTGTTTTTCATTAACTTTAAATGTGAATCGTACTTGCAAAGCCATAAACAGAACATACAATACATAATTTTCTGCAGATTCAAAGGAATTCTTGACCAACGTAAGCCGAAATTTTCATAATCTGAATGTAATACCTTCATTTAAATTATAATTCTATAGAGAAGGTTCAAGCAGATGACCAGTCCGAGCCTTAGCATTTCAGTCAAGATTCAGTAAAGGTGCGTACAAAGCCAGTTCGTATGGATATTCTATCGTGATGCACATGTTCGTGTCTATAAATGAAAAGTTTGTAGGAAACGGCCACACAAGTCCGCGGATTTACCGCACTGACTGCTGTCGATCTTGGAGAGATAACCTTTGGTTACATTACTACCATAAACAAATATTAGTTCGACTGCAATTTAAACCCAGAGAGGACAGGTTTGGTCAATGGATTCAGATGTATTTCAAGTCACGTTATGCATTTATCATATGTATGCGTACAGTCGGCATTACAGTAAACACTTAAAAGTTCATTATTGGCAACTTCTCTTGTGTTCTACTACGGAACGTTTGTCACAGTAAGTATCATCTTGCCCTGAAGTCTCTCAAGAATACAGTTGCTGGAAGTCGACGCTCTCTGTATCCGTTAGTCCATGCTCGTATTGCTCGTCTGTACATAAATTACTTTCAGCTACCTGTTTTGACGTGATAATTGTGATTTTCTACCCAGAAGACAGAACTGTGTCACAAAATGTACCCTACGATCATACGTATAGGCGCCATGTCATCCGCATGTTACTGTTACACCAAGAGTATTGTTGCCTGTTCTGTGGGGCTCTACTTTAGCGATAAAGCCAGCATTCTATCCAACTGTTCTCCTTTTTTGGTATTCAATCCTCAGATTGGTGGGTGTCTTCTTACTGGCTTCCACAAGACTTCTTTTTCAGTGACATCTTCTTCTGTTACATCTTGCTACCATACTCTCAGTTACTTGTTCCAGGCAGTGTCTCCTTGTCCATCTTCTTTACTTCTTTAAATCCAGTTTATATTTTATAAAGGCTACCAGCACGTATTTTGCCTTATTAGAATTCCAATGCACTTATTTTCTTTTGCATTTAGGTTTTTTTTAATTACGCGTTTCTCTTTTAGTTTCTTCAAACATTTTTATTCCAGGATTTCTATTTCCGTAAAATATTATTTTATGTGCGTATATTCATATTGTAACTGTACATATCTTCACCGTACATTCAAAAACAACTATAAGGAATGAAACACTCATTAACTAACTCTAGAACACCCAAGAGATGAATGATAAATGAATAACTGTGTACTACATGTTATATCCGGTCCACGAACTAATTAAAATAATTAGTTCAGCAAACGAAGAATAATAAATAATAATGAAGAAGAAAAATAGAAGATACCATAGTAATGTGATTAACCACATAACCCAATAGATATGGTAAGTGAGAGGACAAAACCAAATTATAATGATAACAACACTTACAAGATACAGAAGATAATGTGAATAAACACAAATAAAGTGATAAGCAAAGAAGAGTTAACAAATTTATTATACAATTTGCCAATAAGTGTACCAAGAGATAATGAAACAAATAAAGCAAGGAGTCTATAGAGTTAAGAAACAGTAAAGACACAGACATAAACAAACTATTACTAAAGACTTGACCATGACTAAAACTCTATATTCTAAGATGACAATATAATTGGTCAACAATAAAGACAATGAAATAAAATATTGGGAATATAAGAATGAGTTAGTTATCATAGCAATAATAGAATAACATAGCTGCTTTTAATACAAGTAAACCCAATTAAAATATATAAAAGGAAACCTGGTAATCACCAGTAAACATGTAAAGATAACGTGAAAAAATAATAAATAATGGTTAACAAGAGCAAAAGTGTAAAATAATAACCTTAAAACATTGAGATCAGGGATAAAAGCATAGACCATTGTTGTCAGACAAGGGGGTCACAAATAACCTCAATTCAGGTACAGATTCACTTGTAATTACAATAATCTAAGAATAAAACATTGTAAAACTAGTTTAGGTTATGCAATAATGAAAATAGACATTATAAAGACAAACCTAGTGCTACGATTTAGTAATTAAGAGTGACATGTGTGGTGTTTAATGTAATTACACAGACTGAAATTGGACAGAAAGATGTACCCATTAAACACACTCAGAATTCCCACAATATTGTAAACCAGAAAAGAACAGTGACATAAATGTGTACTGCAATATTATAAAATAATTATAATGAAATATTAATTAAACCATAATTATGAAATTTAAGGTAACTGTCTGACTACACTAGATGCAAGAAGTATTAGTGTAAAAAAATGACTCAATTCGCACTAAATAAATCGCTCACTTATAACTGACTTCTAAGCGGCAGCTGTTGGTACATATATTTAGATCTTCCAGAGTAATGTTCCATCATTTGCGTCAACAAGCAAATTTGCGCGTATCAAATTATTCACAATATCACATATAATAATGGGAGGCTAACCATTATAAAACACTCTTTAGACTATAAAGACCATTTGTAAACAAAGAACCACTTAAAATTAAGAATATCATTAACCATGAACCAAATCATAATGACACATGGCATACTAAAACTATGAATAATAAAGTAAACTAAAAACAAGAAATTAATTATATTTGAAGAAAAGCTGAGATATCCAGAAGTTGTAATGGACATCTCAGAATGACTATATCACAGTAAAAAATGGACAGAGGAAATTATTTAAATAAAAAAGAGTGAATCAAATTAACTATGCTCTCGGCCAAAGAAGGCATAGACCAAATATTGTAATTTTATTAATTTTAGACAATTATTGTTGTAGAGATTATCATAAAAGGACTTGAGAGGAACCATATGGTTGAAATGTACTCACCATTTGTTTAATTTCATAATTAAACATGTAAAATCATAAGAAATATGTCATAGTTGTAAGTAAAAAACATTAACTTTTTAATTAAAATACCAACATATGTCTTGTGATGACTTGTTTTAAAGAGCAAATCAATTGTAATAACATTGTGTGGCTATATAAAGTATTACTAGTAACGTAAGGACGTTAAACCAATTTAAAAGATATTCTGTGATTAACTTATTTCACTAAGTTGGTTAAACTTCATAAGGTAGGTAGAAAAATATTTATTTTTCTACAAAAAATTCATATAATGTTCATTAATGTTAGTGAATTAATGTCAATTAATGTATACAGGGTCCGCCAGTGAAGCGGGAAATTTTGAAAGTCCAATAGTTCATTTTCTGCTCACGAGAGGGCGTGGAGGTTTTCGATAGTTTAATTTTGTGCCAAACGAGAGCTTCATAACGCTACTCTCCACACCAAAGTCATTAATAATTTTATACAAATTAAGTATTTCGCCGAAGGAGTGATCTCGCGCTAAGGAACAGCAGCAATCTCTCAACCAATGAAATCGATCAAAATCGACAGGGGGGGTATGTAATCCCAAAATTGGAACAGCGGAGAGGAACAAATTTCTACACACTTCATCTCTGACTAGATACGACGGCCAATTTCTGTGCGCGTAAAAGTCGAATTCGGAATCAAATCAGCTGTGGGAGTGTAAATGTAAACATTTTGGTCAACATAACCAAACAATTTTTAAGAGTCGAGTTCAACGAAAAAACGCATATACAATAGCGAATAATAATTGCAGAGTGTATAATAAGCTGCAATAAAGTGAATTACAGGAAGTATGGTGTTTTATTATACTTATTGAATTTTAACTTGGAAACAGAAATTTTTATGATTTTGACATTGAGTCATGGAAGCAACCATGAAATCTCATAGTGTTCAAATGTGAATATACAGGGTTCGCCAGTGAAGCGGGAAAATTAAAAGTACCCAATTTTTTCACGAAACATTTATTATCAGAATTTTTTTTACAGATTTGAGTTGAGTAATGTATGCCATTATTTTACTTTTTAAAAATAACGCCGCTCAAGTGAGAGCCATTTCTGTGTAATCATTCTTCTAACCTTGATCGAAAATTTTCCATCACTCGACGAAGCAGGTCAGGTTGAATCCGTGCAATTTCTTGTCCGATATTCGTTTTTAATTCCGGTATGGTGTGCGGTCTATCAATGTACAGCCTGCTCTTCAGAAATCCCCAAAGAAAAAAGTCGCATGCGGACAAATCTGGGGATCTTGCAGGCCACGAGATGTCGCCATATCTGGATATGAGTCCGTCCGGGAAGAGTTCTCTTAAAGCAGCCATGGACACACGAGCAGTATGACTTGTGGCATCATCCTGCTGGAAAAAATTAATTTCCGGAAACCTAGGGAGCTGTTGCATCAAAAATGTTCTGACCATGTGTGTGTAGCGGTCTGCATTGACAGTTGTGGTGTTTCCCCTATCGTCTTGGAAAAAATATGGCCCAATAATACCAGATGATGGAAACTGCACACCACACCGTAACTTTCGGACTATGTAATGGCTTTTCATGCAACTCACCTGGGTTTTCATCATTCCAATATCGACTATTTTGTTTGTTTACATATCCATTCAAATGAAAATGTGCTTCATCTGACATAAACGTGCGGTGAATAAAGTTTTCATCATCATTTACACGTCGCAATATTTCTTCGCTGAAAATCCTGCGAGCCAGCATATCGCCATCTTTCAACTTCTGGATTACTTGAATTTTGTAAGGATGAAAAGATAAGTCTTTATGCAAAATTCGTCGTAACGATGTGTCACTAATATTTAGTGCGGATGCATGTTTCATTGCAGAACGTTATGGACTACGCGTCAATGCTACTCGAACTCTTTCAATGTTTTCCTCTGTTCTTATAGACCTAGTTGCTCCTCTATGCTTTAAGTTCAATGTGGAACCAGTTTCTTCAAACTTTTTCACCCATGACATAATTGCATGAGCGGACGGCACTCTTCCATGTCGTGAAATATTGAAATGATTACGAAACAATCGTTGTACAGAAGTCACACAGTCACCATTCTTATAAAACGATTTTACGCAGACAGCACGCTGTGCACCGGACCACTGCTCCATGTTTAACAAATGGCATTAAATGTAAAACAACAATCGAAAACCTCCACGCCCTCTCGTGAGCAGAAAATGAACTATTGGACTTTCAAAATTTCCCGCTTCACTGGCGGACCCTGTATACATTAATTGACATTAATTCACTAACATTAATGAACATTATATGAATTTTTTGTAGAAAAATAAATATTTTTCTACCTACCTTATGAAGTTTAACCAACTTAGTGAAATAGACAATGAGTTAATATGAACTCGAGTATAGGTTATCTACCCTTATGATTATAATTTTTCCAATTCATAAACAATCATTGAATATTTTAGCTAGAGCTATTTAAGCAATATACCGTAATTGTTTACCTGACCAGAGTTCAGCATTCAATAGACACAATAATTTATAACGCACATTAGAAGAATTTATAATTACAATTTTTTATGTATTTTGTTATATATAGGTTAAGAAATTACAGTATTTTAGAATAGATAATACTTTGTGTCAAATCAGCATGCCTGAAATAACTTTAATGTTGACAATAGTCGAATTCATAATTCTATGTTAATAATTTTAAAAATTTTAATGTAGTTTTGTTTATACTAATCAGTTCCCTTTTACTCAGTTCTCATTTAAAACAATAGTGCAGACATTTTCTGTTATGTATCTCGCAGTCTCAAAGGAACCACGAAAAATTTGTAAAACTAATGAACAAAGATTCAATGATAGATTTAAAATTTATTTTAACCAAAAATAGTTTAACTACCCTGAGAGTAAGTGTTAATAAAAAATAATGTCAATGATTAACGAGGCAAACAGCCAGTTATAAATATCAACTAATAAATTCCAATTTATTAAATTATGATAATAAAATCAAATTGTGTAACAGAAAAAGAGTTGACGACTTTCGTTTAATAGACAATACTGATACGTGTTAGGTAACCATTAGTACTTCCACAGGTGGCACCGTATAAGTCTGATATATTAAAATCGAGTTATCTATTCGCTTGGTAATGTGTTTGCTAACGAACTAGATCTTCGAACTCAGTAAGTACATGGTAAGTACATAACTTGTGTTTATTTCAGCAACATTAGAATCTACGGCGAATTACACCTATCCACGTGCGCCTGCGAGCGAATCAACCCGACTAATTCGTATCTGAGCTTCAAGTAAAACGTACTACAGTACTAAACACGAAGAAGAACTATTAAAGAATTCGTTATCAAAATTAAACTTTTTTATTACAATTTATTAAACCAAATTTTACAAAATTAACTAATTCGAATAATTAATTATGAACGAGCACAGAATCACAACATCGGCACTAATCCTAACATAACAATATGTTTCGTAGACTTAAAGAAATCATTCGACACAGTTGACTGACAAATACTCTTTTTCATTCTTAAAAATATCAAAACGTATTGTAATGACGGGAGACCAACACACAACCTGTATAAAAATCAGACAGAATTCCATAAACAAATTACTATGGACTGTGGTATTCCTCATCACAAAATCGTTTGGTGTTAGTGCTATGATATAAACCAAAACAATTTTTGTCATTAAAATTTCAACTACGCAAGTCAACGAGTGGTAGTAACTAGCCCGGTATATTCATTATCAAGGACTGTTCTAGGTCACGTAGGCTACGCTGATCACGCTAATGCAATTGTGGTTGCACCCGGAAACTTGTTGACTCCAATTAAATTCAGTTAATTATATTTGGTGTGTGTTCGCTGTATATTATGTTACAGCCAGCCTGCTATTTTTGCACAAGCAATAAATGCCGAACTTCTAGTGACTGCGTACGGAACACAATTTAGAGCCGTTTGTTGATTGAACCATTGCTACACTACTTTCATGTAATAAATAAGCATTCAGTAACATGGAACTATGACTTCAACATCAACATCAAAATGGTAAGGATCTGTCAATAGACAGGATTCAGTTAAATTGCTTTTTTGATACTGGCCGTTCCACCGCTTTTAGTTTAATTTTCCTGAAATTTCGCTCTATCATCAAATTTACAAGCACGCTTCTTTTTAATTCCTCTTCGTGTTTTTTGTTGTTTTTCTGTTTCGTTCCTTTTTCTTTAAATCCGACTTGCTTTTACTTTCTCATAGTTTGAACGCTCCCTCTAGTTATTTATTCACCTTCATTTCAATTGTAATCTTCTCTCACCAGTTACTAGTTTCACCCTTCCAACTTTCATACTTTCAAGCTTTAATTTTTGTTCTTCTTTGTTTCTCATGAACCACATCTGACGTCCTCGGTACAGTGTTCTATAGAAAACGTTAAAGAAAACCGACCCACAAACACTAAACATTGTATACATCAATCAAAACATAGTTGTAGAAACAGCACAATCCCTTTACAGTAACACAACAATTGTAATTGATACGGGTATTGGAAAAACTGACTTTGGAAATAAAAACTAATGAAAGCGTAAAGCAGGGATGTACTTTATTACCAATAATATTTAATATCTACATAAATAGCCCAGTAACAGAGTAGAAGAAAGTTGCACATACAGATAAAAACATATCTGAACACTAATTTTTAAACAAAATGTTCGTTGCTAATAATTAGATTATAATCCAGAAACATTATGTCAAACTTCAATTTGCTGTCTACACTTTGAAATAGGCCTATTTGTTATCGTCATCGTCATCATTCTTTACGGCTTAAGTTGCAGCACGTTCCAGTCTCAATAGAATTCATCCAACCATCGTTTATGGGGTCTTTCCATACATCTCTTTTCCCTTGGATGATAACCAAGGGCTCTTCTTTAGAATCTAGTTGGATCTATTCTCTCTACGTGTAACCGCCACTCCGTTTTGTACCGGGAGATTTTCTCATTTAAGCTTTCAGCTATACCTAGCTCCATTCTAATATGAACGTCTCTGATAAGTTGTCTCCTGGTGCAACTCTTTACAGCCCTCAAGAACCTCATTTCCTGCTTGCATTCTACATATACCTTTGGGCTTTCTAATCCAAGTCTCACTACCATACATTACATTATAATTGCCATTAAATTATAATATTTCAATTGCGTCTCTTTCATTGTTTTATTCTTTAAGTGTTTAATGACAGAGTCACAAAGCGCCTGGAATAGAATGATTCTGCTTTCAACTTCCTTATCATCTTGGTATGTAATGCTACACCATATAAACTTGAAATCAGGCACCTGTTCTAGTGGTGAGTACTGTATGACAATCTTTGTTCTAATATAATTTGCCCCAGAAAAAGCCATAATTTTTATTTGAGATAAGGAAATTGTTTGATTGCAAACTGTTAAAATACTAGTAAGATAAAACAACGGCACTAATTGTATGAGATAATTTTAAAATATCAGTTTAAACATTCAATACTACTACAGTCATAAGAAAAGATCCAGCAAGAACGAATCCTAACTTCCAATCAAACGCTCAAAGAACTAGCACATTTTAATTATCTGTGGTGTGGTAAAGAATATATAAGAAGATAAAAACATTTTAAATAAGGTTGACAAATATCAAAGCATACGTCGCATTATAGAACAAGTTCTGAAGAAAGAAAGACGAGGGATATAGAGGAACCACGATAAATTACATTTTTTTCATCATCCAAAGATTATCAAAAGTAATTAACTGTGATTTCGTTGCTACTACCTCTAGCATTCCCATGATAACTTTTTCTTCCAAAGGTAAAGTATATTAATATTAACGTATTTAGTTATTCGTCAGAGTTTGCCTCGGAGTTTAAATCATGTAACTCCCTCTAAAAGACGACACAAAACTGTCTTCCAACACTGCTCACACGACATGACTCGGTTTCTCCTATACTGCGTCTCCTCGATTTGCACTGCCTTGCCCTGAGTCAGTCTGTGTACCAATATGCGCACGGCCTATAATTATCATCTAATAAACTGGTACTACCTATTAACTGAGAACTGTCATTTGAAGCCAAAGGTGTGATTGCTTGAAGCGACAAAGAACCTCAAATATTCATTTATTGTTATGGAAAGGGTGTCATTATGTACCCGCTGTGAATGAATATTTCATAAAACGCTAAATCCCATTCCTTCCATTTTCCCAAATGTTGGTATTAAAATTATATTAAACAAACATTGCATTCATTTAAAGCATTGTTGGTATTAAATTTATCATTGCCAAGTAAATTGGTATTTTGTTTTCCCAATAAAGTTTGCTGCTTTTGAAGATACAATTGTTAACTTTAGCTCAACTTTTCATTAGTCTCTCGTTTCATTTCTGTTGTCACAAAACCAGTTCACGTACATCTCACATTTATCTTCTGTTAAGGAGGCGTCCAATTTATCTTTACGATTTCATTTAAGTATATTTCATAAGTCGAATTGTTTTTTTATAACATAAAATAACTTCCATTTTATCGCAGACACAAAACAAAACAAAAAAGTCACAGGCAAAAGAAATTTTAATAAACAAACAAATAGTTTGCGTGCATGCGCGCGCGCACTCTCATTGTTATTATTTTAAAATTGTGTGATTTGGAAATATATTACCTTTAATGATTACACCCACAGGTAGAGTAATATATATCTTTGTGAATTTTGTCTTAGAGATTGTCAGGAAAACTATTATTTTTAACTCGTGTGGAACAAACTTAAAGGCATACAAACGTTATGTATAACCGTCCAGATCACCGGAAGGTTAATGTGGGCACTATAAATTCAGCTGTAGCTGACAAGGCGTCAGACATTAATGACGATAGAAATAGCATTTAGCGAGAATTAAGGTGTTTTATGGTTTAGACAAGAGAGGATACCATCTAGGAATAATAAAACAGAAACAGTGAAACAATGTGAAAAAAAAAACATGAACACCTGAGAAGATTAGTTTTTCCAAATAGCAGATTCAATTTACGCATATATTGCTGGAAGCCTAGCTGGAAGCATACGTATTCCTCGCACCCCTCATCTTAACCGCCAGTAACCTCTGTTATCCCAGTCAGTCTCCTGTACATACCTGCTCCTCATATCCTTCTCCACATCCTGTATCGACGTTTTTAGAATCCTACCCATTTTTCTACTACTGGGGGGATGATATTCTCGGTCATCTCTTGCTTATGTATCTATACCACACAAACTGACGTTGTTCAATAATTTCATTAAGACTTCTCTAACATTTGTTCGCTCCCTTCTAACCTCATTGCTTATATGGTGCAACCGTGATATCCTACAAGATCTTCTCAAATAATCTATTTAAAACATTACCAGTTTTTATTTTTTTTTTAATATACAACTACTCTGACGAATATCTTGCAATTGTTGTATGTAAAGTATTTTCAATATTCATTCCAATCCTTGATGATCAGAGCAAAGAACGTCTGGATATGAATTAGTCGTTGAGAGAGTCTTTAATATCTTTGTCGCAAATTCTGCTTTAAATAATTTTACTCCCCAGATAATTATATCCATGTCATTGTTTTATAATTCCACGGTCGAGCACGATGTCTAAAACTTTTCTCCTGAACGTAACTGTTCTATTTTCTGGAAATTAATTTTAGGGCCCCACTTTGTATATTCATCTATTACCTTCCTCAATAAAATATAACATCATATTTATCATTATATCCTTGATCCCGGATACTCCTTTGTAGTCGTGTAGTCCTGGAGTCCTTGATCCTTGCCCCTCGGATCCTCTCCGCCGTCCGTCGCCTCGTCCCGTACGCTGGATTCTATTACATGTACTTGGCTGCTCCCTCGTCTCCTGTCATGGCCGCAGGTTGCAGATGCTCTCACGAAAGTGATGAGTAGTCGTGACGAACCTCCGGCTGCTGCTGTGGTTGATCGAGAAAGAGTTGTCTCTGGACAGAGCTTCCGGCTGCCACGGTAGATGTACGAGAAAGAGAATTAAGTTAGCGCGTCTCGTGTATTTATACCCTAGGGCGCAAAAATCATGTTTCGACAATATTCTGCATGTCAGAGTCTGTCGTTGGCGTCCCTTTTTAAACAAAATTCTTTTCACATTTAGTTCGCTTGTCTTCGCGATATGCGAAGTCTTTTGCACATTACCCGATATTCATCTTGTCGGTAATTTTTATGTGTTCACAGTGTATAAACCGATTTTCTTTATCTTCATTAACATACGTTTTATTTATATTTATTTTTACTACAATCGCACTTTTTATTCTTTTCACACTATTTTTTATACATATGTGCGTCTTATTTTTATACACACTTTGGCGTATTTGGTTTCGTGATATTATGCACCAATCTTAACAACATAAATAAATTCATATAATTAATAGCCTTCATTAAGGGTGACGCTTATCAGGAATTGACAGGTCTCACACACACACATGTAATAGCGGAGGGGCGTGATCAACCTGTCCCGACATGAATGTTGGTCGTTCCTTTTACAGTTTAGATTGAAAGCTTAATTATTATTGCTAACAATATGAATTACTTATTTACTTTAATTAATTATTTAAATTACTTTGTGCAATGCACAGTACCCAATACAGTTGTACTGTTGCAATATATATACATGTTGTAACAGGCTTTTTGGTACATCCGTGTATGTGATGTTTACATTGCCGACGTTTCGTTCCGTAATCCCTGAACACACACACACACACACACACACACACACACACACACACACACACACACACATATATCTATATTTAATTATTAAAATTAAAACGTTAAAAGGATTTTATTTATTTATAGTTTATAAAAGAACTATAATAACTTGTATGAGTGTTCTAATGCATTGTCATTAATAGTAATTACTTGCAGGAAATATTTTATAAACTTTATTTATACAGACGACTACCGATCACACTGCATAGGCGATATTACTGGAACCAGTATTACTAAACTAATCGCTTCTACAACTTAATGGCCAATCGATTTCTTATAAACCAGTATGGCCTTGCTCAATAATAGGCAATTTCATGTGCTGCACAGCGCCAATCCAATTTATCCAAGAGTCACCCTTCACACACCCTTTATCTACGCTGGTTACCTCATAACAGTATTTTCTCTGTATTCATTCAGTAATTAATACTACTGTGGGTTATTTAAAATTTTCTTAACAACATCTTCTGAATTACAAGGTTAGCCATCAGTAATTAAAATTTATGCAAAAACAGAAATGCACGCACTAATTAAGTAAAATATAAATGTTTGCAAACTACAAGATTTAATGGCAATTTATTTAAAAAAAATTTAATATTAACTGTAAATATTATATTTTGTTATAAGTCTGCTCAGGTATACTCCATAAAGGCGAGACACTGCAATTTCTCACAAACAACTTTGTGACAAACAAGTGCGCTGAGTTCGGTTCATATTTTAGTCCGTTGTTGTACTGAATCGTGTACTGTCGGGTATTTTCGTTTGAGTACGTGATGTACCAAACAATGGTTATCGTTTCCTGGGACAGAAAAGTGTATATTTTACAATCTAAAATTTAGTTCTAAAATTGAGTTACGAAATGATATTGTAACTTAGAAAAAAAATGAAGACAAATTGTTTCATTTGGTGAAGAAGAATATAATTGGCGATACACAAACCTTGATTTAGCGAGATGTAAAAAAATAATAAGCTTAGATGTGAAATTGTTATGTTTTTTCTGTACTGTTGCAGTAAGGCACACACAACGCACCAATTTTTTAATGAATAAATTGCTATTACCGCCCTTACCGTAACATGCTGGATAAATTTTCTAAAGAAAGTATGTTCTGGAGCGTTACAACGCAAGCCTTCCAAATTGACAGTAGTTAACTGCTGAATAAGTGAGTTAGCATTTTTACACTGTAAATAAGACGTATAAATAAGCGCACCCTAAATATTAGGGATCTGACGTTAGACTAAAGAATGTTTCGTACACGCGGTTGCCCATAGAACAACAGATACACCGTTCAGCCTTGCAAAGCACTTATTATTGAGGGTGATCACGTCAACAGCACAATGTTATGGTGGTGGCCTGATGTAATAGCTTAGAAAAGCAAATTTCCGATTTCATTTGGACATTTAGATCTCTTTATTATAGCCATATAACTGTTACCACCAATTTGTGGACCACCAAAATGGCCACCATTTTTCACACGAAATTATCAGCTGTAAACCAGTGGTTAGATTTGTTTCAAGGCAAGTCCGGATAGTTTTGTCGTCTGCAAAAATACATTTATAAACAATCAGGTTCAAAAACTAGTACAATTGTAAACACAAGGAATAGGATACCCAAAACAAATAGATTCGTTATATTCAATGTGTTCTTAACAGGTCATTCATATTGAAAATATACTGTAACTCATATAGCCTACGTGTAATTTTTATAACATTTTAATTTAAAAAATCCCAATTTCGAGTTTGCTAAATACACTTACAAATAAATAATACACATTTACAAAACTACAATTATTTATTTTAAACTGGAATTATTTTCATAAAACTGTGAGTAACCTTATTTCTATGTACGGCTCTTAGCCTTACATCAGGTGTCCACGTCTTGTTGATACGGGTGTTTGGCAATCCCGACGTGCACCAGCTGGATTCTCATTTTGCTTCAACTTGTCTTGGGTATGATCCCTTCCCGTAGTCTTTTCTGTCTAGTCTCTTTTGACTGTCTCTTGTTCTTTTTTGACTCCGACGCTATTAGAGTAATCAAGGGCTAGAGTGTCTTCCTTTTTCAATTCTAATTTCTTAATTTTGGGTGGCTTAGGCCCTTAGAGTGTTTGCGGATGCCGATAGGTGATTACTGGGAATACTAAGAAACGTTCAGTATCAGAATAACTGACACATCTATTATTGAAAATATTATTAATTATTTATTAAAAGTAACTAAAATGAAATAATAAGAACAATTATATGATTACAGCTTTCTTAACATATTTCGTATTACTGAAAATTCCAAACTGAGTCTCAAACGAAAAAAATTCATTTAGAAACTTTGCAAATTCTCTAACTCTGTACGAAGTAGCGAACAGACAGACAGACTGGAGTGTGAGCATGGAAATTTCGTAAAAGCAATTCCAAAAAGGTAGTACTGATTTCCTCCTGCACAACTTTAACTGTGTATGCCTGTGGGATATGAAATATTCTGTACCGCCAACATTGAGTACAACCGAGTTTATTATTGCTATTCTGTGCCTCGGGGAAATTATTTATAAAACTGCTACCTCAGCGGTTGGCAACATTGTAAGGAACAACGTAAAATGCTGCCGATCAGTGTTTTAAAGAATTCGTTTGCTACGTCCGTTGGGAATAAATTTACATTATAATTTAAAATGTATTTCATTCTATTAATAACTGCGATGTTATCATGACTACAGAACAGTGGTAATATTAGAGACAAAAGAGTCAGTTGGTACCTCAACGTATCTACGTCATCAGTGTAAATGTGTTCACGACAAAGAAGTTTCACTTACTGGGTAAACAGTGACTATAGGCAGTAGACAGTGACTGGGCTATGGGGAAACCAGAAAGCCGGTAAATTAAACACGAGGCTTGTCCAGAAAGTAAAGTCCGTTTCGTTGCTACTCAAGGTAGGATAGAAGAGTGGAGTTGCGCATGCACTGTAGTGTAATGTGACTCGCATTTGCATTTGCTGAATACGCGTGATATATAATGAGTGCCGTAATAAAAAATCCCGCAAGATATGAGTTTTGTGGTGTAATACGGTTTTTGCTTGCAAAAACAATACTGCTGCAGAAATTCATAGACAACTCTGTAAGATTTATGGTCCCAATATAATTTGTGACAGTAAGGTTTGACTTTGGTGTCATTTGTTTAAAGAAGGGCGCGAACCAAAGTCCATGATGACAAACGTAGTGACCGGCAAAGTGTAGTGACAGACGACTTAGTTGAAAAAGTGAATGCAAAGGTTCGCGAGAATCGCCAATTCACAATTTCTGAAATTTCCGCAGATCGAGGGCTGTGCGAGACGAAGGGAATGCCCTTTGCCCGCTCGTGTACTACGTCCCGAGCTTCAATAGAGCTTCTGCAGTAGGGACGACTGTCAATTCTGGATTTGGGTGTGGCCTGCTACTGGCCGTGGGAGTTCAATTAATTAATTAATTGAGGGTGAGTGTTCGCCGAGGCCGGGTCGAAGAGTCTGCTGGCACAGATTGGTAGCGACCGAGGGCGCTAATGAGATGGTTGCCCTGGAATCGGGCGGAGCGACGATAGAATTTTCGGGACAGTGTCCGTATAGTGGCGTCCAGGGAACGGACACGCGGGGAGTCTTGGATCATTTTGTTCGATGTCAGGTAATGGGCTTTGCATGCCCAGCGCAATCCTCGGTCAAGGAGAGACTGAAGCTTGTGGGTCTTGGCCAAGTAGCCCCAAACGGGTATCGCGTAGGTAACCATCGGCGCCACATAAGTGGAGACGATAAGCTTCCCTAGGCGGCGGGTCATGGCGTTGCTGCATAATACGGATCTGAGTTGATTGAGACGATGGGCGGTCTTTCGGGCTACGTGCGCAGAGCGTGTCCGCCAGGAGAGACGTCGGTCAAGGTGAACCCCGAGGTACTGTACTTGACCTCTCGAGATCAGGGCAAGAGGTTAAAGCGTCTGGAGAAGACTACTGCTATGCTCTTGGCCGCGTTGATGGCAACTCTCCATTTCTCTGCCCACTCAACGTATTCGTCCAATTGTTCCTGGAGTCAGATAACGGCCGTCTCAGCGCGACGATCGACAGCATACACTGCCGTGTCGTCGGCGAACATGCCCAACCTGGTGCCAGGCAACTTGGGCACGTCGTTAATGTACACAGAGAAAAGCAGGGGGCCCAATACGCTTCCCTGAGGTACACGAGCAGTAATAGCCCTTTCCGAAGAAAGGGTGTTATCTACTCTCACGCGAAGGGTTCTGTTCCAAAGAAAGCTAGCAATCAGATGAACGTAGCAATCCGGAAGCAGAATCTCCGTGAGTTTGTAAAGAAGGCCTGGATGCCAAACACGGTCGAAAGCCTTCTCGACATCAAGGAAAACAGCGACGGTCTGCTCTCGCGAGCAACCGGCCTCGGCCACGGTCTCCACGAAGCGCATCAGTTGATGCGTCGATGAGTGCCCAGCACGAAAACCGAATTGCTCGGGGACCCTAATGTCAAACCGTTGAAGGTGATCCAATAGCCGCCGCTGGACTAGTCGTTCGAAGACTTTCGAAGTGGACGACAGCAGGCTGATAGGCCGTAGGTTCTCGGCGAACTTTTGATCTGTCCCCGGCTTCGGGATCATCGTGACCGTAGCCGAATGCCATTTCTTAGGAAAATAGGCGAATCGGAAGCAGGCATTGAACAAGTCGACCAGGAAGCGAACTCTCCGATCCGGAAGTCTCTGTAGGGCGGTGTTATTAACACCGTCCGGTCCGAAGCGCCGAAGCGCTAAAAGCCTGTCCGTTACCTCTTCCACCGAAGTGGGTTCAGGTTCGGATGTCATCGGGCTGCCGAGATAAGCCTCAACTTCGGCTTCTATCTCCTCATCGGAGTCTGGGTCCCCGGACGGGTTAGGAGCAAATTGAAGCTCCAGGTGCCCGGCCAGGGACTCAGATTTCTCGTCCGGCTTGGCAAGGGGATGTCCCCCAGGTCCGTTGATGGCCGGGAGTGGAGGACGGCGCCTCTTCCCGGTCATCGCGGTAGGAATCCTGTAAACGGCGGAGCTGCCCTCTTGTACATCGTCTGCCATTTTGGCGACCGCAAATTCCCAGCAGCTTCGTCGGAAGGCCTGCAAGTCACGACGTAACTTGCCGGCCGCCAGATTGGAGCTGGCCTTGTTGTCCGGATCTCGCGTCCGCTGCCACCGTCTCCGAAGTATGTTCTTCTCTAAAGCGAGATAACGGACTTCTCCTGGGCTCCGGTGATAATCGGCCGTGAGATTAGGCTTCATCCGTGAGCACACTCCGACGGAAGAGACCACGGCATCATCGAACAAGGCGACCGCCTCGTCGATGTGCTGAATGGTTTCAAGCGGAAATTCCTCGAGAAGTCTGCGACAAAAGGCAGGCCCGAATCGGTCCCACTCGACCACTTGTCGTGCTGCTCTCCCAATCGTGTGAGGGGTAGGTACGTGCACCTCGATGGGACAATGGTCAGAGGACAGTTCCGTTAACACAGATACCTCAATCTGGTTGACAACAGCAATGTCTAGTATGTCAGGTCGGGGTCCATGTGGCCGGGGATAATACGTCGGTAGTCCGGGGCCGTAGACTCGAAGGTGGTGGTCGTGAAGGTACCTGCTAAGCGCCCTCCCGGATGGTGTAGTCAGACGACTACCCCAGTCTGGGTGTTTGCAGTTCAGGTCACCTGCAAGAATAACCTTCCTATGCGCTCTGAAAATTGCAGACAGGTCGGCGTCTAGAACTGGTTTGGTCGGCGGTTTGTAAGCCGAAACCAGGAGGACACCTCCGAGAACTCCGGAGAGTTCAACGGCAGTGGCCTCAATATTTTGGCGAGGAGGCAAGACCACGCGGTGATGCGCAATGCAAAGTTTCACCGCTATGGCCGTGCCACACCCCGCGTTTCCGCCCAGGTCTATCGTCCCTGTAAAGCGCATAGTTGGGCAATCTCACGTTGTCTTGGGTCCTAAGCCAGGTCTCAGAGAGCAGAAGCACGTCGGGCTTGCGGCGGGCTAGGAACTCTCTAAGATCCTCGAGTTTGGGTTGAAGGCTGTTGGCGTTCCACTCTATGATGGATAGGTCACGCTGGATGGAGGCAATTCTGTTAGCATTACTATGTGGAGCATTACGAAAACCTATGGCGGCTGCAGCTTCCGCGAGCATTACGAACTTTTCAGTCGGGGTCGCCGTGCGAAGACGCCTACGGATGGAACGATATAATCGGGCCACTTCTTCGAGGTCATATTCCTCGAGGAAAGACTTTACCTCGGCTAGAGCTGAGGGGGATGTGGACGACGATGCAGATGTGGGTGCGGGGTCGCTGCGGGCGGCAGCAGCATAGCTGCGGGCGGAATTTACCCGAGATGTAGGGATGTTGGTCGGGCGCTCGGTCCGTGTGGCTGCAGGACGGGACTCCTTTTGGACCTGCCGAGCAACCCCAGCGCCAGGGCGCTGCGATTTATTGGTCTGGGTTACCTTGGGACGGGCAACGGGAGCAGCGGATTTCTTATTCCTCTGCCTCCTTTTTCCTACTCTTGCGGGTGTAACGAGCCGTGGGGTAAGGGGATTCAGACCTCTCTGGGACTGGCTCGTCTACCTCGGGTACGGGTTCCTCGTCCATGGGAACGAGCTGTGTATCCTGGGGCGATGCTCCTCTGTGGGAGCAGAGGTGGTCGATGCACGTGGCTTCGCACGTGGGTGAGGTCGGGCGGGAGATTCCTGTTGGTGTAAGGAGCTTACCTTCTCCGGCAGGCGGGGAAAGGCGGCACGCTCAGGCACGACCTGACGCTGCTGGCGGGCAGGAGGAGTATTCCTGGCCGCGACCTGCTTCAGCTGGTCCTGGAACATACAGCATCCGCGATAGTTTGCCGAGCGTGGTTCCCCGCAATTTATGCAATAGCGGGTACCCAGAGCCGGCAACTGGCAACTTTTTGTTGGATGCGGGTTCCCGCACCTGACGCAGGCCACTTCGTTGTGGCAGCTATCAGAGCCGGGGGCGAAGCGTTGGCACCTGTGGCACTGTGGGACATAGCCAGCTTCACGGCTTTTTTCTACCTTTATTCTCAAGCCGCAAAGGCTGGTCAAGTCCTGTAGTCTGTCCGCCAATTCCCCCTTTATGATTATCACCCGGAGGAGGGGTAATTTGCGCATGGGTCCAAATGACGTGTTCAATCTAATGCATTCTTTGTCGGATCTCGTCTGCCACCTCTTCGGGGCCAGTTCACTCATCCAGGCCGCGAATTATCAGCCGGACGTGAGTCGCCTTCTCGTTGGTTAATGTATGAAACTGGAGGCCGTTAGCTTGGAGATAGAAGTAGACTGCCCTGTATTCGTCGTCTGTCGCACACCTGACACGCAGACTGTCTCTCCGGCGAAGACACATCTGTACGTCCGCCGAGAGACGAACTCCGAGCCTGAGGCGTCTGGAGAAGTCAACGACGTTTTTGACGCCGTTGACACACAAGGGCGGAGGGCGGCTGCGACGGGAAGGAGCATCCAGAAGCTCCGGGTCGTCGCGAAGCGGAGTTTCCTCCGCTTTCCGCTTTTTCTTAGATGTAACGACAGTGAACGCGGACCCAGGCGTGGGCTGGGATGCAGTACACGATGGGCCGGGAGCATTCCCAGCATCAGAGATTGACTCAGTTGACATCGCTTGTCGGTCCTGAGAAAAACCTTCGCACGACGCAACCGAGTCAGGGACTGGGTTAAGGCCTACTGATGGGGCATTGGACTGGTGACCCTTAGCAGGACCAGCCCGCCGCCCGGCCGCAACGCAACGGTCGCCCATCGCGTTTTGGCCCAAGTATTAGGGCCGAAGCCCTCCTACGGGGATCAGGAGCTCGCTCAGCGCCGGTATTGGGGGTCGCACCACGACTAGGCGGAACGACCGGCCGTTACCGGGAGGGACCTAACTAGCTTAGCCTACGAGCTGAGCGGGCGATGCCACCAAAAACCGCGGAAAAAACAGTATGAAGGCTTACCTCGAGTGATCCCTCGTAGTAATCCCAATTACAGGTCCACTAGTCCGGAGCTTCGCGAAAGCCACAAACACCACACAGCACAAACACTGGTTCACTGCACTTGCCGCCTTTTGGCTTCGGGAGGCACACTACACTTGGCACACACCAGCCGACACCAGACCGCGAACGGCTACTGCCGTCAAGAGACTCGCACATGCGCACACGAATACTGCCGCGTAACAAGCCGAAGCAACCGATCCACCCGGACTAGTGTTGTCTGCTGCCACGCGGTCCTGACAAGGAACGTCGAAGGTGGTCGCAAGACCCACTAATACGTGGCCGCAGCTAGCTTGGCTTCACTCATCAGCTGTTACTGGACCGGCACTGCAGGTGATCCCAGGGTTTTCTACACCTTCAGTCGCTGTAGACCTTACTGCCGGCGCAAGCTAGGGTGGGAGTTGCAACCGCCAGCAACGTTCTTCGTAAGAGAGTCCGCAATCCACGTCAATCTCAGCGTCAGAAGAGAGCTCCTCAGCCTCGATGTGTAGCAGTCAGCAGCAAGACGAAGAATCGCGATTTCTGAACTTTCAGTTCAATTTCCTGAAGTTTCACGCTCACGTATTCATGAAATTGTAACTGAAAAGCTGGGCTGTGAGAAACTGTGCAAGATGGGTACCCAAAATCCTTACCCAAACAGGGTACCCAAAATGTCTGAAAACTGCAATGTGTGGAAGCAGGACAATTATTTTGGAGCGTTTCGAAAATGAAGGAGAGGAATTTTTCTCCCACTTAGTCACTGGAGATGAGACTTGGATTTCCTATAGCCTACAAATGTTGAATCAAAGCAACAATTAATGCAGTGGCGCCACTCATCATTTCCAAAAGCCAAGAAGTTTAAAGAAGCACCTTGAGTAAGGAAAATGATGGCTACAGTTTGCTGGGACCTAAAAGGTGGCTGCTTCTAGATTTCCTCAAACGTGGTGTCACAAATAATGCCGATGTTTACTGCATAACCTTAAAGAAACTTACACATGCCATTCAGAACAAAAGACGTGGAATGATTTCATCAAGAATTGTGTTTTTGCATGACAACGCTCGCCCTCACACTGCTCGATCAACTGTTCACCTTATCCAGAAATTTGAATGAGATATTTTTCACCATCCACCCTACAGCCCAGACCTCACACCAAGTGACTACCACCTGTTCCTTCACTTAAAGCAGTGGCTACAATCTCAGCGCTTTGAAAACCATGACGAACACTTATAACAGGGGTGACAAATTGGTTGAAGTCACACTGGCGCCAGATTTTGTTGATGCAGGGTTTAAAAAAGCTAGTGCAATGTTATAAAAAGTGAGTGGAATTCGGTGGTGACTATGTCGAAAAATAATGTATGTATGTAGATACTGTTGGCCAAACTTAACATTCTTTACTTTAATTTGTGCTCATATAATTGCTCACCGGACCTTACTTTCTGGACACGCCTCGTAAATATATTACTACAGCTTTACGACAATTAGCCCCCCAAACTACCGGAGAATTACCGGACAATTAGCCCCCCATAATGCCTTATGGTTTCATTCCTCGATTAAGGGAAATATCCAGCAGCAAATGTAATCGGAGGGAGACGGAAAACACCTACAGATGGGTAACACGAGTGACAGCCGGCATAAGCTGTCCCTCCTTTATTTATCAACATATAGCAACCGTCTTGCAGTAAGAAATTAACCCTAAAGGCGGGTTACAGTTTGTTGTTCTACAATGTGGGATGTGGAAGACAAGGAGCAACCACCACATTAATCGTCATATTCCTACTATGGAAAACTGATCTTTTTAATCTATGTAGGAAGACAGTAAGTTTATGATAGACTACCCAGACAGAAAATCGAACTGGACGTTAGGCTTGAAGGTGGTCACCCTATCATCGTCTTGCCCTGAGATATGCTTGCAACATATCATCACGAAATACTGATTGCTAAACTTTCTCTATCAAAAATTATAAGACCAAAGAACCCCGATTTATAAGGTGTGGAACGCCCGAAGAAGCGTTCGTGTGACCAGCTCTAATCTATCTGTATGGGACCGGAATAAACTCTTTTGGTTTAATGTTTGTTGACGATGATGAGTGTACCGTAAAATATGTATATTTTACCAGTCACCATACTATACAGATTTATTCATTTATACATACATTTTGTTACTACGGTCTCAGTGAGCGTCGTATGGCACAGTGGAAAACAAAATGCAGACACCAGTGAAGTCACCAATTACCAGCTTTAATTAATTAAAAATAACAGTTTCTAATTAACAAATTATTCAACAACATTACACTCGTACAATAATTCAAATTAAATTTGTCCACACGCAGTAATAATATCAACTAGTAGAGTCCCGCACAGTAATCACTTTCCACTATTAACCACTTGAGACGCACTGAGTAAATCGTCCGACGTAAACTGACTGACAAAGCCAGCCTCTGTCACTTCTGTAGGTAGCGACGTGTTCCAGCATAATTTTTCCATCCTTACTGCATGGCAGCTTAATGCGTATCTCAAGCGTTCTTAAACACTCTGGAACGTCTTTGAGTGCGGCCTTGACTGAGGCTACTTCTGCTCGACTATCGGAGCGACGGGTGGAGGACGCTGTCGGTTGTTAGATAGTGTTCTCGTTACAATATGTGTATGTGTGTCATTGGACAATATTTATGTTTACGTTTTGCACTTACGTGTGGTGTTCTTGACAGGTCCATACGTTCAACGTGATCAAACAATCTCTGTCTATATTCCCACACCGTGTGATTTAGTGGTCGGACAGTTAACTCATGACGGATGTCCTCATTGCTTTTCCTATCTAACCTAGTATACCCGGCTACTGAATAAGGAGCCTCATCTCTATACTTTGCAATCGACTTTTACATAACTCAACATTATATTAAACATAAGATTATTCTTTAACTGGCAAAGTAGACCAGTGATGCCAGGTCGCCCTATGCAAATCAAAAAGCGTTTTTCAATACTTGTGGTCAAATCAACCTACAGAAATTAGCATCTAAAGCGGCTGAAGCTTTAAGCTACCCACAAAAGCTTTCTTGTATGCCGACAAGCTCACATAACATCGCTAATTCCTCTACTACGTAGGCGGTAAAAAATAGTAATCATTAATATATAAGAGTCATATAATAATTCAAGAAACAAATAGCTGCAGAAGAAGATTTATTTATTCAATATGATAATTATTTTACTTTTCAACACAATCCCTGGCAACATTAATCTCCCAACTATAAATGAGCTCATTCTTATATGTGGTGCAAAACAAAATCTTTATATTGATGTCGGAGCCATTTAAGGACAATTTCTTCGAGCTCGTCGTTGTCTTACAATTTTGTACAACGTTTGTACAATGTTGTACATTCTTGAGTAGAGCAAACAAGTGGAAATCAGACGTAGCGAAGTTTGGACTGTAGGTAGGTTTAGATGCAGTCTCTCAAGCCAATTTTTTAATGGTTTCATTTGTTAACGTAACTGTGTCTGGATGGGCATTAATGTGAACAAGAATGTAGTTTGATTGTAAATTTTAACTTCCTCAGTAAATATGCATAAAAAGGTGTAATATCAGTACAGTTAAGGAGTACTGTTTAGACTGTTATCTCGATCGATATTTTCAAGCACACCTACTGGCTTACTCGAACAGGTATTCACTTCGGTGTAGTCGTATTGATCATCTAAGGTAAACAAATTTTATTTTACTTTGTGTGGAAAATGTTATGTTATATAATATATTATATATATTTTTATGTGCATTTAATCGTAATGCTTTATACGTGAAGAGTAAAATAAAATTTTATTGTTTTTCTGTTTAAAAAAAGTAAATCCGTAATGGCTAACGTTTGCTTTCCAAATTTAAATACACAACGTATTGTAATAGCTACCATCAGAAACACAGGAACGCGCGGAAACGAATTAAATAGAAAAAGAGGGAAGCATATCCCTGTGATATGTAATTTCGCGTGTAAAAGTTAATTGCTGTTGTATTAATATGAATGGAACAGGGTGGATTACACCCCACGCTTGGTGTCCAATTCTGTCTCGCTTTCAATTGTGTGTCCCGTAGAGAAAATATTACATGCTCCGGTATCGCAATGGGTTTACTATTTAATAACTGACTTTTTACAATAAAACCGATATTGATAAACATGTCAGAAACCAATAATAAAAAATGTAATGATTTATTTTGACTTTTTGTATATGTTTGTGACTTTTCGACAAAGGAATATGGAGACAACAAACACAACAGGACATGTGACATACGTAAATTTAATTGTTTGAACTGTAGAAGAATAAGCAAAATTGAAAAAAAATTGATTATTCAAGAATTCAAGCTCTTTTGAATATGAAATAAAACTGTTTTTGTACTCTTGGATTTTAGGCATCCCATTATGAAAATAATGTTAGTAATAAACTTATTCTAGGTTCTCTGTGCATGGTCCATTAGATTTAGCCTCTACAACTGATTAAGGTCAATCTTTAAATTTTGTATATTTTAAACTAATTTATTTGTATCTACAACAATTTGTTGTAATGGACCCTAATTCTAGAACTTGTATTAAAGTCTAGTCGGCAGAAATGAGGTTTTGAATGTCAGTTCTGGGAACTGCAAGAAGGCACAGTTTTGAAAACGTCGCATCCACTAAGAGCTTTTTTTTATTTTAAACAAACATCAGTGTGTAAAAGATGTGACTTGAAGTATCCTTCCTAGTGGAAAAAAAAGTAGCTGGAAAAGACTGTTTAATGGAATACAAAAATAGTCATTCAGGTATCTATCTCTGTCAGACAGCCTGAAGCTACCAGTTTGGCACAAAATGACAAGCTCAAAAAAAAAAAAAAAAAAAAAACTGATGAATTTCGTACCAAACTAGGTTGTGTTTATTCTCGTCACTCACTTCTAACATCAAGAATCTGGAACATCGATGAAACCGGGGTGTCGACTGTCCCAAAACCGAACAAGATCGTGACTGAGAAGGGTTATTAAACAAGTTGATTCTGTCACAACTGCAGCGAAAGGGGAACAAGTGATTGTAGTAGTTGCAACTAGTGCTTACGGCTCCTTTTTACTACCTATGATTAGTTTTCCGTAAAAACATTTTAAAGGTCATTTCATCAGGGATCGACCTGCCGGCTGTATTAGTGCTGCCATCTTCGTCCAGTTTTTAAAACACATCCTAAAATGAATTAAAGCGGCACCTGATGTCCCAGTGTTGTTATTAGACACTCATATGTTTCCGGCTTCAATACCAGACTTATGTAAAACCAGTAGCCTTGTGTTCTTATCCTTTCCACCGTATTGTTTCCACAACCGTTAGACATACGCGTGTATGACTATTTTAAGAAAATGTGTAGTAAACGGGCTGATAGCTTGTAAAAATCAAATTCTGGCTAAATACTAACCATCTTCAATGAACCAAATGTGATTAAAGACATTTCTTATTTTTCTTACTCGTGCCAATATTGTGTTAGAATTCCTTTTTTTGGGAATGCTTCCATTGAAGCCTGATATATGTCAGGAATGTGACTTTCCAATCTCCTTTGTGATAGATCGTTCCAAGTGTCAGTAATAATCCTTAAATTCTATCTTCATGGATAGGTCAATGTGATAACCACGTTTCTGGACGTAGTGGTCTACAAGACTGTCTTGTAAACAACACTAATTCTTTCTCACCATAAGACCGTTTCGAAAAGGAACGCCAAGGGAAGAAACTAGGAGAGGAAGAAAAAAGGAGGTGTGCTACCTTGACGGATACACTTGAAGAAACCGCTTTAGAAAAAGAACAGAGAAGACAGTAGAGTAAGAAGGAACAAAGAAAGCCTAAAAAAACATATGAAGGAGACGAAATTACTAATGCAAAAAGGAAGAAATTTGACGATTCAAAAGGAATTACAATATTGCAAGAGTTCGTCGTCTGAAAAACAGGAAGAATCTTAGTGCATTACCAGTGGTAAAAGTTATAAAAATGATGAAGAGTAGATGAAGTGCCTTAAATTAAAACTGTCGTGCCATTGGCCATGTATAGTCATCTCGCAACGTGCCCCGTTAGTGGAGCACATCACAACACTTGCTGCACTTGCTAAGTTAAGGTCTACTGAATGAAAAAATTTAAAAATATTTGCCACACTTTGTTAATGACTAAAGGAACTAATAATTAAAATAATGTAATAAATTATTCTTATCATTAAAATATTTTTTTCCAAAAAAAATTACGTGTTTATTTTGTCGTAACTAGTTCCGGCCTCCGCCACCAATTTAAAAAGATCCCTTAATTACTTAATTTTATGCTACAATACATATGGGTTTCATGTATGGGATTAGGAAACATTATTTCGGTTTTTATTCATTTGTGTAAGAAAAACACAGCAGTTATTCATGTTATTTCAAACCAAACGTTTATTAAATCAATACAATGATAGTAATTCATCGACGTGTTAGACAACATCGACGTATACAGACATAGACCGTACCGTAGACAGGTGTTAGAGAGCAAATGAAAAGACATTCGCCTTTCAAGTGTTTGTTGTAGAAGAATGATGAAGAAAGGTTAGTTTAGTTTGAAAAAACATAATTTTTAACAGATCCAGAATGATCGACACACTATCTAATATTTCGTAAAAATGAGCTTAAAAGGAAAATACATAATAAAAGGAAAATATAACGTAAGAAGAATAATCTGTGTACATTAAACTACTGCATATCAAACTAAAGGTAAGGAAGAGTTAGTTGAGTTATGTTTCATGTTTCTTACACGGAAGTTAATTCTTGACGACCGGAGAGATTTTAACAGATAACAGATACTGTGTAATGTATGGTGCCGTGTTATAGAAGTATAATTAAGATAGATTTGAGCTTATGAATAAAAAATGGTTTTTGGGAAAAAGGGTTTTAAAACGTGAAAAGGAGAAGAATACAATAAATTCGGCATATTCTTTCGTATAATGAGGTAATCAAATATATCTATCACCAATTATTTTTTACTATTTGAAGAGAAACAAAGAGAATAATTTTAAAAGAAGGGCTCCTTTAAAATATACTGTTTGGTTTGTATGAAACCATAAGTATCTATTATATAAATATCTGCTTACATATTGTCGATTATAAAATGTACGAGGAATAGAGAGTACAATATACACGAGCGTCTCTTAGTTAAAACAATTTGTGGCGAACGTTATCTGATGTTTGAACTTTACTCAGGGATGACAGTGTCGTGGAAGAGTATAATGTATTGTGAATAACTGTGCGGATAATCAAGTTTTCGAACTTCTTTTCAACAGTCACGTACCTTTAGAAAAAAATCAACCGAATATACAAAACACGAGCAAAATATTCTCTTACTTAATGAGTTTAGAAGCACCCTATAACACTTAAGCTAAATAAAAAATACACAGATGAAGTTTGATGATGATGATGATGATGATGTGTGTGTGTGTGTGTGTAAAAGATCGGTTTATAGCGTCTGTCGTCGCTGCCCGATTTCCAGACTTTATCTCCAATATTTTTTTATCCTGACAATGTTCTTCTGTCAGATTCCTCGCACTTAGAGCTTTCTGGATACTCTTCCCCATGATCGTCTGGGTCTTCCCCTCTTCCTCTTCTGTGGTAACCATTGCATTATCCTTTGTGGCAACCTTTCTTCTTTCACCCTTTTAACATGTCCAAACCAAATTAACTGTCTTCTGTCTATTTCGTCTACTACTGTATGTTTCAAATTTATCATTTCTCTAATTTTTTCATTTCTTATTTTCTCTCGCCTGGATACTCTGCATGATCTCCTTAGTGCATCCATCTCTACAGCTAGTATTTTCCTTTTGTCCGCTTCTGTCATTCTCCAACTCTCAGCACCATAAAACAGAATACTCTTTACGATAGTATTATATGTCTGTACTTTCCTTCCTCTAGTTATCTGGTCATGCCACCATATACTATTTAGCCTTTTCATAGCCCTCCGTCCCATGCCTACTCTCTCCTCTATTTCATCTGTATCTCTGTCATCCTGCTTTATCTGTACTCCTAATTACTTATATGTCTGGAAATTTTGATGGCATTTTGATGATAATAAACATAAAATTCAGTAGGACCTGCTTGATACAGCGGTATTCTTAATGAAGTTTTTAATTAGCCGGTTGAGGCGAAAGATGTGTAAGAAAATTCAGAACAAGAAAACGGTCAAGTGTTTGAAATAAAAAATCAGACACCTTCTCTAGCATGTCTCCTTTAGACATATTTTAGAATTATATAGTTTTAGAAAGAAAAAGTAAAATATGAAGTAGCGTCCTCAGCGATTAAGAGTAATTTCTCATTCAAAACCCACATATCAGCAACTCTGTCATGTACAAGATAATTTTTGCCACAAAATTCCTGTTCCGTCTGATCTTCTTATTATCAAAATATAAAGTAACTGAGAAGCAGGCAAAATGCAAGATACTGATGAGAGGGGTTGGTCAGTCTAAAGTAGAGGAACAATTTTAGGAAAAAAGTTGTAGATGGGGAAGCATGAAATTTGGCAGAATTTTCTTGGGGTGCTAGAAATATGGACTTTAGTAACGTAAAAAGATTATTTGCTATTTAAGGAAAATAAAACATGTTCTTGCTTTGTTTAATATATGATATTCTTACGACGGTCTAATTGATCGTCGATGGTACAGTGGAAAACAAAATACAAGAGACTAATATTAAGTTACTAATCATCACCTTTAATTTTAACAATTAAACAGTTTGTAACCAACTAGATATTCTGTTACAACAAATCAATTAAAACTTGTTCACAGGCAATAACAATGTCAGTTAATAGAGTTCCACACAATATTACCACAATACTTCTTCACTTCGACAAACACTCGATCCGCGCTAACGGAAATCGCCCACGTAACTGAACTGACAAGCCGGCTGCTATGGTTTTATATATGCCGCGC
This sequence comes from Magicicada septendecula, assembly GCA_034769895.1. NCBI lineage: Eukaryota > Metazoa > Arthropoda > Insecta > Hemiptera > Cicadidae > Magicicada > Magicicada septendecula. The sequence goes on from CM068375.1 coordinate 323,717,470, forward strand.
AGACGTCCAGTACAGCTTTCCCTCCTTACTCCACGCTGGCTAAATGCGTATATCATGTGTTCTTAAATACACTAGAACCCAGTTGAGAGCAGCCTTGACTGAGCAACTCCTGCCACAATGGTTGGGGGGAAGGGTGGAGTATGTTCCGAGTTATTCGGTAGGCTTCTCGTAACAATATTATAAACGAAATAAGAAAAAAATCTCGAGTATATAGTTAAATATTGATCAAAATTATATTCAGTATAGTTTTAAAACTATATATTAAAACTTAGCTAGTCCTTAAGAATGACATAAATTTAATTGCTAGCAAGGGAGTGTAGTTAATTTGTTTCGGAACCGCAAACAACCGAATTCATACTTGTAAAATAAGCGACTCACAAAAGTAGCATCCTAAATAAATTCTAATATTAAATTATGTACTAGTTCTTCTCTGTCAGTACCGTCTTCCTATAAAATTAGATTCTTACCATAATTATAATTTTAAAGTTAATAATAACATAACATAGGCAATTGTAAAAGTTAAATCCGACGAGTTATTAACTCATCTTTTAATTTTGAATCAATTGTTTACAGATATAAAAACGTATAACTGAATAACTATTTACTCTCACAGCAAGTTGTTATTTACACAATATCTCTTTAGTCTTAATATTTTGTAATTTAGATGAAACCCAAACAAAGGATTTTATTGTTGGCTAATTGCGCCTTGAGAGCAATAAGCGGATTTCCCCTCCTCAGTAACACACTAGTGAAGAGACGCTGTTCTGAGATACTAAATAATTATTATTTAAAAACCAGAGAAAATTCTACAAATTAAATTGAATCAGTGACACTCTAATATTAATGTATTGCTTCTTCTATTCGCATTTTTTGAAAAATACTTAGGACATCGTTTTGTACATTATCCAACTTTTATAAAAGAAATTTTGTTCTTTTTCTTTCTCCCCTGTTTTCTTCTTTTTTCTCCTCCTCCCTTTTCCTTTTTCTTCTTTTTTGCTATCGCTTTCTTATTCTTCTTTTTTCTAAGACGATTATAAAAAACGTATGTATAAGTTCGTGCGCGCGCGTGCGTGTGTGTAGCATAAATATGCTAAAATATGAAGGTATGTGCTTTAAGATAGTACCAGCTCACTTGAAATGCGAATACTGATTGATGACGCTATTTCGATGCCTACCTTCTTTGTTAGTTTCTTCGTTTTACCTCAGCTTCTCTGTTGTTCTTATACAACCTTTTCAGTTACTTGAAATCAAATCTGCATAGATTTCACACTGTACTTACCGCTGTCAATGCCTGTTTCCACATTCAACTCATTGGCCTTGATCCTTCCATACGCCGTAGATTTTTTCAAGAATTCAATATTGTCTTTGTTCTATAGAGTGGGCTGTAGAATCTCTAGGTCATAATAGATAATCATTTGTATTATACTTTCATGTGTTCTCCTAATAACCACGTTTCCGTACTATTTCGTAACCCTTTACGGTCATTTTATACTTTATATACTATATCTCAAAACCTGGTATTTCTTTTTCTTCTTCCAAGTTGACTCATATCCAAATCCAACAAGTTTTTATGCGTTTAATATCTGCAATAAAATTTATTTTAACATAAAAATTTTTATATTTACTAGTAACAAAATTTTGTATTTTCTCTCGATTTAATAATATGTATTAGTACATTCGTGTAAATAATTCATCACAAAATTCTTGGTTCTTATTTAATTTTATTTTTGACTTCGAAGGAAGATGTAAATTCCTATTCAAAAACGTCAACACTCACTCAGGATATAAGTTACACCGCAATGCGTTTGACTCACGGTATTGTGAAAAACGGAGCAACGTTCAAAGCTTAATTTACTCGAGTCTTATCTCAAACGGGTCAGGCAGCACTTGGCTTTAATTAAAGCTTTTATAGTTCTTCCCTAGCTTTGCCTAATGTATTATATTTCCTTCTGAAAACATTGGTTTTAGATTTTGTTATATAAAATAAACCTGATTAGGAATAAAAATAAATATTAGAAAATACGTGAATACATGCTGTTTGTGGATTATCAAGTAGTCGTCCAAAGTAACGAATAAGAGCTTCAGATATCAATGTTCCAGTTACAGGAAATCTTTTCAAATTATAGAATAAATATTTCTGTGTTGAAGACAAAAACTGTAGCATTTGTGGGCAAATACCCCTTACGGAATAAGATTGTATTGGATAATAAGAGGATAGAGAAGGAGTCACATTTCCGTTATCTTGGCTGTGACATCATCTATGACGTATGATTACGATGTTAGTCACAAGTTGGTTAAGTTTTAACATTGAAAATGTTTATAAGGACGTGTCGCACATTTGCGGCCGATCGCTGGTGCGTTTTCGAAAATGGGAACCGGTGAGATTCCATAGAAACTAATTCTTTGTTGTCAATAACGTAGTACATACATAAAACTTCGTTTATGAATGCGACTACATTTAACTTATAATCTGTACATTCGTAAATGAAGAATGAATTCATTGATTGGTGAATGTATAATGAATTCATTGATTGGTACATGAACATAAATATATATATTTTTTAGATTTATTGAAGCATTTTCAATGCCCTGTCATTTACAGGCATTTGTGCAATGCCTGTAAATTTTCAGTCAATATGTGCTTGTATTTGTCGAGCGCTATCAAGAAAAACAAGTAAAGAAACTTAATTAAAATTTTATACGGTAATGGCTGTGCCACTTCTTTCTACGGTTCTGAAACTCGGCGACAAAAAACATGTGGATACAGGAATCGGAGTTGAGATTCTTGCGACCTGTTAAAGGCTGCACACGAGGAGTGAAGACATTCGTAAAGATTTAAACACTTTTAATATCCAAAAAGTGTATTTGGGAATCGCACAACTTTATATGGCGTTGCAAGCTAACGTACGGGTAGAGAAAGGGTTTATTAGTGTGTGTTTAACTGACATCGATTGACAATTATTGATAATGAAACGTTGCCTACAGTTGCGTGCCACAAGAGCGCTTTATCCTTTACAGAGCCTATTTATAGAGCAATAGCGAATCCGACTGAAAATGCTACATGTAGTGTCTACCGCCGGTTGCCGTGGTGATAGCTGTGGCTGTGATCGCCGTCACGCCAAAGTGAGTTCCCGTTAAACTTTGTGTAGCAAAACAAAACTGCGACAGCGAAATAAATTAGTGTTCACAAGATTTAGCCCAACATTATTTTAATTAAACCCAGCAGACTAAACCAGCAGACTTTTAGTTACATCGTTTTCATACCGACTATATTTTATTTATGGAATTGTAAGCGAATTTTAAAATACATGACTAGTATACACATAATATATATACACTTAGTATATACATACACATAAATTTAAGAAACGCGAATCTTACACGTAAAATTATCTTAGACATAAAAGATAAATATTTTGACACCATTACTTTTAATAAAATTCACTTAAAATAGCAGACACCTTTCCCTTTTACTTTGATTATATCTTGTTACTACTCTTGATTGTAATATAAACTAAACATAAAATACTGCTTCTAATGATTCATTTTATCAGCTACTACAGGAAATGACAACTTTCTCAACACTATATATATGAATTCAGTAACTTGAAACGAATTAGCAGAAGAAATAAATTTCTTGTTACAAATCTAGAAAATATTTTTAAGTAAAATAAAAGAGAATAAAATCTAAAATTTACAACAGACAAAATTTTAAACAGCACATTCAAACTAAACGAAAAATTAGGCAAAGCAATTTAAAAACAAAATATGCAGGGACGGAAAGCTATTACAATATTAAACATTATATCATGTGATAAACGTTTTAGCAAAAAGAATAAGAAGCGGATATCCCGTACTATTTTCAAAGGTAATAATAAAGCCTATAAAGACTACCAAAAAATTGATTAACATAGTACTCAGCCAAACATTGCATACGGATGGCAATAAAAATAACAATTATTCCAGAAGTAAAGCAGCAGACTTCAGTAAAAATGAAAATTACAAAAAAAAATTCAAATCCAGAAGTTTCATCTAAATTACAGACTTTATTAATAGATTAATTCTGTTACAATCTTAGTTTTTTATTTAGATTTGCAACATTATTTTTTTTATCCAAAGATTCTTTAAAATGTTTTCCAATTTTGTCAACGTACACATGAAACACATTTTACAAGTCCTATGATTGTCTCTCGAAACACAGTGGAATCGGGATTCCCCCCCCCCCCAAATGCATCTGGTATAACCACCCAACTGAAAAACTGAATGACCAGCATTTAGACGTCTGAACAGCAGTTGAAGAAAAGAAATGGAAAGTTTAAAGCACTGGAGAGCATGATCTCTAAATAATTTACTTCTTTGTTCTAGCACATTAAACTACAACAACATTTTCATAAAATTTCGTATTGTATCTTTCCTTAGCCTTTCAATCCATAAGGTAGGTAAACGGGAAGATCTATTTCACATTAAACCTAACGGTTTGGTTCGAAAATAGACGACAAAACGTTATAAAGAACAGAAACAATTAGAGAACGTTTGTGCAAGATATTGCAGGAAGAAGTAACTTTTAGCCATTCATTATTCAAGTTACACTGAGAGGCAGATTTCCTTAACTCTAAACACAATCAATTCAACAATAGAACTATCTGAAAACCAGGCAGTACTTTTAACAATAACAAATAACCTATGTGCTATGTTTAACTTCTTCATAACGGCGGAGGCCACATTATTGCTTATTGTTTGTTCTAAAAGAATCATGCACTTTGAACTTATATAGAAGGCAGTGATCTGATACTGCGACAGAACCGGAACAGTTGATAACTAACTTAGCTTGTAAAACGGATAACACTGAAACTGAATTACTGGTAACTAAATAAGTTCTGAAGTAGTCGAAAGTTGGTTGTTAGTTGTGCTGAGTTTAACAGTTTTAGTAGAGAAATAATTTGCGGTTTGTCGGTCTTCCACTGTTACACAATGTTTTGTAAAAATGCAGAATAATGAATCGTAGGAACTTCCGACTGTAAATCTATTATGATATTTCTTTTCATAAAGAAATAATTATTTTATTTTTACATTTTTTACTTTTATATATGCAATCTGTTATTATAAAAAATCAGAATAATGTTGACGGACCACATAATATGGAGAGGATAGTCCAATGGCTAGTTCTCTGTATGAGACATGTTACCGACAAATACAAGATGGTTTTCCTGTATTTGTAACACATACCACACAAAGGCTCCATAACGAACGTATAGGAAAATTTACAAATATACAAACACAGAACAAACTAATACCTGAACAAACACAAATTAATAAAAAAACATGATTCAATTTTCAAAGCATTCAACATCGAAAATACTCAAAAAACTAATATATACACCACAATCACACACAATAATACCAAAAGTTTTAAAAAAAATATATAAGCACTTGGTATGTTTCACAGTTTTCACACAAGTTTCACAAAAACTGTGAAACGTACTAAGTGTTTATATGTTTTTAAAAACCTTTGTATTAACATGTTCCACCAAGTTCCCAACGAGTCATCAATTAATATCGCAATAATTCCAGTTTAAAATACCAAGAAACTAAGAGGAACCAAAACAACAAACAACAAAAACACAAGTACTGAACATGATACAAAATTAAGAAGGCTGATGATTGGAACAATAGGATTCCCAAAACATGGTCCAAATAAAGGAAAAACATCTCGTGGTAAAGTAATTTAAAATATTAAATTATATATATTGTTACGACGGCCTACTGATCGTCGTATGGTACAGTGGAAAACAAAATACAAGGCACCAATTAGTCACTAATCACTAGCTTAAATTATCACAATTAAACAGTTTGTAATCAACAAGATAGTCTCTTACAACAAATCAATTAAAAATTTTTCACACGCAATAATAATGTCAATGACTATAAAACACAATTGTATTACAATTGTGCCGCACAATTCTAAAACACATAACACTTCGCCACAATACTTCAAACCGCACTGGAATATATCGCAACTTAAACTGACTGAGAATTGCTGAGTACTTGTGTTCATAGCCCACTGAGGTTCCAGCATTTTTCGTAATACGTGTCTACTAGAAAAAACTAGAACGTAATTGATTGCGCCCTTGAACCCCACGCGCACGGACCGGTATGGTCTGGAAAATCTCGTTGCGGACACGTGACAAGTGTCACGTAATTGTCCTTCATCTCAAAGTACGCAATATGTACGCACACACGCATTATAGTCGGTCTCAGCTGAAATAGCATAGACACACGTAGCATGTTCTGTATTGTCGTAACAACATATATATAATGCAACAGTATCTCTGCGTACGTTACTGTGCATTGTCGTAATTAGTTAAAAACTGCTAAATTAGAATAAATAATTATTATTGTCAATATCTGTATTGAAAGCTGTGAGTAACCAGAGAACGCGGACGCAGGTCGGTACAGGCATATCACGCCACACACCAGCTGAGATTGTGTACAGTGTAGTTTATATGTGTGTGTTTAAACGAGTAGAAACCGGCGTGGCATCGCCCCTGAATAAATGTCAATTAAGTAACTAATTTATTTAAATTTACGCCACTTTATAAATAATATAAAGACGCACTCATGTGCAAAATTTAATGCGAAACAAACAAAGAATTTTTATGCAGTTTAAATAAACGTAAATAATAATTACAATAATTAAAGTATGAAAAAACTATTAATGTACAATTATACATAAGAAAATTACCGATCGTTTGAACATCGTGTAATAACCAAAAGACTTCGCACGTTGCGAATAAAGTAAAATAAGTACAAAAAATAAACGAATCTGTAAAGGGACGCTTAACAAACTGTGACAATCCAAATCGTGTACAGAATTGTCGAAACATGATTTTTGCGCCAGACAGTATAAATAAGCGAAGATCGCAAGCCTCAGTCTCAGTCTACTGGAACACATCTGCAGCCGAAGACTATGTCCGACAGCGTATCATCCAAGGTCGATACCCCAGCGGTATAGAGGAGCCATCGGGACTGGACCAGGAGGACCAGACGACGGATTCGAGCAGGACCAGAGGCAACCGATCGGCGCTGGACAAGGACACAAGACTCAGGATCATGACGAGGAGTACCAGAGTATCATATCATCAATAATAAGGTGACACAAAAACCAAATTACTCGTCAACATGGTTCATGAAAATTAAAAAAGAAAGAATATACAACAATAAAAAGAGACTATGAGAGACTCTATATACTAATTTTACTTCCATGTTCCTTAAGGAAATGGAAGTATGGTGATCGCAAAAAAAAATCATGTTCGAGATTATTGCAGATTCTGATTGTACTACACTCAAAACATGAAAAAAAATCATTTTTCGAAAAGTGTCTGTGTGTCTGTCTGTCTGTCTATGTGTCTGTCTGTGTGTCTGCCTGTAAATTTTTTTTCTATGACAAACGATTACAGCCGCAAATTCAAACATAATCAAATAATTTTTGCGTGCAGCCCTGATTTGTAGAGTACTCACGTCCTATTGTTGTTGGTGAAGATCGGTTGAGGGAAAGGGGTAGATTACCGGCAACGGTTTTTTTTATCAAGGGTAATTTTTTTCTATGGCAAACGATAACAGCCGCAAATTCAAACAGAATCAAATAATGTTTCGCATACAGCCCTGAATTATACAGTTCTCACGATCTATTGTTTTTGGTGAAGATCGGTTACGGGAAAGGGGTAGTTTACCAGCAAAGTTTTATGTTTTAAAAGGGTATTTCTTATGGCAAACGATAATAGCCGCAAATTCAAACAAAATCAAATAGTTGTTTGCACACAGTCCTGATTTGTAAAGGACTCAAGACCTGTTGTTTTTGGTGAAGATCGGTTAACGGGAAGGGGTAGTTTACAAGCAACGTTTTTCTTATCAAGAGTAATTTTTTTTTATGGCAAACGATAAGAGCCGCAAATTCAAACAGAATCAAATAATGTTTTGGATACAGCCCTCCATTGGAGAGTTCTCAAGATTTGTTGGTTTTGGTGAAGATCGGTTAAGGGAAAGGGGTAGTTTACTAGCAATGTTTTTATGTTTTAACATGGGGATTTTTTATAGCATACGATAACAGCCCCAAATTCTAATAGAATCAAATAATTTTTTGCATACAGCCCTGAACTGTAGTGTTCTCAAGACTATAGTTTTTGGTGAAGATCGGTTAAGGGAAAGGGGTAGTTTACCAGCAACATATTATGTTTTAACTAGTGTACTTTATATGGCAAACGATAATAGCCGCAAATTCAAACATAATCAAATATTTTTTTGCATGCAAATCTGAATTGCAGAGTTCTCAAGACCTATTGTTTTCGGTGAATATCTGTTAAGGGGAAGGGGTAGTTTACCGGCAACGTTTTTTTATCAAGGGTAATTTTTCCTATGGCAAACGATAACAGCCGCAAATTCAAACTGAATCAAATAATGTTCTGGATACAACCCTGAATTATAAAGTTGTCTACACCTGTTGATTTTGTTGAAGATCGGTTAAGGGAAAGGGGTAGTTTACCTGCAACGTTTTATGTTTTAACAAGGGTAATTTTTTCTATGACGAAATATAACTGCCGCAAATTCAAAGAGAATCAAATAATGTTTTGCATACAGCCCTGAATTTTAGAGTTCTCAAGACCTTTTGGTGTTGGTGAAGATCGGTTAAGGGAAAGGGGTAGTTTACCAGCAACATTTTATGTTTTAACAAGGGTAATTTTTTTATGACGAACGATAACTGCCGTAAATTCAAACAGAATCAACTACTTTTTTGCATACCTTTTTGAATTATAGAGAACTCAAGAGGCCTGTTGATTTTGTTGAAGATCGGTTAAGGGAAAGGGGTAGTTTACCACCAACGTTTTATGTTTTAACAAGGGTAATTTTTTTTTACGAACGATAACTGCCGCAAATTTAAAGAGAATCAAATAATTTTTTGCATAATGTTCTGAATTGTAAAGAAGTGCAGGCCTGTTGATTTTGGTGAAGATCGGCTAAGGGAAAGGAGTAGTTTACCGGCCACTGTTCATGTTTTAACAAGTGTAATTGTTTCTATGACGAACGATAACTGCCGCACATTGAAACAGAATCAATTATCTTTTTGCATGCGTCCCTGTATTGTAGGGGACTGAAGTTCTATTGAATTTTGTGAAGATCGGTTAATAGAAAGGGGTAATTTGCCTGCAACATTTTATGTTTTAACAAGAGTAAAGTACTTAATTTCGATTCTTGGATTTCGTTGTCCATGACGTGTCCGTTACTTAACTAAATATCACTATAATATTGACGACTCGGAACATTAAGTTTTTTATAAGTAAAAACGTAAAGTTTTACCTTACAGCCTAAACCGGCTTTCACCTATAGAAGGCTTCATCAGAGGCTGTCGTTAGTAGCGCTGCTCGTCTTGTTGTTGGCGACGAGATAGTGTTTCGAAAGATTGAAGCTGTGTGTGTGTGGTGAGATGTGTTCGAATAATGCGTGCGATTTGAATTGTGTCTGTTCGTTTAGGATGTCGTTTTTATTTGTTTTTGTGTGTTTGTATATTTCTAATTGTTCTAGAGTGTCTAGTTTTCGGCCTTTTGTGTGTACGTGTAGTATGTTCATGTTATTGTCGATGTTTTTATATGTGTGGTTTGCTTCAATGAGGTGGTTTGCGAAGGTAGATTCTGTAGTGGTGTGGAGTGCTTTTGTGTGTTCAATGTATCTCTGTTTGAAGCTACGTCCTGTCTGGCCTATGTAGAATTTATTGCAATTTGAACAATTTAGTTTATATACACCGGGTAGATCGAATTTTTTTTGTGCTTTGGGCACGCGTTTTGATAGTGTGTGTTCTGTTTTGTTAGTAGTTTTGTAAGCGATTCTGTATCCTGCTTTTTTGAATTTGTGAGCAATTTTTTCTGTTTGTTTGTTGATGTATGTTAGTGTTATGAATTTGTTGTTTTCTGTCTTTGTCTGTTATTTGTTTTCTGTTTTGTGTAGGAGTTTACTGACTATTGTTCTGTCATAACCGTTAGATTCTGCTAGATATTTCATCGTGTTTAGTTCGTCTTTGTAGTCTATTTCATCTAAGGGGATGTTGTTAAGTCTATGTATCATGGTTCTAAAAGCAGCTAGTTTGTGTTGTATTGGGTGATTGGAGGTGTTGTGTATTAGTGTGTCAGTTGTAGTTGGTTTTCTGTATATACTGAATTTGTGCCTGTGTTCTAGTTTTGTGATGGAGAGGTCTAAGAAGTTTATGGTATTGTGTTCGTATTCGGCAGTGAAGGTTATGTTTTTATGTATTTTGTTTATGTGCGTTAGTAACTGTTCACATTGTCTTTTGTTTCCCCTGTATAGTATTAGAATGTCATCAACGTATCTGTGTCAATATAGTATTTTATGTGAGTGTCTGTCATTGTTTGTGAGTATTTTTGTTTTTTCTAAGTGTTGGAGGAAGACTTCTGCTAGAATGCTGGATATGGGGGAGCCCATGGGTAGGCCATCGTTCTGTGTGTAGTATTTATTGTTATAAGTAAAGTAGTTTTGTTTTGTGATAATGTTCAGAGTTTCTGTTATTTCATTGATAAGTTCGTCTGGTGTGTTGTTCTGTTTGAGTTTGTTTTGTAGGATGGTGATTGTTTCAGAAATGGGGATGTTTGTGTACAGGTTTTTAATGTCAAAGGAGGCTAATGTGGCGTTATGGGGGACGTGTATGCCTTTTATTTTTGTTACTAGGTCAGTGTTGTTTTTTACTGCAATGTTGTTGTCTATTTGTGTGTGTTGTCTAATAATTTTGTCTAGATATTTTGCCAGTTTGTGTGCAGGGGCATTACGGTAGTTGATAATGGGGCGGATCGGAATGTCTTCTTTATGGATTTTGGGAAGCGCTTGGAGTGTAGGTGCTGATGGTCGGATTTGTTTCATGTAGGGCTTTTGTTTATGTGTCATAATGTGTTTGGCTTTGTTGACTATTTGTTTTACTGAGTTTTGGTATCTGTCGGTGGGGTCGTGTTTTAGTTCTGTGATGTTGTTCTGTTCTATGAAGTCTCGTACTTTTTTGTGTAGATTGTCTGTGGGGATAATTACAGTCGTGTTGCCTTTGTCAGCTTTTACAAATGTGATGTTGTGTTTGTGTGCCTTTTCCCTCAGTTTGATGGCTGTGTGTATTTCTGAGTTGTGGTTGTTGTTGTCTGGTGTTTTATGTACTCCTATTGTGTTGTTTATATTATGTCTTAATGTGTCTTGATGTTCTGGTGCTGTGTTTTGTATATTTGTTTCTGTGTCAATTATGAGCTTTGTTAATGTTTGGTTGTTATGTTTGTAATGTATGTTATGTTTTAGGCCTTTATCAAGGAGTGTTTGTTCGTTTTTTGTGAGTGTGACGTTCGTGAGGTTCACTGTACGTGGGTAGAATTTGTGCGAGGGAATTATATCTGTTTTGATTGGTGTCAGGTTTTTTATTTTTCTGTCGTGTTTTGTCTGTACGTTATGTATTTGTTTTTTTGTCCATTCATTTGTGTGATGTATTAGTTCAGTCATGTAATTGTGTCCGTATGTGTTGGCGATATGTAGGTGTAGTGTTAATGCTTTGCGATTAAGGGCGTCTTTTTTCTTATATAGTTGTTTAATTGATTCTTTTATGTATGTTCTTTGTGCGATGTTTTGTGTTATTCGGGCGGCCTGGTTGTTATGTTTAATTTTGATTTGAGCATATTTAGGTGTTAGTGAATTGTTTATGCATGTTTTGTTGAAATTTATGTGAGCTACAATCTTTCTAACCTTCAAAGTTGTGAACTTGTACGCTTGGACGTTGGCTCGTCTTGCTGAGTTAAATTCTTGGATTTCGTTGACCATGACGTGTCCGTTACTTAACTAAATATCACTATAATATTGACGACTCGGAACACTAAGTTTTTTATAAGTAAAAACGTAAAGTTTTACCTTACAGCCTAAACCGGCTTTCACCTATAGAAGGCTTCATCAGAGGCTGTCGTTAGTAGCGCTGCTCGTCTTGTTGTTGGCGACGAGATAGTGTTTCGAAAGATTGAAGCTGTGTGTGTGTGGTGAGATGTGTTCGAATAATGCGTGCGATTTGAATTGTGTCTGTTCGTTTAGGATGTCGTTTTTATTTCAAACGCATTATTCGAACACATCTCACCACACACACACATCTTCAATCTTTCGAAACACTATCTCGTCGCCAACAACAAGACGAGCAGCGCTACTAACGACAGCCTCTGATGAAGCCTTCTATAGGTGAAAGCCGGTTTAGGCTGTAAGGTAAAACTTTACGTTTTTACTTATAAAAAACTCAGTGTTCCTAGTCGTCAATATTATAGTGATATTTACTTAATTTTGATAAACAAATTATCCTTATAAGAAGCTCATAATAATCCACTGTAGAAACGTAGATGAAATATCTATAAATGAAGAGGCTATTTTAACGGGGTGGTGGTAATTTTCTATTAATGAAAATCGTAGTTGAAGACGGAGGGGGGAATTTTTTATATGTGTACTACGTTATCGGCAAAAAAGAAGTAGTTCTTTGTTAAAATTCCTTCCCGAGCTGTTTAGCCGTAGTCCAATGTTTTCTGCAAAACCAGAATTTTCGGCAGTGGCATCAACTGCCATCATCAGTGAAAATCGAGTGCGAAAACGTGAGGTGGTATACGTTAGTGACCACAGTACTGTGGTTAAGGCTGAAGTAATAGAAAGAAGTAGTTTCAATGGAAATATTTCATTTCGAAAATGATTTAAAATATAAATCTTAGAACATGGAAGTCATGTATTGATCTCCATACCAATATTTTATAAATATTAATAATTGTAAATTTTATGTTGTTAAATTAGAGTAAGAGAATGTACAATTTTTATAATGAGTAAAATGATACAAATAACAGTACTCGCAATAACACAGAGTCATTTATAAAGAATTAATGACGTCATAACATAACTTGCAAAATTTTAATTATTTTTGAGTATTATAATATATTATTGATATTTTATTACTTTAATATTTGACTGATATTTACGTACGCAAAGTAAAGTACTGATTAAAATAAATGATTTAAAAATAAATGCATTTTTTATAAGAATATATGAGCAAGTCGTGAGCACATCTTTATATCAAATAAACTTATATTTATTCGTGTTTATGTTTACATATAAATTTATATTTGTATTTGAAAAGAGCAAGTCGTGAGCACATCTTTATATCAAATAAACTTATATTTATTCGTGTTTATGTTTACATATAAATTTATATTTGTATTTGAAAATTATGGATATTTAGGTTAATGATATTTGCATAGTTACAATAATTATGTGTATGCTGAGCACACATAAAAGAGGAAAACACTTTATGCGAATAATACTGATGAATTTTAATTCGTAAGTTGAAATTTGTATTTAATAAAAATTTAAATCATTTTCCATATTCAATATGATTTAAGAAGTGTTATTATTTAAAAAAAACACCTTTACATCTTTTCCCGTTATTATACGGGATTATACGGGTGTTGCAACTTTACAACAAGTATTACACACTCCTTCGCCGATTCGGAGGGTCAGTTGTATATTTCTCTTCCCAACAATTCTCTTCTCTCTATACAAAATTAGTTTTATTTCTGTACTCGGTGCGAAACATGTGTTCCGATTATGCTAGTAAAATTAACAATTCTTCACTCCTTTTAATTCCTAGTGTTTTACTGGCGAATCTACTATCTCTGTGAAAGTGTTGGTCTACTTTAAGTACCAATTCGTGTTGTGTAAATGTGAGTCTTAAATGTTTACTTCTTTCGACAAGTTGGATTACATACTCCTCTAAGGTAAGTCTACAATTATGTTGACATTTACCATATTCTAATTGGTCTCGTATTTGTTTTTGCGTGTGAATATTCCAATAGCAACCTTCAAATGAGTTTTCAAATTGTTCGTTAGCAGTTAAATTATATCGAGCATTCGTGTACCATCTTGCAGCAGAACCTTGAAATTGTTTACTAATAAAGTTAATTTTCTCTTTATAAGTTAAAGCATTACGTGTTAACTCCATCTCTTGTTCACAGTTCAGTAAGCATTCAATTTGATTGTCTCCCTTTAATCCTTTGAAGACTAACAATTTTGTCCTTTCATCACTTTGTGTTGGATACACCATCATTTGCGTTGGTCCCCTCTTCAGTTCCGTTTATAGACGTTAATCTTTTGCACGTTGATTTTTCTTTAGTGTATTTATTTCACTTGAATATTGTTTTGTGGTTTTAGTAGACTCGACTACGGCAGTTTTCAACATCATTGTTCTGGCTTCCAACTCGTGTGTCTTATTGATGTCTTCATGGACTTGTTCACTGACTGCTTTTATCTCCAGCTCCTGCTCCTGCTTTGATACAACAAACTTCTCATTTTAGTGTTCCGCTACTTGATTCACACTATGTTTTAATTCTTTTAACCATTCTGCTTTATATTCTTTAAATGTATTCTCTATCTTCAAAGCTTGTTCGTTTAGTGACTGTTCTACTCTAGTTTCTAATATTTCTATTCTGGTATTAGTTTCTTCGAGTTTTGTCGTCACCTGTTCTTTAATGTTATTGAATTCAGCTTTAAATTCGGCTTTAACTTCGTCTTTATTTTTCGCTAACTCAGCTTTAAATTCTTCATTATTTTTCGCTAATTCAGCTTTAAAGTCGGCTTTAACTTCCTCACTATTCTTTTGCATTTGTTCCTGGAGACTCCTAAACATAGCCTCAATATCAACTCCTTTCTGCGGTGTAGCCATTTCGTTAAATTTAAATTCGTTTTTTTTATTAATTATTATTGGTAAACCGCGACTCGATTGGTTTTTATTTAATATTGTTTATTTCTGTATATTTCATTATAAATTATCTCATACCAACAATTTCTCTCCTCTTTAAATTTTGTTGACCGCTAGTTGTGGAAAAAAAAACAATATTACAATTACAATACAATAATATTAATAACAATAATAACAATACACTTACTAATTCTGAACATGTATTATAATTAACATATATCCAGCCATACTTTTGACACGCCAATTTATTATGGCACATTGAATAACGAGCCCCACGTTGGCCGCACCAATTTATTATGCAACGTTACAACAAGTATTATACACAATTACATTACTATGTACTCAAGGCAATTATAAAGTGTATTACACCGGCCAGGTCGCAGGATTCTTTTCTCGTTGCGTCAAGTATAAGTAGCACAATAATTAAATTATTTTCAAAGAGGAGTGAGACGTTGTTGACTGAAATAATTAATTATAAACGATTGAAAATAATCATTCTTTGATTTATTAACATTAATAGAAAAATATCAAAATTTCCAATGTTGGATCAATAAATATTTACTTTTATAAGCTTCACAAATATAATGTAATCTGCTATGCTGTTCATAACATATCAAAAATATAAACAACCATATAATCTTACTACCTAAACAAACATGTTAAACAAGTTATTTAAATCCTTTTCATTTTTGTGAGTCTGAAATTAACTCATATTTTAATAATAATAGCAGCTCATTTACAAACAAAATAATATTAAGACTCAAAAATAAAATTTATTGTTGCTATAAACAAAATAAAATAATATAACATATAGTTCCAATCTATTATTTATTTCTACTGACAAACCCATATTTTTAACATACAACAAAAGATTGGTATTTCTTTTCTAAATTTTCTTGTTAAATTAAATTTTCTTATTTAACTACTATTTAACTTTAAATTTTAATTATTTACTGTTCATAGGTAAGTTCTTTTCGAGAGCTTTTTCACAACAAAAAATGTAATTTTTTTTTATCACCTGCATATATCTACCGTTACCGTTCCGTGTGTGCGTGCGTCCAGGATCCTGAGAATTTGATGATGATGATGATGATGATTATGCTGATGCTGTGTTCGTTGTCTCTACGGGTTGTTGTTGGTGATGCTCCAGAGTTCCTCCATACTTCTTGGTGTGTGTGGTAAAGTGTGTGTGCTCCTGTTCGGTCGGTGAACCGGCAGCGTGACGTTGTGTGAAGATTTCTTAAGTCTGAGTCCACCCAAAATTGCTGGTGATATTTATACTGGACAGCGATCTGGCAGGTCCAGGCCTGTTTTCGACATGTTAGATATTGTCAGTTCGTGCAAAGCGTCTTTTAAATTACAAATAACTTTTTGGTTCATTTTCGCGATTTCAGGAACATCATCGTAGCATGAGCGATATCATTGTTTGCGTAATTTTTCTCTGGTCACTCACATATACCACACTTATTAATCATTATTTAATTACAATATTAATTAACATTACATTACTTGGCGTCTTTATTAGTGCACATTTTTGCAATAATTTTATATCACCATACTCGTAAAAATGGTGTCTTTATAATTAGGGTAAGTCTTTGTTCACAGGTTTAAAACATATTAATTTGTTTATTTTAATCCGGTTAAAACCTGACTCATTGACAACCAACAAATCGTACGTGTCTCCCCTTCTCGTTGTTCAATGCAGGTCGGAACTGGCATACACACACATACACACAAACGCTGTATTTTACGCTACCGAAGCAGGTGTCACTTTTGACAGGCCCCAGCCAGTATTCTCCCGCACAAAATTGTTTAAAACTGTTCGTCGTATTCTTTTTACATTAATAATTTAGAAAACATACCGCCCTTGGCAAATATGCAAATATATGTATTGTTGCAATATTTAATGCTACTACTACTACTACTACTACTACTACTACTATTACTACTACTACTACTACTACTACTACTACTACTACTACTACTATTATTATTATTATTAATAATAATAATAATAATTTAAAACAATCATAATTTTAAGTTAATTTTATTTAATATATATTTGCTCTCCGAGTCTATCTTCTTTGCCGAAGATCTCTTTTGCGAAGCGTGTCGTACAGTTCCACATTTCCTCACCTTCAATCATCGCCTTGACGATGTTATACGGAGAGATCCCCCTGCCAAATATACTCTGGCAGCAATCTCCTGTGTTGTTATAATCTATTGGAGACGAAGAAAGTATGGCTGACATCGTTGGCAGCTCCCGGGAAGTACAGGCATGCTGATGATTCGGCATATCCAACATTCGTCAGATAAAATTGAAAATACCCGGGTCCAGTCAGATACTATAAAGTAATAATACATCTTCCCATGCTTCCTCACACGTCACAACTGCACCTGCTTAATAATGCACCTTCATGTCCAGCCACATCGCTATTCTTGCTCCCAAACTCTCTGCCAGCTCTCCATCATCTGACATCGTGGCTCTCGGCGTGCAGCTTCACCACCTAACTCCATTTTCCTAAAGAGGGTCGATTGGAATTTATCCGTCAATGTTTAATGCTACTACTACTACTACTACTACAACTACTACTACTACTACTACTACTACAACTACTACTACTACTACTACTACTATTAATAATAATAATAATAATAATAATAATAATAATATTAATAATTTAAAACAATCATAATTTTAAGTTAATTTTATTTAAGTCATTATTAATTGTGCGTTACAATTATTTACTACACTTAAAATTATTCTTGTTTCCAGTCATTAACAGTTCAATCAAATTGGCGCTCCTAATATCTACGCACTTTATATATCAAAATTACTGACTTTATCCACTTCTGAGTTGTTTACAAATGTTACTGTACCTCGCTCATAACCCGCAGACCATGTCACTTTTGCAGCCTGCAATCAACAGAAGATTAAGGAGACTGGACATCCGACCTTTAAGGTAAACGAGGTTACACCGCTGGATGGAACGTCATCTAGTTTTACGTTTATACCTAACGTTTATGTTCTAGTATATTGTATGCATACCTAATCACCAGATTAGCTTAGGGCATGTATTTCTGATTGCTAAGAAATAAATAACTAAAAGGTTTGTAAATAAATATAATTAAATATAATATATCTTTCTGTTTGGTGTTCTTAATGTTATATTATTTTAATTACCGGTGTTGTATCCTGCCATTTAAGATATCCTCATCAATAACGCCAAAGGTGCTTTTACATTAGCCACTCATGGCTTGATACTTCTACTACGTACGAGATGATTTTTGAGACATAAATATAATTTCTATAGTACATAGACCATATGCACCCTGTCTATGACGTCTATGGTACAATCGATTTATAAAATATATTAGAGTTTTAACAAACCTCTTGTCAAGTGTTTTAATATGAGTTTTGCTCTTATAGGTCACGTGTACAAAAACGATGACACCATCCCGATACCGGACTATGTAATATATTTCTATTGTTCACACAATTGAAAGCGAGACAGAATAGAATTCCAAGGGTTGGCTGTAATCCACCCTGCAGGGGCCATGGATATTTATTCAGTAGCAATTAACTTTTACACGTGAAATTACATATCGTTTTGGGATGCTTTCTGTCTTTCTACGCGAGCTTTAATATTTTTCTGCTCAATACTTTTGTGTGTATGCACGAGTTACAATCAGCGCGAGGTCCATAATTCTCTCAATTTGTATCCATTTGGACAGGTTGTACACATCTCCCACCAGTCGTCAGGCCATCCCTTACACAATCCGTCCACTACCGCGTGGGCCTGTCTCTCGTCCTCTCACCTTGTAACTCTCCATCAACTACACCCTTCTCCCAGAGTATGATATTTCTCTTTCCCTCACATAACCATAGCACTCTAGTCTTCTTCCTTGCAACTTTTTTGGCTTCGCCACTATCTTTATTGTTCCTTTTGCTACGCTGTTCTTGACCTTATACATCTGCTTGCTCCATACGTCTACATAAGCATTTTAATTTGTGCTTCATCAAGCTTTCTCCCTTGTGCTCTCCTCTCAAGCCAGATTTGTTCGTATTATTAAAGTTAATGTTAACATTATATTGTATACATTTTAATATTAACATTATTACTATTATTATATTTAATTTGTTAATTATTACTATTTTTTTAAACAGCTTAAAATATATAAAATTAAAATAATGTCTTACTTTGTCATTTTAAATGTATATACGATAATTGTAACAGCTTTTTGTACAAAAAATAAACTTACAAATAGTCCAAAATTAAATAAAGAATACTAAGTGTTAAAGAATATATACAGGTATTGTAATATGCAGAATTTATTATTGTATTAATTTTATATGAGAATCTGAATAAAGCAACGTACCCAATATAAAAACAAAATATACTATATAGTCTAAACGAATTAAATTAAGGGAAAATTAACATAAAGTACTTTGAATGTACTAAATTATGTTTTAATCATTATCGTCTTCACATCACGGCACAGGCAAGGTGCTGCTTGTTTCGCTGTAAAAGATCCTCCATCCATCTCTTCCTGTGTGTACCCACACCCCTGTGTCGTGCAGCTTTATATTTCTAAACTGTTTCGGTAAGCCTTGAAACTATAATTCTTTTTAAACTATAATTATATAGACTATACCACTATAACCGTCTCCCTTGCATCATCTCTGCTGTTGATATGCCATTAGTTTTATTACGTTGTTCCTAATTTTGTCCATTTTGGTCGCTCCACACATCCACCTCAGCATTTTTATTTCTGCTTTATCAGGATTTCCCCCTTGTGCTTCCCTTAGCGAGCTGCCATGTTTTCCAATACCATCATACTTGGTCGTATTATTAATGTTAATGTTATTATCATACTCTGTGTAATTTATTGTTAACATTATTACTAAAAATATACTTACTTTGGTAATTATTAGAAACTCTTTCCTCCAGCTTTCTTGTGCCTACAGGTTGTAATAGTAAAAGCTAATTTTCTTACATTAAATGTACATACATTTTCTTATTGTAACATCGTTTTATACATAAACTAACCTTATTATAGTAAGTACTTAATGTTAAAAACTATATACAGGTATAGTTAGATATAGAAATTAATAACGAATTAATTTCCAGTACGAATATTACAAGGCTATGAGGAAAACAGCATACCAAATATATCCTACCTAATAGCTGCTAACGAATTAAATTAAGATAAAAATAATGAAGAGTACTTTGAATAAACCAAATTATAATCTCTTTGATGTAATTTTTGCGGTCACATAATTTTCTTTAGTTCGTCCTATTCCCTCTGCTCTATTTATTTTATCTATCTCAAGAACTTTTCAATTTATCTCTTTACTGTGACAAGGATTTGTTTTTCACAGAAATGGCTGACCTAAAGTTTCTTTGTAAAATTCTTTTCTACGTAATATATTCTATAGTGTCTCTTATCTTGTCTTCTCAAGTAGATTTTACAAAGACGCAAGCACAAATAAACACGCGTTCGTACAGATAGATGTTCATGGTCAAATTCTGAATTTTACAAGACAAAGCTAAAGAAATTTTGCTTGTTTAGAAAAGAAAATCTTTTAGCACAAATAAAAAAAAATAAGCAAAAATAATCTACCAGTCATTTTCCCTATAATGTACACTCATTAAGGATAAAGTTATTAATCTTACCATCTTCAATCAGACGTAGAAGGAAACATTATTAAACTGTATTAGTATTATTTTCCAATAAATACTCACAAAACTATACAAGCTACTGAAAAAGTAGACTTGAATCTTCCGATTTGTAAATGAGACTAGTTTATTTCGTTGTACATCAAAGAGTTTAAGATATCAATAAAGCTGAAAGGAAGAAGGCAACGAAAAATAATCTACTTGTCATTGAATACAGCAACAATCACAAATTGGATCTATTGGTGTAATACCGCTGTTAATCACAGCAACACAGGTCTTCTAAACAAGGACTTGGTAGCTTTTGTATAAGTCAGTAACGTTGAGCGATTTACTTAGTGTGGATCGAGTCACTGTTGAGGCTTAGTGAGAAGTGTTGGCTGTGTTATAATTAGTGTGGAACTCTGTTACTTCACATTATTATGGAGTGTGGACAAATTTAACTTGAATTATTTTACGAGTACAATCTTGATGAATAACTTGTTGATTACAAACTGTAATTTGTGATTAATTAAAGCTGGTAATTAGTGACTTCATTTGTATCTGTATACTGTTTCTACTGTACTATACGACGATCAGGGAGACTGCCGTAACATATACTGTTAACAATAACTATATTTGTGATACTATCCATGTCCTCACAGCGGCATTGATATTTATTTCATTTAACATTACAGTATGCCTTATTAACATTGATATTAATCAATGCTTATTCTATTACAGCGGATTGACATAACAAAATACGTACTGGACAATTATTAACTCAATGTGAAAACGGCAAGTTAGTAACCTATTCATCCGACTGAGGATGGAGAAACGTTGTCCTAGTCTTTCGAAACAACTTCAACAAGATTATACTAGTACAATAATTAAAGTTAAAGTCCACACGCAGTAATAATGTCAAGTAATAGAGTTCCACACTAATTATAACACAGTAAACACTTTTCAGTAAGCCTCAACAATGGTTCGATACGCTCTAAGAAATCGCTCAACGTAACTGGCTGACAAAACCAGCTTCTATGGCTTATATAGGTAGCGAAGGTGTTCGAGAATAACTTTCCATTCTTACTGCCGTGTGCCAGCATAATGCGTATTTAAAGTGTGTTCTTGAACACTCTGGAAGGTTCTTTAGTGCTACGTGAGTGGACGCCCTAGATACAGACGAGGGTCGCTCGGCTAGTCAACAAGCGTGTTGAACGACACTCTCGACTGCCCTAGAGTGTTCCATATTTGCGGAACAATATGGTATTGACACACACACACACACACACACACACACACACACACACACACACACACACACACATGTATATTGTTATTTTCAAAAGAATGAAGTAAAATATAATACAGTAAAAATATTAGTACTCATGAATTTCAAGTAATTATTATATTATAACATTAATTTTATAATGTTATAAATATTATTAACTTTAAGTAATATGTATCCATAAGACTTTATAGATATTTTAATTATATAATATTAACATAATAATCAAAATAATGCGTAATAATAATTATTATTCTTTATGTAACATGTTAAAATACGTTTACACAAATGAGCAGTGTGTTTATGTGCTTGAGTATGGCCCGTACGGAGGTCCTGATAGGGACAATAAAATCTGCAATACATCGATACAAGTTTTTCAAAAGCTGTGTCTATTCACTGAACGACACTTAGAAACCATTTCGTCATGTAAGAATCACATTTTCTTTGGAGAATGCTTCTTGTCAGCAATGCCCGTTAAAGTTAAATAAATTGAAAGGGTGTAATTAGTTTCTCCGTGTTTTCTTATTCTGCTGTGCTGGAAGAATCCCACATGAATACGGTTGTAGTCACTCACTGCGTTACAAGGAAGCAACACATAAATAAACACAGAATAAAAACAAAGTAGGACAAACAAACACATTCCCATACAAACAAATGTTACCAATGAAAGATTATGTAAGGAAAATGGGAATGTAGAGTGACAGAAGTGAAGCAAATGAATACAAATATCCTCTTGGGGAAAGAAACGACTAGAACAAAATATGATGCACATGGCGCTGCATTTGTCATAATGTTTTGCACAATAAAAGTTATACCGTATTGCACTGTATTACAAAATGATGTAGGTTCGCGAGACGATGTTTTTGACAAAGAAATGACTACACCATTGCTCCCTAAGTAATAACTTTCTTACGCGGCCAAATAACACGTTTTCAAGCCAGGACAAGGCAGACTTATAGTCCGATCAATTCGGAAGAAGAAGAGGAATCGGTCAACAGGGAGACAGCTTAGTTATTACTCAAGTACAATAAAAAAGAGGGTCTAGGAAGAAAAGCTATATCTTCACTTGAGCAAAGCCCAACTAAACAAAATATAGAATAAAATAAAACAAAAACACCAAACGAACAAAAGCCACCTCCGGTAGTAATAACTAATGTTGACAATTATCAGAAAATTAAAAATTAGCTTCAAAGAAAAAATTTAAGATTTAATGCTATATTTATGTGTAATAATCAACTTAAAATAAATTTAATAACAAAACAGTGTATCGCGAATTAACTAAAACAATGAACGAAGGAAAACAAAAATGGCACACTTACAAAAACAAACAGGACAGGCCAATAAGAATCATGGTTAGAGATATGCATCCAACAATCAAAACAGAAGAAAGTAAAGCCAAACTCAAGCAGAAAGGGTTCAAATACTAACAGCAGAAAATAAATTGAAAAGAATAAAGAATAGTCAATATAAATATACTAGGCTGCCATTATTTATGTTAAGGTTTGACAAGTCCGAAGACATTATGAAAATTCATGAGTTACATGAACTAGCTAACATAAAAGTCAGAACAGAAATGTTTGAGACGGGAAAATTAATCCCTCAATGTAAAAGATGCCAAAGATGTGGGCATAACCAGAAATATTATCAGCGTAATCCAGTATGCGTAAAATGCGCAGGAGACCATCTTACTGCAACATGCACAAAATCCAGAAACACACCATCGAGGTGCTCAAATTGTGCTGAAGCCCATCCAGCATATTATAGAGAGTGCTTTATTGCCATAGCATTACAAAGAATAAGAGAAAAACAGACACAATAAAAACGTTTAAATCCAGATGGACGACTGAACAAGTCTCGTACGCCTAATTTACACAAGGATATAACAGAAAACAAAATAACCTTTCACAGCAGCCCAAACCAAATACAGATATATCACAAATGATGCAATAGAAGATGCAAATGATGAACCAGTTTGGTGAGAGACTAGTTCGCTTGGAAGCTAGAACGACAGGTGTAATTCCAAAAAGAAAGTAATGTGTAGACAGGCCTTAAAAATAGTAACATATAATGCCAATTGCATCCGGAACAAGTTCCATCTATTGAAAATTCTCCTAAATTTACAACAGATTGTTGTGGGCCTGATTTCAGAAACACATCTAACAAAGGAATCTTACATCAATTTAAAAGGCTTTAAAGTTTATAGCACTATTCACCCAGACAATGATGCAAAGGAAGGAAGTGCGATTTTCATTAAGGACTCTATAAATCATTACGAGGATCATCCGATACAAAGTAAAGAAATACAACTTACTACAATAGTGATGAAATCTACCACACAAAATGTTAAAATTGGTGCAGTTTTAATTGTGTGGTAACGCAATTTTAACTGCCCCCCAAGACACAATCTAAAACTAGAACACTGCAAAAGGCTTATACAGCACATGAGTGAAGATTTATAGTGGGAGGAGATTTTAACGCCAAACACACCAATTGTGGAGCATGGGTGACCAATACAAAAGGAAGTAAATTAAAAATAGCATTTAGAGGAGCAGGATGTAATTTTCACTCGACAGAGATGCTAACATACTGGCCAACCGACAGAAACAAAAAAGATACAGACTTACTGGACTTTTTTATCTCGAAAAAGATCTCACCAGATTTTATTGAAATAAAAGAAACTTTTGATTTAGATTCTGATCATTCGGCTTTTAACTTAAAGCTGAGCTTAAAATTACCCTCTAACATTAAGGTCTTGCGCTAGAGCGTGATGTATGTGGCACTCTCTAGTTTGGCACAAATTCATTCTACTCTTCCCCATACCTAATCTGGCTCTCCTACACCACACACACTCAACAAACACAGTTGTTCTCTCTATACTATGTGCCTCCACCTTCTCAGCAGCCGACCTGGACTGGCGTGCGTCTTTACAATCTTTTTTCAAACCGAATAAAGGAGGCTACTCACCATACCAGCCCAAAACGTATCCTATAACACAGGCCTCAAACATTGCAAAAAAAGTTCTGCAAAGTTCAGACTTATGAGCTTTAGCCGTGACACTCTAGATAAAACGTATTACAGATTTTCTCTCCCACACTTTGTGGTTTTTGTAAATAGTAACAATGTCTTCTGGTTATCAAAGGCCAAATACTTCTTTTAAAACCAAACGTTTTGCCCATACCATGATGAGTCATTTTTAATGGCTCGACTGAGACAGAGCACAAAGTCTTGATCCAGCCCTGTCCATACAACAAGCCCCGCCCACAATGTCACTTGAAGCCCATCATTCATAACAAGTTACCCCGTCCGATAACATAAAATATTATTTTAGAAATTGAAACATTAACACAAATAAAATATTTACCTCCAATAACATTTTATCAATGTTATTTTAGTGATGCAATTCTGTATCCTGTTTTTTACTTCAGTGTTCCTTAAGGAAATGGAAGTATGATGATGGCATTTAAATTAGCGGGCTACTTTTTTAGTCTTATGACGAACGATAACTGCCGCACATTCAAACAGAATCAAATAATTGTTTGCATACGTTCCTGATTTGTAGAGGACGCAAGGCCTATTGTTTTTGGTGAAGATCGGTTAAGAGAAAGGGGTAGCTAACCAGCAACAATTCATGTTTTAACAAGAGTAATTTTTTTATGACGAACGATAACTGCCGTAAATTCAAACAGAATCAAATATTTTTTTACGTATGTGGCTGAGAAAAAGTACTCAAGGCCTATTGATTTTGGTAAAGATTGACTACGCGAAAAAGGTAGTTTACCTGCAACGTTTTATGTTTTAACAAGAGTAAAGTATTTAATTTTGACAAATAAAATATCCTGATAAGAAGATCATAATAATCCACTGTAGAAACGTAGATGAAATATCTATAAATGAAGGATGCTAGTTGAACGGGGTGGGGGTAATTTTCTATAAATGAACATTATAGTTGAAGAGGGAGGGGATAATTTTTTATATATGTACTACGTTATCGGCAACAAAGAAGTAGTTTGTTGTTAAAATTCCTTCCCAGGCTGTTTGGGCATAGTCCAATGTTTTCTGCAAAACCAGACGTTTCGGCAGTGCCATCGACTGCCATCATCAGTGAAAATCGAGTCCGATAACGTGAGGTGGTGTACGTTAGTGACCTTAGTACTGTGGTTAAGGCTGAAGCAATAAGTAGAAAGAAATAGTTTCTGTGGAAATATTTCATTTCGAAAATGATTTTAAATATAAATCTTAGAACATGTAAGTCATGTATGGTTCTCCATACCGATATTTCATTTAGTGGGATGTTGCTTCATCTGTGTATCATGATTTTGATGGCAGAGTGTTTGTTCATGTATATTAGATTAGGTTAGGTTAGATTAGGTTGTGACAAATGTTACGTTATTTACATGATGTAGTGTTCTCTTCATTTTTTTCCCCAGAAGAACATTTGTAATTTGTATCCATTTGCTTTGCCTCCGTCACTCTTCATTTATATGTTTGTAATGTATTTTAACCACAGTAATATTAGTTTTATGAATATGTCTTTGTATATGCCAGTTTATCTTTATGCTGTGTTTATTTATGTGTCGCTACTTGTTCCGCCTTATTCCTGTGGGATTTTCCAGCACACCAGAATAAGGTAAAACACACGGCGAAACAAATTACATCTTTTCTTTACAATTTTATTTGACACGCATCCCTCACAAGGAGCATTCCGCGAAGAAAATTTCATTCTCGTGTAACGAAAGATTTTGTGAGCCTTGGTCGGTGAATAGGCATACTTTTTGAAATACTTTTATTATCACTATTTCCTTATTTTTTATTGTCACTAATGTTTGTAGGGTTTATTGTTACTATCAGGTTCTGTGTTCGGCCCTAAAAAAAGTGATTAACGCATACTCAAAGTTATAAGTGTGAGTGTATATGTTACATAAAGATTAACGATTACAATTACTCATATTCTTATGTTAATGAGATATAAATATATCCCTGAAAATACTTAATGATTACACATTATCATAACATAATACTACTTACAATTACATGACTTACAAACATATTATTTTTATAGAATAAAAATTATCTGAAAACTTAATAATTGGTAACGTTTCTCAATATTACATTTTATTTAGTGAAAGAATCGCCATATACTTATTGTAGCAATTTTTTTTTCTTTGTGTAGCGTATATACAAATATTAACACAATAAACAGTCTGTATATAAATAGATCTATTAATTACTTTGTATTGAAGGCAAACAGGTCGGGACGATGTCAATAAAATTTTTGTCTATTCATTGACTGAAAGTGACGAAACTTGCATAATTCATTAGTTCAGTGCCACTACTAAACTAGCGTCATTCTTGCAATAGTAAATGTGGTATGAAACAACAAAAAATATACAGCGTTTAAGAGACAGGAAACTGAAGACTCCTGTGTGCCTTCAAGAGACAAAAATTCCTACTTTTCGACAGGAGTACGGGAAACATACAAATTATATTTGCACAAGTCGGGAATCTACTTTCCACAAAAATAAGTTTGTTGACTTTTAGAAGTTTTTCTTTGCAAATGTAAAGGTAGTTTATATAAAATGCAGTTTTGCTTATACCCAAGACACTTGGAATTTAAGAAAAGAACAAAAGAATCGTTAACGTTTGGAGATGAAATTTATAAAACATTTGTTGAACACGTCATGGACAGAGTAGTGAGTGTCAGATGATGAAATCTAACAGGAGTAGGCTAAAAAGAGACTCTTCTTAAAAGAATTGTCCTGAAACAATAAATAATATTTATTGCTGCTTATCAGATGGTTTACTACCTCGTTTAAAAGAACTACCGAGAATTTATCATAAGGCAAAACAAACCTTCATACAAGGTCAAGACAAGATCAAAACAAGAAGAAAATGTAAGGAAATAAAAACGATAGAGGAAAATGTACCGCTTTGAAACGAAGGAGATATTAGACTTAACGGCTTGCGGTTTGAAGAGACAATGCTTGAGGTAACTGATCTTATTATCATTAAATTCACCGTTAAGAAAATATTCCGAATTCAAGATACTGTTTTAATTAGAACATATGTATAGGCTTTCATCGTATAGCATACTGGGAAATTACATTTTATTTTAGAGTGTTCTCTAGATAAGTAAAATGCTTCACAGTAAATTTAAAAGGCATAAATCTTGTATCCTAAATTCGTCCGCTTTTGGACAATTGGGTTTAAAGAACGTTGTCTTTTGAATCCAAAGTTAATAACTTAATTTCAAAAAAGGAAAATTAAATATTAAAAATTACTAGATGCCACTGTTTTACTTTATGGAAGTAAAACGTTGGTTACGACCACAAAATTTTAGAAACCCCAATGTTTTGAAATTAATTCCTGACACTCAATGAAGAGTGACCTAATTTGTGAGAGTTGACAGAATTAGAATAAGGACATTCAAAACAAAGTAAGCGTACAAAACATTAATAACAAAATAAAAATCTCAAATAGGTATAAATTGAAAGAGCTTTTAAAAATGATAGTTAACAAAGCACTGCCAGATCAAACTGTTAAATGGAAAGTAAAATAACATATACATGCACGATAATGAACAAAAGATTCACTCATGTATACACATTCAGTCTAATAGTGATGCTGTGTTTGATTTTACGTTTATTCGCCTATAAAGGGGTCCACACACTATCAGTTTTACTGCGCAGTTTTTCACGTGTGACGTCATGTCTCAGAGATAAACTGTGTGAACTGCGCAGTTTAGGCAGATGTTTACGCAGTTTACAGGCATATGGTACTGGATCCTCTTTTGCCACGATAAACTGCACATTTCACTTAGCCAAACGTACAGTTTGCTCACACGACACGTGGCTGACACTCGGCCATTACCATGGCCTTATCAAAAAAAGAAGCACTCTTCGCATTTACTGAAGCCTATCGGTCGCTTCTCAGCTGTGGGATATCAAAATCCCCTCAAATTCCAACCGTGTCAAAAAAAATTACTGCATACAATGTATGGACTAAAAAATTGGAATTTGTTTAGCCTGACGCGACTCATGACAGTGTTGTAAAAATAATTAATAACCTCTGATCCGCTTTTCGAAAAGAGCTAAAGAAAGTTAATGATTAGACAAAAATGAGGAGCTCCAACTGACGATGTGTATGTCCCGACTCGACGGAACTGACGAAACTAAGTAAAAAACTGGGGAAAAAATAACATGTCCCTACACTTTCAGTTCAGTTCATTACACAGTTTTTTATCCAGTTATTTAGGGCAGTTAAGTGCGAAGTAACACTGAGAGTGTGTTGGCCGTTAAAGAAGAACGATTGCGAGATTGTTCCACGGCTTCGTTATGCTTGCTTGACGAATAATCGACTACCATCTGGAAGGCGTAGCAAAGTCTAAAGCTTCTGGAATTACGTCGTTAACGGGCCTTGTAAACATCACTGGCATTCGTCTACACTCGTTGTTTGCCTATCCTGAAGGCGTAAGAATATTTTACAATACAATGTGTTCCAGCATCAATTTCTTCAATAAGTCATCTTCTGTGGGTTTCGTTTGGGCATATTTATTTTGCTAGTATCCTATAGACAAGTCGTAATTATGGGGATGACAGGCAACACACTTAGTGTGGTAGTTACGCAACCCTGGTTGCAAGGTCTACTTAATGGCGTACTTTTGCTACATTCCGGCTTTTTCTGCGCTTTCAGGATGTTGATCAATTTATTGTGGCAACTGTACTGCAACTGGACTTCTAAGCTACGCCACTCCTCCTGGCGTATATAAATGGAGCAGGACTACATGTTGTGAGTTATACCACTCATTACGTATTTAACAGATAGGCAATAATTTGTTTCAAAAGTCTTTCATTGCCTGTCTAGGTAACTTTATATTCAACGTACTGTTACGATGGTTCCCTCATCGTCGTATGGTACAGTGGAGACCAAAATACAACACACCAATTAAGTCACTAAAAACCATCTTTAATTATCACAAATAACAGATTATAATCAAATCGTACAATATTTCTAGTTTTGTCCACACGCAATAATAATGTCAAATATAAAGAATTCCGCGCTATAATCACTTTTCACTAATACACCACTTGCGACGCACTCGTATATCGCCCGACGTAACACTGAATTATAAGCGGCAGGTATGGGCTATTTATAGTCTGCAGGGCTCCATAAATGCGTCCTTAACAAACACGTGAAAATTCTAGAGAATACGTCAGCGCTGCCATGGGAGGAACACACACCGTTTGCTAGCCGAGAAGCTTCTAGAAGGACACCATCGTACGCTCGAGGCGTTCCGCATTACGTAATATTGCCTCGCATGTCAAGCGTCACGTACGCATTACAGCTACGGGAATAGCCGACCAAAGAGTAGAACAGCGTTCTCTAATGTACCAGAATGTTGCGTAATAGTGTAACACTTTTTCCGAATTACGTATCAATACTTTAATATTCTATTGTGGTAGTCCGTAATAGGCAATTCATAATTAGACTAGTAATTCTACGAGTGTTCTGTAATCAAAATCTGTATTAGCAAATAACGACTTCTCTTACGTTCACTAACTTAGGCCACTGTTACCATGTCACAATTCCCAGTAATACTTGTCACAGTGTTGAACAACGATGGCTAAATACCGTTCCTTTGAAATGTAGGAGTTCTTTTTAAATTTTCCTGTCTTCACCCCCTATAATATCCCCTCTTCTGTGTCCCTCGTCTATACCTTGACGCTGCATTGACGTTCCCCTCCATCTTTAGCGTCCTGGGCTACTCAGTTTTGGCTGTTTTTTATAGTTTTTTTTTTATTTTGGCATTCTCATCAGCATTTACCGACATTCATTTGGGTGTTTACATTGAGGCGCACATACACACCTACACACTACTCATTCTTCCGAGTGCCACCACTTTCTCCGCCACCGGCCAGCTCTGGCGTACGTCTATTCTTAAATCTACCATACAGCTGAAAGGGGCTTCGCCCAGACCATACCAGCACTTGACCCCATCTATGTATAATAACACTGGATTTCCGGCTGCGTATACTGAATTCGGTCCGCTCAACTCTACGCTCTCCCCACCACATCAAGGCAAAAGCCACTTCGCTTGCATACTCACAGTGTTATCTTAAAATTAGTTTAACCGATTTGATCGTCATAAAAAGTCTTATAATGAGAATTGTGTATTTCATATCAATCAGATTAAATGGAACACTTGATACTAATTTGAAAATAATGAAAATATAAATTTAATTTCTGTTGTTCATAATAGAAGTTCGTACATTTTTTTCATCAGTGCTGATCTATGAACAACAAACAAGTTACCGGTAACATTAAAGTTATGCATATACATTTTCGCTAACTATACCGGTTTGGTAAAACGTAATAATTACCTCTTTTTTGTAATAGTTTTTTTTTTCAATAAATAAATGAAACTGACTAAACAAGAATAGTAATGAAAACGAAATTGTTTATTACATAGTTTTGTTACACTGATGATTATTTACAACGGAAAATCTTAGTTTACAGCCTATCTGCATTACTAACAATACATCTTATTATTTCCAATCAAAATATATTACATTTGTTACAAAACTTCAGGATCTTAGATTATGAATAGCATATTGCAATTCTGGGGTAAATATTGCTAAATAAAACTAACGTAGTTAATTTTTGACGCACACCAATTTTCGTAAACATAGCTGATGATGTCTTTAGCTATACTAAAGCATGTAATTTTGTAAAATAAAATACCTATTAACATTACTAACCTCATTTCATGAGTGTCTTCACCATAAGCCTTATTATAAGTATGACCTTTAAATATGTTATTAGTAAAGGTTGTTCACACTAATATAATAATCTTTTTTATATCTAAATTGTTTTTCTCAATGTTTTGTTTATTGTTCAAAAGGGAGTACATAAATTTTACTACCCTGAGTACATCTGAGAAAGCCCTGTCCACATTTCCTTTTGAAATATAATCAACAAAATGGGTGTACGGGTTAAGGTTGATGCCATCGGCTATCACTAGTCTTATACATTCTTCATATTTCAGCTTACAACTAATTTTTCTGACAGTGAACCAGACAAGTAGAAAACAATATTATCATTGTAATAAGAGTTTTAATTTTCCAGCAAACATTTAATGTTTTCTTTGTCTTCTTCATAGACGTTGACTGAGTTTAAGTCCACTGTTTATTCTGCGTCTGCAAAACCCATAACAGTTTTAGAATGTCATGTCAAAGCTCAAACAGTTGCTTTTGTCAGAGGCTTTAACGCTGTTCCTGAACACAAGTTTCCTCAAGGCCCATTGAACCTGCTTGAAATTAGGATTGTTATAATGTCCTCTTCGAGAACTAAACAGTAAAATAACAGGTCCAAATGGTTTTGAGAAAACTTGTAAGTCAAAATATACTTGAATTGTAAATCATTTAATAATCTGTTTAACAGTATCTTTATTGCGTTTGTAATAAATCCACGTGCAAAAATGTTTTCCTAGGGTCCCGCAAAACCTGAATATTTTCAATTTTTAACGTCGTTAAATATGTCAAAAAATTATGTAACATTTTATTGTCATTTTCTAAATTCTTCTTCTTTCTTTGCTGTTTGAATTGCTGCTTAAATGGATCCCTGCTGTTAAAATAATCGAACAGACTGTCTATATAACAATAATCAAAATTACATAACAGTTTCGTTAACAAACACGGATAAAATTTCCGAAATGAATTAAGTATGTAGTTAACAAAACACAGAAGCACGGCTGCAAACAATGTGTATACTTGTGCTGAGTGACGCCTTCTTGTCTTGTTGTGGTGGGGGATTGCTGCTTTCCGCCGGACCCTTCTTTGCGCTCTCACTCCCACATAGCGCGCTATCCAGTGTTATTATACATCGATGCTTGACCTCGGGACAAACCTGAAACTGCTTGAAAAAAAAACAGGCACACACCTAGCAGTGCGCGGTATCTGTCTGTCTATCTCTCTCGTTTTCTCTCTCATCGCTTCCCCCCCTCTCTCTCTATCTGTCTCTCTCTGTCTCTCTCTCTCTCTCTACCTATCTATCTATCTATCGATCTATCTTTCTATCTTTCTATCTATCTGTTTTGCTCTTTATTATGAACAGAAATTTACAGGATTTAATTATCTATATACTTATTTAAAAAAGCTATATTTCGGTTTCATATTCCATTTTCGAAAATGTCTTTCAGTCTTGACTAATGTATTATTCCACATGTTTGTTTTACCCTTGCTAAGATACACAATATTATGCATAATAAATTGTAGGTAACGTTAGAGCTATACCAAGACGTGTTTACATCGAAGCTGTACATCGTAAATCTTGCTTAGCGGTGACAGCATCAACTGTTGCGAGACAATTTATTATGCCACAACATGCGTAAGCACCTAAAATACTTCCTACTTTGAGAAATACAGGAAAATGTTAACTGAAATAGATATTTTCTGTACCATTTAAAAATGCCAAACTTAGGTGGAAAGAGCATGTTAAGAAGAAACGGGAAGAACTTGGTTTAAAACTGAAGAAAATGTGGTGGCTGCTTGGTAGACAACTGTGAGCTGTCGCTACACAACAGGTTGTTGATATACAAACAAGTTTAGAAACCAGTTTGGGTGTATGGTGTACAGCTTTGGGGTTGTACTAAGAAACATAATATTAAAATAATTCAGACTTTTCAAAATAAGGTTCTTCGCAGTATTGTTTTTTGCACCATGGTACGTAAGAAATAGTGACATCCATCGATATTTAAAACTGCCTACGGTTCCTGAAGAGATTAAACGGGTTGCAGATAAATAGGAAAGAAGACTTCATGAACACGTAACACTGATGTGCTACAACTGATAGTACCGAACTGGTCCGACGGTCAAAACATTCCAAAGATGTTTTTGTTCCATAACGAAAGGTCGCGGTTGAACTGGTCCGACGGGTAGTTGGCAGGTAGAGGCAGGAATTCCCGAATGGGTTACTAACCTAACCCCCCACCCCTCAACAACTGCGTCATTTCTCTAGACTCAGCGTCAGTTCTCAGACAGTCTCAGTGCAGTGTAGTACTAGTAGAAATATGTTGAGTCATGAGGAAGTAGGAGACGCATATGTGGAAGATTTTGAGCCAACTCAACCCCCATCTCCCAAAGTTGATAGGTTTGTCGACTATTTAATAGAAAACTACATTGACAACAATTCTACGTTTCCTCCAGAGATGTGGGCATCAGCGTCATTATCATGCGAGCGCACCACAAATGCCTGCGAATCTTTTCACGCAAAATTCAGAAAACATTTTAATCACTCCCATCCCAACATTTATGCTTTTATTGAAGCCATACAGAACATACAAACTGATGCGTACATTGCTATCCGGAGTTCAGCAAAACCTAGAACTATATACAACAGCAAGTACAAGAAAAGGCTTCAGTACTTGGAAACTTTACAGAAATACTATAGATCAGGCGACCCAAAGGAAAAAATATCGAAGTTGCAGTATATTAAGAGTGCTTCATACCAGTAAAAAAGGTTTAACAAAAATCGCCTATCACTCAGGAACAAGAATGACTTGAAACTGTAAATAATGTAAAAAAAAATGTAAGTATTCTTAACTAATAAGTTATTTGACAAAGCCGAAAGGCCACTAGATATATACGTTATTTGACAAGGCCGAAAGGCCGCTACATATATTTACTAATATTGTCCTGTGTCATTTTATTGGTACAGTTGGTATAATATATGAGCGGACGATAAGGCTTCTTCGACCCTTGGTTTTGATATTTTAGCGTCGGACCAGTTCGACCCCACCCCCTGTGCTAACCGTCGGACCAGTTCGACCCCACTAATTGGTTGATCTCCAAATTCCTATAACCATCGGACCAATTCGACAACACCCAACTGCATGATAATGCTGGACTCGTTATTGAAGAGACAGAAACCATTTGAAGCAGTGAACTAAATATATATAGTAATTGTCAACACATTAACAAAGTGAAACTCTACTGAGGAATGCTCTAGTGGGGGCGCACACTTAACACTTAACTTATGTATTAAAATAAAATTGCTAGACAGTTTATAACTAGTTGCAATAAAGTTAAATAATAAAAACAAATTAAAAATTACAAGTTTCCAGTGAAAGCAAAACAACAGAACAGAAATAAATCGATGTGGATGATGGGGCCAAAAAAATTTTGCAGTTTTCAAAGTATGATGCTATGGAAGAAAAGAATGCAAATGGTGAGGTTTGTCAAAGATTTGCTGCTAACAAAATGTACTTAAAGGGGAGTTTATTTGCAAACGAGAATACCCTAGCTAACTGAGCATACGCCCTGGCAAAATATGTTTATAAAGAGAACAACTAAAGACAATATGTGAGGGGATAAATTAGAAACAGGGCATATTTGGATTATTTCTTTGCTTACATAAATTAAGTTGCCAAATACAAAGCTAAAATATGAAATAAAACTACTTTAAACTGCACGTTGTTAGAACAAAAAAGGAAAATAAGAAGATGAAATTTCCGCTTAGGTGCATACACTTGGTTCAAGGAAACGAGGGAAAATGAAAGGAAATTCTACGTGTAAGTTATTCAATCTTTAGAGGCCGAAGAAGAAGAACGATTTAGTAGCCTACATATATCTGTGCAAAATATTCTCAACAACGGTCATTTTCTTTCTCCTCCAACCAATCCTTCTCCGCTAATAACCTGTTTTAGACTTTTTTATTTCACAACTCTTTTGGTCTCCTAATGGTTTTTAAATGTTTTGTTTTTTTTTGAGAACGGGGTTTTGGAAAAGTATTTTATCAGCGACTTGAGAATTTGACATTCTTCGTAGTCTAGAAGACCATCAAAGTAAACAGAATTGTAAGAATGTGTCCTTACCTGTGCTGCGTCCTTTTCTTCACCTTCGTTCTCATTCTTCTTAATACTGTTAAAAAAAATCTTAATACCCTAGGACAAAAATTTTTAGCTGCTCTGAAGCCATCGCTAATAATCTGAAACGCCTATAATCGAGTCTTTGATAATAGACGGTAGTCCCACACTAAACACCTCTTTTACAAATAACATTGTTGCTCACCACTATAGTAAGAATTCCGGATTTGCGCTTTCAAGCTTCACAGCACATCATCAGATTGGAAATCTATGGTGTCGAAAAATTTGTTCGATCTGATGATGAGCTGTGAAGCTTGAAGTCTCTAATCGGAAATTCTTACTGTAGTTTTGTACAATATTGTTACTTTTAATTGTGAGTATAACCACTTACAAAACTTTATTAATTAAATAAACACCTATAATGCCCATTGTTGACGATACACATACACGAAAATTCCTATAACTTTTATAATTTTTATTGTAATTAGTAACACATTTTAACTGAATCATAGTTCTAGAAGAGACGGCAGACAATATATACAGACGCCAATGAGCATTATGGTAGCGTCACGGTGAAGAGAGTAAAAACTGAGGCAGTATAAAATATTTTCTCTGCGGCCAAGATATATTACGCGTGAAGAGAAAGAGAGAGGTTGCGGCTATATACGGTCGGGCTTATGTACATATATCTACAGCAAAATACTGCAATGCGGTAACATCGCTCAGGCACCTACAGTAAATAACTGTCCTCTCTAACGTATTCCTATGGTAACTCAAACACTTGTTACTGGTTAAATGTACTTGTGTGTCAATGTATCCTCTTAGCTTTTAAATGATACCAAAACTATACGTCATTTGTTAATAACAATTTAACAAATTATTATACGTTTCTAGTATAATAAATTTGATAGTACAAATCTCATTGTTTAATAAATATTTTACAAAAGCTTTTAAAAACACACAAACACTTGGTAAGCTTCATAGCTTATTCTTAACATCTGACATTTGTTTCAGCTTATTAAGCTATTCTCAAAAAGAGCTGCTAAGAACAAGAAGCTTAGTCAGAGGTTAAGAATAAACCGTAAAACTTACCAAGTGTTTATGTGTTTTTAAAAAAACTGTGTAGTAATATGTTTCACCAAGCACCCAAAGAGTCATCAATCAATATCATGAATAATTTTTTATGGTAATCATTGTAAATATATAGATACAGCAAGCCAAATTTTAAGGAATACTATTCAACATACGAACTAAGAAAGTTAATTTTAGCCAGCATCACTTGCAAATTTGGAAAGGCCTGGAAAAGTTTGTAAGTTGTATTTGCGAATAAAAACGATACATGTTAGCTGCTGTTATTATATTTGTTTGTGAAAATTATTGCTGAGAATGATCCATCCAAAAACAGGAAGCGAGGAGCAATGTCTATAGGTAAAACATTTTTAAAACCTCCCAAAACCATTGGGGACACTAAATAACACAGTCGTTTAACCATAGTATAAATATAGTCTTCAGGCTTTGATATTTAAACATTTTTGGACACCATAGACCACAAAATATAAAATCTTTTTTAATTCGCAGCACTCCATACCCAGTGTCAAATTAAAAACATCTTAAGAACAATATCATAATTTTATGACACCACGACCAAAATACGTTTCCAAAGTTCTCAAGACTAAATTGTAAATATTCGTGTTAGGTATCAAACTTACGGGAATTCAAACACAACTTCGAGCGTCGTTTCACAACGGTAAGCCACCACAGCTCAAAAATGGAAGCCAAAATTTAAATTAGAATTGTGAAATCTATATAGGTCTACAAGAGCGAGATAAACTTAATTAAAAATACAAAATCGATATTTTTAATAATTTGAGAAAATTATTAACTTTTAACATCCTTTGAAATTTTCGGCCAGGTTTCAATACATATTTCGATATGTTTGACAAAATTTGTTGTACAACTTTACACATTGCCAGCAGTTTCATATCATCACGAGAATTACGGAGGGAAGAGTCCAGAGCATCTTCCGTCCGTTTCTCGGCTAGCCGAGAAGGTGCTGCGTCTCAGTCAAGGCCGCATAAAACTACCCTCTAGACTGTTCGAGCGCTTGTTAACTATGCATGTTATGCTGGCACGAAAAATTATTCAGGAACACCTACAAGATATATATTGCAACGATACAGCTATACGCTGTATTAGGCATTAATTTGAATAAATATAAAAATTGTAGAATTATTATAAGTTAAGAGTAAATGGACAGGTCTGAGATTGTAAAAATATTTCATTGTTAGATTAGGGGAGAAATTAACCTGTTCCGACAGGCAGTGAACACCTGCTCAATTGTATGTGTGTTACACGTGTATCTTGTGTGTGTTAGTGATGCATGTACAGACAGGAATCTCAGCAACCCGCCCCAAGTAATTAATAAAATAATTATTTTAATTCACTGTGCGAAAACTAATTAGTGTATAAACAAACCAAAGGCACCAAAGTGTGTGTAAATTTTATAGTTATCCCCAGTGAAAAGATGACGTTAATAGGACACATTGCGCGGAGACAGTGAGAAATAAATGTGCCAAAAATACGCAAATTACCCTAAGACGCTCAAATTAATACAGTGAATGCGTAATCAAATTAGATATGGTTTGTGCTATCTCGATTCCGTGATAAACATTGCTATTTGCTAATAATTGCAAATAGATGAAAAGGTTCGGGAGTGGGGGCTATCAGGCGATATGCAGGTATCGACAGGACGATTTTGGAGCCAACTGGCGCCGAATCTTCAGAGAGTATAAATTGAGGGTTTGACCGAAAACCCTTCTCTTCATTTCAATACACAGTTGCAGTCGGACATGCTGTCCGTCGGCAGAACAGTTTTATTTTTATTTTTATTACAAGTCTCATTAACGAAAGAATAAAACGTTCGTTAAGTACGTGACAATATTCCGGAAAACGTAAAGTGCCGGGATCGTATAAGTCTACCAAGATTACCTACGCAGAAGCTACCAGAGCGACGAGGGATGCTGGACGTTAGACGATGTTTAAGATCTAATCTTGCAGCAGATAACAACTCTCTGAAGAGGATCACACACACTGCTGGAGAACGACCCTGGGCTCTAGACGTATCCAGGACCACGCCAGGACAGGAGGAATGGAAAACTAACTCTGAACAACGCTGGACCCCGCCAATAAGTCGTAAGATCATCAGAACTCGAGATGACATGCATAATGCATTTTAAATGATTTCAAAAAGAGCTCATAAAGACTATATCAAAAGACAATAAATTAAAAAAAAGAAAAGTTAGAAGTAGAAATAATATTTTAGAAATGTAGATAAATGTTTAGTCGTAAGAATGAGCGATCGCATATAAAAAAATGAATTTTAAATAAAAAAAAGGATTTAAAGTTGAGAGAGTAGACTTTGTTTATCAAAGTAAATAGTTAAATTGATTTGATATTTCCATTATAGAGAAGAATAATTGAAATTTGAAGTTAAAACAAATGCCAGTCTAAAAGTAATTAATATAAATTTAAATTTAATTTTAAACATTGGTATAGACTGAGCGAGTTGAGGTTAGATCTGAATTAAAAGAATTCAATTCAAATTACATTTTAATATTATATTTTATTAGTAAATCAAATTACTAACATGTCTAGATGTAAGAGGGTTTTTAAATATGTGTAACACTGCATAGTATAAGAGAGGAACTTTTAATAATGAACAATATCGTGACGGAAGGTTATTAATGATTTTTATGATTATTTATAAGATTGAGTAAACAATAAATATGAATTTCAAATACTCATAAATATAATACTCTTATTATAATTACACCTGAACCCCAATTACACATAAAACCTACATTATATAATTTGTGTCGTTACATTAATGTCGCCCATGA
Source organism: Magicicada septendecula (assembly GCA_034769895.1). Lineage (NCBI taxonomy): Eukaryota > Metazoa > Arthropoda > Insecta > Hemiptera > Cicadidae > Magicicada > Magicicada septendecula. Next base: position 323,756,975 of record CM068375.1, read on the forward strand.
ACGTGGGACCCGAAACGCCTACATTTATGTATATGTATCGTTGTAATATATATATATATATATATATATATATATAATGTATATATGCAACAGCGGGCGGCTGGTTTAGTTAGTCAGTTACAGTAGGCAATTTCTTCAGTACTGAAAATGTGGTTGTTAAGGAAAGTTATTATTGTGTTATAATTAGTGCGGAACTTTTAATAGTTGCCATTATTATTGCGTATGAACAAATTTAACTTGAATTATTGTATGAGAGTACCTTGTCGACTTCATATTGTAACTAATCAAAGTTGGTAACTAATGACTACTTCATTGGTGCTGTATTTTGTTTTAACTGTAGCATACAACAATCCGTAAGGCTGTCGTAATAATAGTGTAAAGTATTGCATAAAGGTCCACATATATTTATAGAACTTGAATAAACTTAAAAGGTAAAGTAAATTGTTTGTCACTTGGGTATTTGTATGCAAATATTAAATGGGTATTATACCGACAGAAAACCATGTATAAAAACACAATGTAAGAATATTGTGTACAAACCGCGTATACAGAATACACATACCCTTTACCACAACAATACAAACATTTACTGGCACATGTGTGTAAGATTTAAATATCAACAAATAAAAAACCTTTTAATATAGAAACTTTTCAAGTTGCTGTGAGAAATTATTTCACTATAAATATATTGTTAATCCAGCTCGATTCACAGCGGGCTCCATAAACCTTACAAATCTATATGCTTCCTACTCTCTAAAAGAACATAATGTCAAAACTACGATACAAATTATTACTATATCCCAATCAGCCGATAACTAGCAATATATTTACGTCAGGAGATATCGACTCACAAGACGGGTATAGAATTAATTACTAATAGGTTAACTAATATTTATATATAAATGTAAATTAATCAAGTTTAGCTCACTAATAAATAATATATTTATATAGTAATATATACATATATATTAATATATATAATATTATGATATTATTTAATGTAGTTTCTTCTGCAAGTAGTGTATTAAGCTTTTGTCATTTCAATACCTGACGCACATCACCATCATCAGAGGCTTGCACAAGAAACCATATTGAATAATATCATCCATACAAGGTAATGTAACTCATTCCTATAACCAATAATATATTTATGTTCTGTACTGTTAAATAATATTACTTCTGCAAGTATAGTTGTATCACTATATGTGCACCTCAACTAGATACATACTTAATCTTTAAAAGTTTGAATATAAATAAAATAAATAATTGCTTATCTAATCCGTCGAGTGACTTACTTGTAATTCCGCTTGACGCGTTTCAGGGCATATGCCCCATCTTCAGAATAATTCCTCTTCACAGAACGTCAGACATTAAGATTAAAATGTAATAAATTAAAATTAAAATCCATGGTTAAAATATTAACTCGTCAAAATATTAAAATATACTAAATGCACAGAGAAGCACGCACTATCACAACATGAGTTCACTTCGCGTTATAGCCGGTGTACACCGCCGCGATGTTAATCGCGCACTGACTGTCTGAGTAAACTGTTATCTGTGCAACGCATCTTGTATCTCAATGGCTGTGTCGTACAAGGGATTTGACTTGAAGTTAAGTTGGTCGTTTAATATGAATCCGCCGTCTTGTGAATTGTTCGTCTTTTTAAATTGTTTAAAGGCCTTGTAAATTTCGAATTCTTCTAATGTGTCCATATATCTGCCTTTTTTGCAAAGGTGCAATGGTTTAAAGTTGGTGTCAAAATCAGTGTAGTTATGATTATTATTTACGAGGTGACGTGCAAAGTTGGATTTGAGAATGTGGGTGTCGTTTTTTGGTAAATGTTCTTGGAAGCGTTTTTTGAACGCTCTGCCGGTTTGTCCAATATAGAAGCTGTTGCAATCGTCACATTGGATTTTATAGACACCTGTCCTCTGTTTTATTGGTTTTGCAGCTTTATGGTGAAGAATTTTCTTAATGTTGTTATCGGTCCGGAAAGTTAAAGTTATATTCAATTTTCTAAAAATGTTGGTTAATGTATGGGGTAAAGTTCGGCCGTAAATAGAAGTCACGTACGTGCTGTCTCGGTTACTACTCGGTTTTGTTTTCTTGTTATGTAACTTTTTCTGGTGTTTTTTGATCAAAGCATCGATCATAGAGCACGTATATCCATTGGCCTTAGCTATGTATTTAATGGTGTTGACTTCCTCCTGAAAGTCACTGATTTCCAACGGTATGGTGAGTAATCTATGTATGAAACTGTTATAGGCGGCCATTTTTTGCGGAAGAGGGTGATGGGAATCCGCGTGTATAGTGGCGTCGGTGGTGGTAGGTTTTCTGTATATTTGGTATTGAAAACTATTGTCAAACCTTGTTATTGTTAAATCGAGAAAATTAAGTTTATTTTCTATTTCAACCTCGAGGGTAAATTGTATGTTCTTGTTTATATTATTTAAATAGTTTTTTAAATTATTGATCTGTCTTATGGTACCGTTAAAAATGATGAAGGTGTCATCTACATAACGTGTATATGATACTATCTTGTTATGCCATTTGTTTGCGCTGCTGAACATATGTGTGTTTTCGTAGTGGTTCAGGTATACGTCCGCCAATAATCCGGAGAGTGGGGATCCCATCGCTAAACCTTTCTTTTGTATATAGTATTTTCCATCAAATATAAAATAGTTTTGATTTAAAACAACTTCCAATAGAGCGGTTATCTCATTAATTTCATCAGGACTGCGTATGTTAGCTACAAAAAGATTATACTTGAGAATATTTATTGTATCCTGGACGGGTATATTTGTATAAAGGTCTACTATGTCGAAAGATGCGATTCTGTAATTAGGTTTAATTTTGATGTTTTTCAGTTTGTCGATAAATTCAGTGCAACTTTTTGTGCTATGGTTATTCTTTAAGCTTATACTGTTCTTTATTATTTGTACTAGTTTTTTACTGATTTTGTAACTCGGAGCAGTGGTGAAGTTCACAAGCGGCCTAATTGGTACACTGGGTTTATGAATCTTTGGCAAACCAGTGAACTGGGGAGCCTCTGCATTAATAGGTTTCAATGAGTGACGTGTGGCGCTATCGAACAAGTGCGTACAGCGATTAACTGTGTTATTCAGGGCTTTAACGAAATCGGCTGACGGGTCGGCATTTACCATTGTAATATTATTATTTTCAATGAATTGATTAACCTTTTGCGAATATTGGTTTTTGTCCATTATAACGATAGTGTTTCCCTTGTCCGCCTTTGTAATGAGTGCATCATTGTTAGATAATTTGTCTTTGATTTGTTTTAAGGTTTTAATTTCATTCATATATTTAAAGTTTAGTTTAGGGCTTTTTTTGTTCGAAAATTTATTGAGTTTGTTTTTAATCAAAACTCGAGCCTCATTTTGTAAGTTTATGTTTGGTATTGACTTTATAGCCGTCTCAGCGCAAATTATTTCATGGTATACGTGGTTTTTATTGCTGTGGGGTATGTTGTAGTTTAGACCCTTGTTAAGTACGTCCATTTCATTCTTATTAAAGTTTATCGATGTTAGATTAGATACGCGCGCATAGAATTCATGTTTACAGGTGACGTTATCTTCGTTTGGTTTTTGTTTACTTTTGAGAGTTCTAAGTTTCTTATCATGTTTTGTATATACACGTTGCATTACATCGTTGATGTATTTATTGCAATCATGTAATATATTGTCTAATTGTAATGCATGGACACTGTTAAGCAGCTTCAAATGGGACAAATATAATTCTTTGTTCAATTCTGTCTTTTTCCTATATAAATATCTCAACTCCTCCTTTAACCACATCACCTGTGCACGCTCTTTGATTTTTGTGGCCGTCTTGGAGTTATTGTTTATTTTGATAGAGGCATACTTAGGTATTAAATTGTTTCTGATGCATTCTTTATTAAATTTTATATGGGAATTGGTTTTTAATAATTTAATCTTAATGTTCTGAAATTTGAATACTGTAGATGCTTGACTTGCTTCCAGTTTAATATTCATTTTTAAAGTATCCAAGTCACTGTATTAAATAAATAATTGCTTATCTAATCCGTCGAGTGACTTACTTGTAATTCCGCTTGACGCGTTTCAGGGCATATGCCCCATCTTCAGAATAATTCCTCTTCACAGAACGTCAGACATTAAGATTAAAATGTAATAAATTAAAATTAAAATCCATGGTTAAAATATTAACTCGTCAAAATATTAAAATATACTAAATGCACAGAGAAGCACGCACTATCACAACATGAGTTCACTTCGCGTTATAGCCGGTGTACACCGCCGCGATGTTAATCGCGCACTGACTGTCTGAGTAAACTGTTATCTGTGCAACGCATCTTGTATCTCAATGGCTGTGTCGTACAAGGGATTTGACTTGAAGTTAAGTTGGTCGTTTAATATGAATCCGCCGTCTTGTGAATTGTTCGTCTTTTTAAATTGTTTAAAGGCCTTGTAAATTTCGAATTCTTCTAATGTGTCCATATATCTGCCTTTTTTGCAAAGGTGCAATGGTTTAAAGTTGGTGTCAAAATCAGTGTAGTTATGATTATTATTTACGAGGTGACGTGCAAAGTTGGATTTGAGAATGTGGGTGTCGTTTTTTGGTAAATGTTCTTGGAAGCGTTTTTTGAACGCTCTGCCGGTTTGTCCAATATAGAAGCTGTTGCAATCGTCACATTGGATTTTATAGACACCTGTCCTCTGTTTTATTGGTTTTGCAGCTTTATGGTGAAGAATTTTCTTAATGTTGTTATCGGTCCGGAAAGTTAAAGTTATATTCAATTTTCTAAAAATGTTGGTTAATGTATGGGGTAAAGTTCGGCCGTAAATAGAAGTCACGTACGTGCTGTCTCGGTTACTACTCGGTTTTGTTTTCTTGTTATGTAACTTTTTCTGGTGTTTTTTGATCAAAGCATCGATCATAGAGCACGTATATCCATTGGCCTTAGCTATGTATTTAATGGTGTTGACTTCCTCCTGAAAGTCACTGATTTCCAACGGTATGGTGAGTAATCTATGTATGAAACTGTTATAGGCGGCCATTTTTTGCGGAAGATCGATTTCCATCGATGCTTTGATCAAAAAACACCAGAAAAAGTTACATAACAAGAAAACAAAACCGAGTAGTAACCGAGACAGCACGTACGTGACTTCTATTTACGGCCGAACTTTACCCCATACATTAACCAACATTTTTAGAAAATTGAATATAACTTTAACTTTCCGGACCGATAACAACATTAAGAAAATTCTTCACCATAAAGCTGCAAAACCAATAAAACAGAGGACAGGTGTCTATAAAATCCAATGTGACGATTGCAACAGCTTCTATATTGGACAAACCGGCAGAGCGTTCAAAAAACGCTTCCAAGAACATTTACCAAAAAACGACACCCACATTCTCAAATCCAACTTTGCACGTCACCTCGTAAATAATAATCATAACTACACTGATTTTGACACCAACTTTAAACCATTGCACCTTTGCAAAAAAGGCAGATATATGGACACATTAGAAGAATTCGAAATTTACAAGGCCTTTAAACAATTTAAAAAGACGAACAATTCACAAGACGGCGGATTCATATTAAACGACCAACTTAACTTCAAGTCAAATCCCTTGTACGACACAGCCATTGAGATACAAGATGCGTTGCACAGATAACAGTTTACTCAGACAGTCAGTGCGCGATTAACATCGCGGCGGTGTACACCGGCTATAACGCGAAGTGAACTCATGTTGTGATAGTGCGTGCTTCTCTGTGCATTTAGTATATTTTAATATTTTGACGAGTTAATATTTTAACCATGGATTTTAATTTTAATTTATTACATTTTAATCTTAATGTCTGACGTTCTGTGAAGAGGAATTATTCTGAAGATGGGGCATATGCCCTGAAACGCGTCAAGCGGAATTACAAGTAAGTCACTCGACGGATTAGATAAGCAATTATTTATTTAATACAGTGACTTGGATACTTTAAAAATGAATTATAAATAAAAGTAAACAATTTTTACTTCATGCAAAAGTTTTTTTATTGTTGTAAAGTATGTTCATATATTCATCAGAGGTTACAGTTACATTTAATATATTAATGTTTATATTTGATTTATCTTAGATACTTTCTGGGTGTAGGTATATTTTCTGTGTGTTGTAAACAATGAACTATGGTATGTTTATTCCGACAAGAGTGCGTCGCTCATTCACATGACAAATGAATTCTAACACATAAGTTGTTTCGACTTCCCACACATCCGCAAGATCTAGGTTAGTACACAACCGACATACACACTGGTTTACCAGTTCCCTCAGGTAGACCTTACCATTTATGTAATATCTTTAACGGTTAGCTTTCCAATCGTCTGAATAATTCATGGAAGTTTGTCTTTATTTTCTTCCAGCGATACGACTGAAACTGTGCGCAGAGTAAGTCGGACGAGGTTGACTTCGTTGCAAAGGAATGCATTACATTACTGTTCTGTACGTCTTATAGACGGAAACGACATTCAAATATTCACTCTGCAAGGCAAACAGAATTAATTTCCTTTCCGTACGCACTGATTTCAGTATTCAGCCGGATTTTTTATACCCTTCACTGATTTTCCTCTGGAGTTCAAATATGCCAAATAGAAGGTACCAGAAAACTAAGGCCGAGTAAGTAATGTTAAGATTGGAAATACATCAGTTCTCCATATCAGCCAGGCAGTTCCATGGAGGAATCGAGTGTTTGTAAGGAATAGAGTGGCCGAGGTAAAGCATGAAAAGTTAAAGTTTATCGAATTAGAAATTTTTGTAATAAAATTTCTTATGCCATTGTAATATGAAATTATTAGCAAAAATGTGTGAAACATATTAAATGTTTTATCTGATACTCTAAAACAGTGTAAACTAAATACAAAAATAGACAGCATATTTACCATAATCGTGTAGCATTTTACTGTAGGTAAACATGTGTGGCATTTAGTAACGATGACGCTGGACTATGATGAGTGATTCTATTATATACGAGCAGAATGCTTACGGAAGACAGTAGATATTGAAACTTTATGGTCATCGATTGCTAGTCTGCTTTTCATATCTCATGCAATATGCCAAAAGTAATAAAATGAGAGTAGCGTTTGATAAATATGCTTTCCAAAACAAAATGGAAACCGCTTACAAAAAATACACGAACTATTTTAAAATTGTCTTGCCAATTACAGGTACCGGTAAAGATAAACTGAAATATGTAAAGATATACAAAAATTCATGTATAAAACTGTAATACTTTAACTACCAAATCTTTCATATTTGCCGGTATGCCGATATATGTCGGTGAATCAAAATAGTCTGCTCCTTAAGAACTAACGTATACACTGCTCGACCGGTCGTAACAGTCAAGTTAGAGTCTGGCAAACTCTTTTGTCTGAAGTTTGAGCATTTTAAGTACGTGGAGTCTCTCTCCAGCGGGTCCCCGAAGAACGAGGTCGGCAGTCTTTTAGACGCTTCACACCTTACAACCGTCCGCGGGGGGAGATGGCGGTAGTGTCCCGCATGACCACGGCAGCACCGTACGGTTTCGCTCACGCCTTTCCGTACGCCCAGAGTCTCAACGGTCCGACGCCTTCCACAGTCCCTAGCAAACGATTCCGACGTATCAACGAATACCACCACGCACCTGTCAGGTGGTGGAACACGCATTTAATATATCGTGTATAACATAGGCCTACATATGAAATGACATAAATAAGTATAGAAAAATCCTAAACAAAATTAACAAAATAACAGTGAACAAACGCATCTTAAAAGTAAAAATTAACATTACCTTAATAAAATCCTGTTACCTACTAGAATGTAAGAGTACGTTCTATATGTGACAGCATATATGTGTCCTCCGGAATGGTAAGGAAATTGATTATTAGACACAGAGTATTTAATAGCAGATTATTTTACTAAGAGTGTGTAAGTACAACACTTCCAAAGCTATGATCACTAAAATGCCCTTCATTCACCATAAACATATTTCATATAAATCATTTTCATAAAATAAACTAATAGAATATTTACGTAATTAAAAATTATTAAAAATAAATTCTTTTGAAGCTAATACAAATAATTATTTATTGAACATTATACTACGTGCGTATTCAAATTAATAATTAATTGGCAAATTATTAAATGCAATAAACGCGTAAAATGGACACAAAAAACAAAAGCAAAAATTGTATTTCACAGCTCGAATCAACCGAAAAACATAGATATTTACAAAGATCCAAAGTCAAAACTTTGTACACTAACAATATATTAGGAGAGCCAGAAAGGAAAAACAAGACACAATATAGTTTTGGTATTACCAAAAACAAACGTAAACCAGTCTCACTGACAAAAGGGCACACAGGAGACTAAGTTAATTTTTATAAAGCGGTGTATATGTTATATATTAATATAATAATACACTTTCGAAGAAAATTAGTTGCCTGTATATAACTGGTTTAAAAATATATTACAACTTTTAGATTGTAATATTGTATTTTCAACTTATTGCAATATTACGATTTGCAGATCACCATATCTAATATATATGTATGTTCTCTTTCTTTCCTAAGACAGACGTCCTCTTTGTGAGACAAACACATCAGTCTACGTCTTCCAGTTTTTCTCCTCTTCTGTATGACAGGTAACCATACACACACGCCCACACATATACACGATTCTGTGTCACTGACATTTCTTATGATATTATCTATTGTCAAACTTTATAGAAGAGGAGTTTTATTGAATAAGATTTAAATTGGCTTATAAATAAATCAAATAAGTATTGACTTTACATCAGGGGTCCACATCTTGTGGATACATGTTAGGCAATCCCGATGTGCCCTACCTGGATTCTTACTTTGCTTCAACTTGTCTTGAGTGAGATTACATCCTTTAGTCTTTTCTGTCTAGCCTCTCTTGACTGCCTCTTGTTCTTTTCTGACCCCGACGCTATTAGTGTACCTAGGGTCCCTAGGTATCCAGGTGTCTTCCTTTTTCAATTCTAATTTTTTAATTTTGGGTGGCTAAAAATCTTAGCGTGCTCACTGATGCCGATAGGTGAGCATTGGAAATACTAAGAAACATTCAGTATCAGAATAACAGTTACAAAGCCACCTAATCCTATCTCAGAAAGAGAAGGGTGATGGCAAATCTCCTGCGCCCCAACTAAGTTATGGTACCCCTGACAGAAGAGTCTCGGGTCCTCCTGGTAGAGGGTTGTGTAACAGGCCAGTAACATGTTCATGTGAAACTTTATAGTACTTAAAGCAGCCTCTGGGTAAGGAGAGTGGGTCGCCCGAGAATGAGCTGGGGCCAAAACAGGTTTATATATCCTAATCCTTGAAGAAGAAGAAGAAGAAGAAGAAGAAGAAGAAGAAGAAGAAGAAGAAGAAGAAGAAGAAGAAGAAGAAGAAGAAGAAGAAGAAGAAGAAGAAGAAGAAGAAGAATTGACTTTTTCCCATTGACTTTGCTTTAAAGGACCAACTTTATAATTCAGTTTCGTCTTAAGATGTGTAGCAGAAGAACTTAGGAATTTGCCACTGTATTGTTGGCAGCAACCGTCTTTTAGCGTCTCTTTCAAGTTTACTAGAATTAAGGCATTATTCTACAGGCAGTCGTGTATTTTAAACACAATTCTAAATGTTTTGAATGCATGAACTTTATTCGCTCTTTGGGAGGCAGTCTTAAGGACCCACGATATCAGACCACACGTGTCAATTGGGAACACAGCGACTAGCAAAGGTCAACTTCCTGTCTTTTCTAGACGATAACAAGTACTTATTTAGTTAATGTTGTAACGTCACAGAACGTTCCATAAAGGAAACCATTTACATAGCAAATTATCATAAGAGCAAAGTGAGGTGAACAGTATCGAACCCAAGTAGTCCTAAAAAATTGTGTAATTTTGTCTAATAATTATTTCTACCAACATGAAAAAACAACCAGACTTTGACTAAGACACAAACCCCATATATATTATTAAAGTGAATAACAGTGAAAAAACCATAAGACACTATAAGAGAGAGAAATAATGTCAGAATCAACCAAAATAAAGTCATTAATTATTAAGTTTTATAACTCTGAATAGAGTATTAAGAACTATTTTTTGTGAATGAATGGGCATGATCCATTATTATATTATGTAATGTAAATAAAAGAAATGTATTAAATGACTTAAATACATTATTAGAAAGAGTTTAAGTTAAAATAAAAATTATATATTTGTTATGACAAAAAATATTAATGTGTTGGATTTGAGACCATACACCCAGATTTCATGCAAAAATTAATTATTATCAGATTGAAATGGAGACTATGTGTAATTGTCAAGCAGACAAAAGTGAACAATTTATCTTAAATAAAGAAAGCTGTTAAATGAATAAAAGTCAGTCGAAATAGCCAAAAACAGTATTAACTAAAAACATGTGGTAGGCACATAATATTGTATAATTTATGGATTTAATGTTGCCAAAATGCAACCAAATTGCATTAGAAAGTTGAAATATGATATAAAGCGACTATACTAATATATTTGACTAACTTTAACATTGTAATAGTCAAGTTAGCAAAATATTTACCTATACCATGTATGGCTGGAGCCAATCAACCAGTACAAAAATAATCATATCTGGCCAAATATTTACAAAATGCTAACAAGAATAAAATAGAATGGTACAATACTTCAGTATACCTTAAAAAACGAACAAACTCAGTTGAAAATAAAGTCAATTATAAAAGAACTTAACTTATAAGAGTGAGATTTGTCACACTATGAAAAAGAACATCTCAAGACCAATCAATGATGCTATGTCATCCTGTAATGATAATAATATATGTAAAGAGTAACCAGGTATCACAAAAGATAGACAATATAATAAAATCGGAGTGTACACTAGTGAAATACTACATATATTAAAGAAAGAGACTAATTATTGTGTTATAACATTAACAAAAAATCTAGGCCATGACAGAGGCCATATAAAATTGTAATTATATATGTTATTATGTAATTATGTATTACCTATGTTAAAATTTGTTTGTTTTGTTATAGGAAGGTAGTAATGTTGGATGTTCAGATTGTGGAAGAGACATAATGCTTTCACAACAATTTTTTGTTATAAAAATTGAATTTTCATGACAACAACCCAAGGTGGGAGTTGTATATTGTGTTACTTATTAGACTTAATTTAATTAAAAACCAATCATAATTAGTATCGCTAGATTCAGTTGAAAACAGAGAATCTAAGTGTAATAATGGCATACAAATTGTGAGTACTAATGTAAAACTGTCTGATAAATACCAGTGTAATTTTTGAAATATCCTTATTATGAAGAATAAGAAATTCGTTCTAAAAGCTTCTACGGAAGTGAAAATTGTTCCATGATATTCCATTTCGTTTATTCTCGAACAATCTAGAAAGAATTTTTACACAAATATACCGGAAGTCGATGAAAACAGTCAGCCTGAATTAGTATAAAAGAGAGACCAAATTCGACCCAAAAAACACTTGAAACTTGAACTCCAGAACTGATGCATCACCCACGACACTGATCAACGCAGCTAAGGCGAAACCGAGAGGCGAGAAATCGACAAGACACGAAGAAAGGCTTTTTCCCGTACATTGACAGACTGACATAACCTCTACAAGAATCTACGCCAATGTGTTGCTGAAATAGAGCAGCGACACGGCAAATTTTAATAGAAATCACGCAGCCAGAACGTCAACGGCCCAGGAGGGACTAAAACTTTAAATAGAGAACGAATTCTGCTGTGTTCGCATAGACTGACTAACTTGACAATAATCCCCTTAACGTAAACAAACAATACACAAAGCCTTTCTCGACACTGCATGGGAATCAGCGCTACGGCGGCCAATTTCTGAATCAACGCGAAACAGATGTTTCGTAGTGGCGGCGTTTGAACGATAATCTACTGCCAAACGTTTTTACAAAAAGTGCGGAAATAGTAAATGATCGCAATTTTGACTTAAAATTGATTCAGTGCACACGTGAAGAGGCGAGATTGAAAAACTACCCGAGAGGAGTGTCCAGTGCGAGATTAATTAACCATTGGAACGTGAGTTACCGAAATTAAGTCAATTTTTTTACCTGGTTACATTTATCACACAGTTGTACTACACATGCCACACACCTTCAAATCACTTAGTTTTTCTTGTAAGGCATCTTATTGATATGTCTTGGTAGTTCAAAGGAGTCACGTCATGAGAGTAAAGATTTTTTCACGTATTAAACTCATGCTTTTCAACTGAGTAAAAAATTTTAAAACACTAGCCGATACTTGATTGGATATATAAAATTGTCAATAATAATAATAATAACTTGTGAATTTTTTATTAACTCTGCAATTGTATAATTTTTTATGAATGTTAGTCCTTCAGACGATTTGTTGTTTGTTTTTGAAGAATCATTAAACTTACCTGATTTTTTCAAGCTAACTGACTTGTTTATACTTTTTCATAGAAGTAAGATTTAAAAATTTTAATTACTTTAATAATCACATTTATTTCTTGGAACAAACGATTCCAAGTGGCGCCCACAATAAACATAGTATTAAGTTGTGTTACAGGACTACATCACCGCAGAGGATCCAGTCAACAGTAAGTAACAAAAGTGCGCGGAGGTAACGCCCGACAATTACAACACATTTTACAACACATTACACTACACTATTTTTTTTTGTTATAATGTATAAGTTAGTTTTATATTTGTTTATTCTTTTCATCATTCCAACGTATTGGTTGATTCCGTTCTTACTACCGTTGTTTAACTTGCAATCAATGAAGATCTTCAAAAATCTCTTTGACAGAAACATTCTACTGGCAATAAGAATAACAGAAGAAACTCAGTATCGCTTGATGTCAGTATTACTTAAGAATGTCAGTAACGCTTAAGAAATTTGTTAAGAGTTAATATTTGTAAATTGATTTTGCCAGGATGCTGAAAATAATGATGAGCGAGTGGACTGTAGTTTAATACATTTATTGAGACTGAATGTTACAATTTAAATTTGAATTTGCAAGGTCAGCTAAGTCTTGTACGCATTATAATTTTGAAAAACCACGTTCGGTAAAAAATGTTACATTGTAAGGTGAGGCGCAATTACGCAACACTCGAATCTACATTAATGAATGCAGTAGGTCCTAAGGCCTACATAATTTGTCGCGACAATGAAGGAAAATGAAATGACAGCCGATGCAGCAAGCGCAATTACGTCTGCTGCCTTCGGACGCGTGTAGCACTGTGTCTAGGCCTGTTCGCAAAAGCGAGCAAGGCCGGAGCAAGTACAGATTAGCCAACCTTTTGATTATAAAATTCCCACATTACTGTCCATAGCTGCCCGCAAAAATCAAACGATTTTTTATAATACATTTTAATTAATTTATGTTATAAGAAAACACAATGTACGTTCTTAATAATAGGTATCGACCTCAGTAAGTTGTGTTGATCATTGACATTGAAATGTTAGATAACAGTTGAACTGCTCAGAGATAAAACCTCAATAATGATGATAACAGTTGAACAGGCCACAGTTGGCTTACAAACTGATTTATACATGTGTATAAATGTGGATGAATTAGCAAAAATATATACAATATAATACAATATAAAACATGAATAATGAATAGTCTGATAATGCTTGATGATGAATAATCGGTGACTAATCTCATGATGGGTCCGATACAAATTGCAAATATTTTATGCAAGTCATGATTGACAGTCTAAACTAGTCAAGGACAGCTGATTTATACATAGTAGTATTGAATATAAAATGAATAGACAAAATTAACACAAAATTATGCATGTAAAAAAATAGATTTAGCATAACGCCGTAAGATAATAATTAAATAGTGCATGCTATTCCCAACAGTTGCAGGAATGCACAATAAATTGACATGTGAAAACAGATTATACATTGTTGAATAGTTGTAAGTACATAAGCGTAATGACATGTATGTCATAATCGAAAGCATGAATAATAATATATGTGCAATACGTAATCGCAAAATACAAATACAAAATATGCTTAAAAATATGTGCGTGGCGCATAATCATAGACAGTAAATGCGGGTACAATAATATGTTTTACATAGATACAAAGTACACGATAAAATACAATAGGAATATGTATTGCATAATTACAAAATACATGAATACAAGGCAAGGTAGTATAAGTGACAAGTACAGTAAATATGTTCATACAAAAATGTAATGCATGTGTTGAACAATTACAAGTAATACATCAAATTCATAGAATAATAAAATAGCAATGCACACATATTAACAAAAAATGTTCAGCAAATATGCATACATGATTTGTATAGCTCCAAATTCATGTGAATAATATATAACAAAATTTATGACATAAGAACAAATACCACCAATGACATGACACATAAACCATTACCAATAGCAAATATAAGTATACAAAGGATATAGTATATGTCTTACAAAATTATCAATACATATAAATACAAGCATAAGTAAAGTATACCACCATGACAATATAATAAGTATAAATATAATAACATAGTGCATGTTGTACAATTACAAGCTACATGCGAATTTAGTGTATGAGATACGCAATAATGCGATATTAACATACAAATGTTTGTGATAACACATATCACCAATTGAAGTCGAACAAATTGTCAAACAATTAAGTAATGAAAGCTCGTGGCCAGGTAAAATATAGCATTCTGCTAAGTAATTACATTGACCTCGTGTCTAAGCCTCGTCCCGCGCTGGCAACAAACATAACTTGTGAATTGGTCTGCGAAAGGTGCCAACAGGCGTACGGACGTCAACTATTCTGATTAAATTGTCAGGTCCGGGAAATGTGGCAGTGGTTACGCCAAATTTCCATGCTAATGGAGGCAAGTTATCCTCTATCAGCAAAACCAAGTCACCAATGGAAACGTTTTCCTTTGCGAATTTCCATTTGTGACGCTGTTGCAGTTGGTGTAGGTAGTCGCGAGACCATGATTTCCAAATAGCTTCGACAAACTTCTGGAGAAGTTGCCAACGGCCAAGACGAGAGATGGGAACGTGTGAAAAGTCAGGATTGGGTATAGCCATTAATGGTGCAAAAATAAAAAAATGGCCAGGGGTAAGTGGCACTGGATGGTTTACATCCGATGAAACGTCAAATAATGGACGTGAGTTTAGACAGGCCTCTACCTGTGACAAAACCGTAGTAAACTCCTGGAAAGTGAGTATGGACTTTCCGATAACGCGGCGCAAATGATACTTCAAACTTTTTATACCGCTCTCCCAAAGACCACCAAAATGAGGTGACGATGAAGGAATGAATGACCACTTAACACCATGAGAAGTTGCAAAGGATTGGATTGATGAGGTGGCATCTTTTTTATGCCAGAGATTGTAAAGGTCATGCAAAACGTTGCGGGCCTTCCTAAAGTTCGTGCCATTGTCAGAATATAACTGGCTAGGTATGCCTCTACGAGCCAAGAAGCGACGTAAGGCAGCTATAAACGCATTGGCCGTAAGGTCGGAAACCAATTCCAAATGAATGGCCCTGGAGGCTAAGCAAATGAATAAAGACACGTATGATTTGGACAGAGTCCTAGATCTCTGCCCGCCATGACGAATCATGAAGGGACCACCATAATCCACTGCGCAGAATAAAAACGGCCGCGAAGGAGTAACCCTGAGAGATGGCAAAATACCAAGCCTTTAAACTTGATATTTGGTGTTAAATCTGAGACATTTGACGCATCTACGTATGATGGAGCGAATGACTATCTTGGCGTTAATGATCCACCAGCGTTGACGAAGTGAATGATGGACAAGTTGAGCACCAGCGTGGAGGAGACGAATATGCTCACTCTCGATTATAAGGCGAGTGATGTGGTCCGATGGATGCAAGACAGTAGGATGCTTATTGTCATAGGGTAGTTGCGACTGCTGTAGGCGTCCGCCGACACGTATGATGCCAAACTCATCAAGAAATGTGTCCAGAGAAGACAGCTTACTCCTAACAGAGACAGAAGCCCCATTACGAAGGCAATTAAGCTCAGCAGCGAAGTGAATCGACTGGGACTGCTTTATGAAGAAATTAAGCGTAGAATGAATTTCGGTGGGGGTAAGAACTCCCGAGATTTTTTCTGCCGTAGAGGGTCTAGTATTTTTGATGAATCGAAAGCAATAAGCGTAAACGCGGGTCAGTCGGTGCAACGAGGAAACGTCCTTTGAGAGATCAATAGGTAGGGTAGAAATTAGAGAAAGTTTGGGGGTTTGTTTCTCCTCAGCAGAGCATTCAGGAAGCGACACATTAGAAGGTGAGAAAGGTGAAAAAAGTTTGGGCTGAGAAGATTGAGACAGACAAGCGGGATCATGCCTCCAAAGCGAACAATCGCGCAAAACTTCAGGGTGACATCCGCTAGAAATAATGTCCGCAGGATTATGTTGCGAATTAATATGATGCCATGTGTAGGCTTCAGTGAGACGCTGAATCTCAACAACACGATTAGCGACATAGGTCTTCCACCTAGAAGACTGAGCATGAATCCAGTAGAGAGATACCATGGAGTCGGTGTACAGGTGAACGCTATTGACAAAGGAATGGAGAGCAGGGGTGACTTTGAATAGAAGTCGCGATAACAACAAACAACAGAGGAAAACGACGCGAAGCTTCGTCGTGGACCTAGAATGTTTGAAAACGGCATGGTGAGGCAAATAGTAGGTATTTGAAACCTTGAAATTAACAGAACAATCGTCAACCAGCGCCATGTGGCCAAGATCCCTATATTCTTGAATGAAATTTGCGTATTCACGCGCAAGCTCAGAATCACGCTTGAACCTGCGTTCTAAACTTAAAAATCTCGCTTCAGAGGTAGCATAGGACTCACCCAACTGAGGACTATCAGACCCGAATGGTAATGAGCCAACGAACCTACCTTCATCATTACGATGAGTGGACTTAACAAAATGTTCCTCGCACACTGAATCGTTAATAATGGGTGCATTATCAAGGATGGTTTCGGTCTCCCAAAATGTCTCAAGAGACGCTAAAATTTGATTATCGTTGTTTCTTGCCAAGAACGAAACAGCAGGACCCTTAGAATGACAATATTTGGGCAAATTGCTTGCAAGAATGTAGCCTATCTTAGTTTCTTGTATAATAGGAAAGTTAGGACCACGTACATATTTGTTAGCTAGAATCAAGTCTAAATAAAACTGCGCTCCTAACAGTATGTCTATGTCAGCTGATACGTTGAAATGTGGGTCAGCAAGGAAAATGTTATCTGGGATATTAAAATGATTTATGTTGAAAGATTGTGCTGGAAGATTATGAGTCAACGCAAATAAGACCTCACACGGAGCGTTAAAGCTGAACACTTGATAGCGAGAAACAATACGAATTGATGCCAAATTAGTGGCGCAACATGTCGCATTATTAATACCTGAAATTGGTATATTAGATTTAGTCAAGTTAAGTTGCAATTTTTTACCAAATGATTCAGTACAAAAGTTTACTTGTGACCCTGCATCTAACAGAACTCGCGCAAGTTGTCTGTTATCAGCACGGTCGATGACGAACACAACGGCTGTTGACAAAATAACATTGCTGATTGAAGCTTAAATGTACAATAATTACTACTGCTGGCAGAACCTTGTTTTGACACATTATTTATATGCAGCAATGTATGGTGTCGTCTGGAACAGATCTTACATGATTGTTTGACCTTGCAATTAGGTGAAAAATGATCTGGTCTTAAACAATTAGTGCAGCATTTGTGCTTTAATATTAATTGCCCTCGTTGCGATATGCTTAATTCGCGAAATTTGTCACACATATTGTAACATAACAAAATTATCACGCTAAACATTTGACTTAATGCAACATAAATAAAGGAAAAAGTTCCATAGTGAGTGAGAAGAATAAATTTTTTTAAGGATTACACTAGAAACTGTATATTAAGTCAATAAAATGTTAATAAAAATGAAAAATAACAAAGAAAACCATTGATTAAAATAACTTACTATGTAAAAACCAGTTAAACCAGCAGTATACCCAGTAGATTGGGGAAGCAGTAAAAAGGGAAGGACCATAAAAAAGGAAATAAAAGGATGAAACCATATTAATAAGGGAATAATAATAAGGTCAAGATGCAGAGAAACCGCAAGACCAGAAACTACTAATGAGATATTGAAAAAGGGACAAAATATATCAAGATTCCCACAAAGAGACCAGAACCAAGAAGAGATTTTCCAAAAAATGATAGTCATGTAATACATACCATGGAACAAAATTAAAACTGATATATGTAGACCCAGAACAAGTTACAAGATACTATCCCAGACCACCAAATTGTATACTAGTTATAAGAATAATATGTCAAAAAACTATTAAAACAGAATACTATTAGTGTAGCCAAAATAAAGGACACCTTATAATAAAGTGTGATATAAAAAATATATTAAAACAGACTACCATTAGTGTAGGAAATACTGGATAAAAACTAAAGAGACAGTCTAATGACTGAGTGTAATTTAGATAATAAAAGTGTTTTAGTGTTTAGGCATAATAACAATATGATAGGTATAAGGTGTTTTTATTTTATTGTATGAACAAATTAAGTATAGGGAACACAAAAGACAGTCAATAACTGCAAGTGTCAGTAGTTATAATATGTTGTTATTTTATTGTATGAACAATTTAGGTATAGGTAACACAAGAGACAGTTAATCACTGAAAGTGTCAGTAGTTCTAAGGTGTTTTTATGTTAATATTTTAGCAAAATAGTTATAGTAAATAAAAAGGGACAGTGAATAACTGAAATTGTTACTAAGAATAAGATATTTTAATAGAATAAGGTTGTGATAAAATGAAACATGAAAACAAAGGACAGCCAAAGACTGATAATAATATGTTCTCATTATAATTCTAAGTATAGAGAAAATTAGGCATAAGATGTTTATGTTATGGTTCAATGATGTTATTATTATAAAGAAAGTTTAGTAGATACAAGATATTTCATTGTATTTTAAGATCATGTCATTTAATTTTCCATTGTGTAAGTCAGAGAGGCAAGTAGGACATAAAAATGTAATAATTTTATTCAAAACAGTAAACCATATATAATGTACAAACAGACCAGCTAAGACACCATTTTAGTAAACACAGACTGGCATATAAACCAAAAAATTATCTATCAGAGAATCAATCTATGTAATAGGAATAGAATTCAATACATACAATACAGAAATTGAAAATATAATTAATACAGATACAGTTAATGGAAAATAGAATGGCAAAGGAAAGGAAATTAACTTCTTTTGGAAACAGATAATAATAGGCCTATAATAGTAATCAAATCAGACTAAACAGTAAATTAATCAATATTGAAATGTTTTAACAACCAAATTATTAACAACAAAGTAGTCACGGAGTTATTAAGTATATTCCATGGAAATATTATAAGAAAAAACAAATAAAAACCATTAAAACACCGAATTTTTACAAAATATGAGGCATACAATCATTATATAAAATTGTAATTTTTGGGCTTAAATGAGCTTGAAACAAACCCAGCTATATATCAAAAGATGTAAAATTAACTAATCAATATTACTGAGTAGTTAGATTTATGTAAAATTAAGAAATATTTGAAATACAGTAAAAAATAAGAAAACTTATTATGTATATTTAGATGGTGAACCAAGTCTTAGACAGATATTTTTATAGTTAAACAATATAAAGAGGAAAAAGACATAGCACAAATTACCCTAAAACGACGACGTTGCGTCTGGTAGTCTATTGTTAATCGTGAAACGGAATAGTTGGAAATGTGTTAGCAGAGTACTGAAAACAGAATAATTTGTATAAAACCAAGTGTGGTTATGCGGTGTGTAACGGAGATGATCTAAAAAGTGAAAATAACCTTAACTATCAATTTCTAACACTTCACAAATTTCCAAAACACAGTAATAACACCATAAAACTCAACACAAGAAATCAACAGCCATTTTGAACAATTTTGGGACAAGATTCACACAACACCAATACACATAATTGAACACCGAACACTTCACAAGAAACCCATCACGAAAACGACATCGCAGAAGACGAGAGGACACTCTACACTATATTCCTGGACCAACACCACTTCGCAGAAAAGGGAATATCATTTTATTTCTGCGGGAGAAGCTCAGCCAATTCCAACAGCATAGCAGTTAAAATCAAGGAGACGTCGGCCATACTGGATTTCTCACCAGCACGGTGCAATGCCAGCTTGAAAGGAGTGACGTCATTTCTTCGACTTGGTTCGAAATTCATTTTTTTCTAATCGACAATTGCAATAATAATTTTGTTCTATTTCAGCTATTACCATTTAGTTTAAGAATACCTGTTAAGAATGTATCTTGTTCCTTGCCCTCTGACCATTTCGACTCGTTAAAAGAACCACAAATTTAACCTTGTAAAAATATATTTGTTGATTTTTTCGCTACCGACTGGAGCAAATAATAGCCAATGCCTTGGTCATGCGCAGTTTGACTGGCGCATAATTTTGAATGTTAATAAACGCAAATCATTACTCAGTTACCAGAATTGTTTTTATTTCTATAATTAATGTTACTATTATTATTTTTTTTAAACAAAAATATAATTTACAGTGATAGAATAGATATCTAAGGAAATTACACACTCAATTAATTAATTAATTATTAATTAATTAAATTAAATAATTAAATCAAAACCCAATACAAGAAAAAAAATAATATTTTCACAATTTATAAAGTTTGATTTATTTGTTACTTATCAATCAATCACACCTAGTTATAACATATTTATATTAAATCTATTCTTTGTATTTGGTGAATCCAAAGTGGAGCTGTATCATCGGTGAGTTCAATACCGAGATCCAGACAACATACACAATTCTTATCATCAATATCTTTATATTTTATTTATTATTATATTTGAAATTATGTTACAAATTGACTAACCTAAACAGTGGGGCTTACAGTCAGGGCAATTCTACACATAACACATATCTACATCTACATATCAATATATCTTTTTATTTTTTATATTTATATTTGTAAGTTATATTACAATATAAATTGGGTGACTGGCCTTGCAGCATGGGCATAAATAATTATTTGAAGTTGAATGATAACTTTTAAAAGCAGTGCTGCCAGCAGAGTTTCGTAATTTATGTTTTTCAGACTTATTATTAAATTTTAAAGTTGGTTTGTTAAGCTGCTGTCCTGCTTCTATCGGCAATGTGTTTTCTAGTAATTGTCTACGGGCTTTCAAAACTGTATAAAGCTCTGAAAGTTAGGAAGATTTTCAGGATCTATAGACTCTTTCCATAATTTAAATGTGGAATGGTCAAGTTTTGCTGACAATAGCTGTACAGTAATGAGTTCAAATGAATCCACTGACAATTGCATAGCTGTCAGCGAATTGACAGAAGACGTTATTGTATTTATAAATTCTGCTAAGCTCTGTACAGAGTCTTTGGTTGTAGACTTCACTTCTAGTAAGTTTTGAATGTAATATTTAGCTAATATGAATTTGTTATCATATCTAGCGGACAGCAAACTTAACGCTATTGAATAGTTTTCATTACAAATAGGCAAGGCCTTAATTAGATCTAGTGGCTCATTTTTGAGAGATGAATATAAGTAATGTAGTTTTCGCACTGAAGTTAACTCAGATCTGGCATGTACCAAGTCTAGAAATATTGAATAAAATTGCTGCCATTCTAGAATGTTGCCTGTGAAGCAGGGCAAACTTATAGGTTTTAATTGAATATTACTGGTTAATACTTGAGATTCAGTCTGAATGTTGAAAGTGCCCATTAATTGTAAGGTGTTAGCTTCGGTTGAATATAAAAGTTTTTCAACCTCGACTCTGTCCTCTTGGGCAGCGTTTATGTCCTTAGAAATTAATTAAATTTCAGACTGTAACTCATCACATTTTATTGCTAAACTCTTTAGACTCTCTAGTCTAACAGTTAAAAAATGTTTAGTGTTACTGTTTTTGTCAAAATTAAGTATAGCGGAATTGATTCGCACTATGGCAGATTTTAAGCCGCCTCTCTTTCTAACCAACACTCTTAAGCCTTCTTCCGTCATTTTACGCACCTTTTACTGATGGCGTTGATATCGTACCATGTGTGAGATATCCTGCAACGTTGAGGCCGTGGAATAGATGGCAGACACGCACGGACTAGATGGATGACTGCTCTCAACTTGGAACTGCTCAATCTGGTGTGTAGGCGTTAACACGTGGATGGTCATGTAATGGTGTTGTCTATGAGGCTCAGTGACGACGACGAAAAAATGCTGAATAACTCCCGACACGGTCGGATCAGCGAACATGCTGAATCGCCCGTGATGGCCAGAAATTGAAGTGGAAAAAGTGATGAGAAGCCGCTCGGTATGGTATCAAGTTTGAAAGAAGGTAAAAAATGATGAATCCAGGCGCGGAGTGACCAAAAAATATTAAGAGTTAATGTTTGTAAATTGATTTTGCCAGGATGCTGAAAATAATGAAGAGCGAGTGGACTGTAGTTTAATAAATTTATTAAGACTGAATGTTACAATTTAAATTTGAATTTGCAAGGTCAGCTAAGTCTTGTACGCATTATAATTTTGAAAAACCACGTTCGGTAAAAAATGTTACATTGTAAGGAAAGGCGCAATTACGCAACACTCGAATCTACATTAATGAATGCAGTAGGGCCTAAGGCCTACATAATTTGTCGCGACAATGAAGAAAAATGAAATGACAGCCGACGCAGCTAGCGCAATTACGTCTGCTGCCTTCGGACGCGTGTAGCACTGTGTCTAGGCCTGTTCGCAAACCCGAGCGAGGCCGGAGCAAGTACAGATTAGCCAACCTTTTGATTATAAAATTCCCACATTACTGTCCAAAATTATTCAATTTCTTCTTTGGTACTTGTCTACAGGATTGTACATTGTCTTCCTGTACATGTCTCTTTTCCATCTATTTTGTCTTAAACGACCAAAATTACAAATCCAACTCGTTGTAAGATGTGTAGCAGAAGTACTTCAAAATTTGCCTGTGTGTAGTTGGCAGCAGCCGGTCTTTTAGGCCCATTTTATGTACTCGCGCGACAAGGTTTTCTGCATCGCGTCATTTTGCGGCGCGTTTTGTAAAACAACGTAGGCATGTGTGGCTGTTTATGCACACGCGGAGCAAAAATCATGTCGCGCGTTCTAAAAAACAAGCTGCCATACCCTAGAGAACGTGCACAGAAATTCTAGCCGTGCGTGTTGTAAGTGCATATGTGTAAATTGGTGCTTTTATCCAAACACGTTCTGCCCGTTCTCTTGGCCTCAGTACAACCAATTACTCCCAAACATCCATTAGTTTTTGTTTCTAAAGATTCGTCAGTAACTACAATAGTGATATTATAATAACGCGAAAAATAAATATTTTTCTGTATAATGAAATATGTTCTGATGAAAATTGTGCCGGTTTTCTTGAGAAACTGGTATTTGTATAAAATAGAATTATTAAACAAGGGCGAAGTTATGATTGAGCAGCGTTCTGTGTTACTGTAATTTTTGCCTCGCCGCATGCCGGAGCGATCTAGTGGGGAAACAATTAGGTTCGCTGATCAAACGCGAACTGCAGGTTTGAGTCAGTCAGTGGCCTACTACAGAAGCGAAAACAGCGTCTCTCCCGGCAGAGCAGAGCTTCTACAATTGTGGTTTTTTTCTTCTCTTTCATGCATAAGTAAAAGCTCAATCGACCTCCGGGTTCCCGATGTAGTCGGAGATGTGACTCCAGCATGGTGTAATTCCAGCTTCGCCATGATCTGAACACCTTTTAGACTGTAGTTCCTCGTTGCTGGAGGAGACACCACTGCAAGGCATGCCACTATAACCACCTGGACCAAATGAGGTGATATTTAAACAATGTTTACTTACACTAGGCCTCTACAGGAAACACCATGTTTTGTGCATTTAACAATCCGTAAAAAACTCAAAATATACTTCATTGTGCTCATGTCCAGTTGGGCAGAATTTTGGCTGAAAACTTTCAGTAAAATTGTGATCATAGTGTAATAACGCTCCAAATTAATTGTAGGCCTGGTCGCCGGCATGTGTCCGGCGGATATTAATTTTATGCTTTACGTTTTTTTTACTGTGATTCTGAATGGGGTTGTAGAAGTTTATGGCGGATCGGTATTTTAGTTATGTAGGTGGGTGCAGTTTGTAACAGGCTGGGCTGGTATCTATTACAATCGTTTTTTTTTTGGCACATGATCATTTTCTTATGTCATAGAAGGGTTGGGAGTTTTTTTTATTTGCGTTAGGCCGGTTCTCACATTTTAACCTGGGGTAGTCACCTGTTGGTGCAGATGTATGCAAGCGCCCGGACATGTTACTTTATGTTGGGTCAGGCTCTGGCACATGGCAGCGGCCGGGTCAATTCAGATTTTCTTTAAAATTTTAAAATTATAAATTTACAATTTTCATAAAACTATACAGGCTGTGCTGACACTTTAACTTTGTAATTGTATTTTTGCTATTATGGGCCAATCCAATTTTCTTTAAATTTATAAATGTACTTTTTATAAAACTATACAGGCTGTGCTGACACATTAACTTTGTAATTGTATTTTTGCTATTATGGGCCAATCCAAATGTTCTTTAAATTTATAAATGTACCTTTTGTAAAACTATGCAGGCTGTACTGACACTTTAAATTTGTAATTGAATTTTTTTGATGTTATGGGCAATCCAGTTTTCCTTCAGGTTTATACTTTGATTTTTTTGATAAAATTAGCCAGGCGGTTACAGGCCTTTCAAAATTATAAAATGTTTGTGATAAGAACATACGCGCTGTTCACTAGGCTTCTGTATTTCTATTTGTATCTGTGATGTATATGTATGTGTTTTAAATTATGTGTTATCTTTATGTCAGGGGTTACGTGAAGGAATGATATTGGAAATATTTGGGGATTTGTGATAGTAAAGAAAATTTATGAATCTATGATATATGAATATAAAAAAAAATATAAATAGGTTACGGGATAAATGATGGTCACTCTTGGGATTATGATATATGTTTAAGAAAGGTTAATAGAATAATATAAAATTATGAATATGATTTTAATACAAAAAATATACAAAAATATGAATTAAAAATGATGTATATGATGTGAATTATGAAAACTATGAAGGTTAATAAAAGTTGTTATCTTGTTTGTTAATGGAGAGTTTTAATTGCAAGTCCCGTCTCACTGGACCCAGCACACTTTATGCTTCTTCTAGGCCTTCAGCCTAGTCCTAAATATCTAGTAGCCCCTTTGTTAAAAAAACTATTATAAAACACAAATAAAAGAGGGGTTAAAAAATATAGAATACTACTTTTTATTTCTGTTCAAGTTACTTAATCTTTACGGTTAACTAAACTGTTGCCAAACAATTTTGACTTCATTGTATAACTTAATATATGTTCATAAAACAAGTTTCTTTTCTTCTTTAAATGTGACGCCAAACAAAAAATAATTAAATTGTTTAAAACAGATCTTGTATTTTGTAGCCTTATATATGTGGAGGTACTTTTATGTTAGTTGGCTCTTACTGTGTTCAACTATGGTAATGTAATGTTTTGTTCAATGCTGTTTTCACTTGAAAATTGTTTTTAAGATTTCTATTTTAAAATTATGCTGTTTCAGTTTTCACTCTGTTTATTAGAGTGAAAATTATTAAGTTATCTTAAAAGTCAGTAGTAAAAATAATTTTAGACCATACTAAGCAATTAACCGAAAAGTACATGTAGGCCTACAACTGCCAATTTTTCGGTACAAAACCGAAATTTTTCTAGATTGCCACACTACGCCAGATAATTAAAAAGAGTTAACTGCAATTGTATCTTTAGTTTAAATTTTATTTAGTACTTTTCTTAGATTAAATTTCATTTTATATACATGACTCATCTGATAGTTACTGCCAGAAATTTCTGTGGAGTAAATACCAACCCCTGTCTCATTTTAAATATTAAATCCTGTCTCATTTGAATCATTTCTGGCATTTACTGACCAACTCATCAAATAATGCCACAGACATTTGAAAAAAATTAAAAAACATTTCTCCGTTTTCCCGTAATTTTCCACAGAGGTAATGGAATTTCCCGTCAAGAAAAGGAAAGAATTGATGGGATGAACAGCCCATAGTCTATTCCGTAGTTGTCAATTCGCCTAATACAATACGACCGGATCCATCTTCCAAGACCAGTACCAAATGAATGTGAGAGAACGTATACAGAGGTTGGCAGCACTCCTTGCTGCGCGGCAGAAACCTTGTCGCGTGAGTCCATAAAAGGGGCCTTAGCTTTCATTTTAAGTTAACTAGAATTAAGGCATTAGTTCCAGGAGCAACCAACTGTATTTTAAACATAATTATGGAGTTTTTGAATGTAAAACTTTTAATTTTTTGTTGGCAGGTAGTCTTCAGGGTCCACGATTCTAGTCGATATGTGGAAATCGGGAACACAGCTACTCGAAAAGGTCCTGCTTTCTTTTTTAGACTATAACAACTACTTTTTTAGTTAACGTATGCGTATGTAATCTTATAATATAATTATTTTATTATTTTAATTATTTTTTAATCTGCTGTTTGATTTTGTTCTGACTACCGTTTTTACTAGCAGTCAATGAGCACCCGCAAAAATGTCTTTAAGAGAACATTCTTCAGCTAATAAAAATTGATAAAAGAAACTCTATGTCGTTGAATGTTAGTATTACTTGAGAATATCGATAACTCACAAAGAACGGTACAATTTCTTTGCCTACAGAATTGTACATCAGCAAGTTCCATATTTTCTCAGCTTCTATTGGCACCCCACCTTTCAAGTTCTGTGTTTCTTTTTTGACAATCCATTCGCTGCATAGGTAATAAAAACCTAGGAGGGTAGCAAGCGTCTGCCTCACACACTTCCGCTAAGAAATGCTTACAAAATCGATTGTCGAAACGTACATAGTCCGCATTGTAAGTATAAAGCTCTAATGAGAATGTCAAGTATTGTGTATCATCTAGCTCTTGCTATATTTGCCACAGTGTACAACCATTGTATTAATACTTTATACGATCACAAATTGTGTAATACTGCGGACTTAAGCCATCGTTTCAAAGCCTAAGAAAATTAGAAGTCGTTTCTTATGTGAGCAGCGGTGGAATCCCTTCTTCTCAGCATGACGGCCTCCTTGCTATGTAAGTTTATTAATTTAGTTATTATTATTTAATAGTTGTATTTACATTGTGACGTGTTTCTTTTTAATAGCCATTGTGTTGTATTTATTTATTTTATCTTGAAGACTAAATTTAAACTGTTAGGAGTTGAAAAGTTGTGGTTAATCTCTTTTAAACGATAGACAATGGCTGTTATATTAGAATTATAATAATAGAAACACTGCACTAACAACTTTAAGTTTTAAAAATTGTATAGATATATTACATTCTATTCCATACATAGAGGGGTCTGTCAGTAAAAATAAAACAATTTATCTATACATTATGCGCCAAGTATGTAAAAGATCACACATTACTTTGAAATTCCAATGCAGAATGCAGTATACTGCAAGATATAGTATAGTATAGTATAGTATAGTACACACCTGCTTGGAGCACAGTAATATATAACGCTGACTAAATCTATGCAGAACTGAACGTTAGAAACATTAAGATTCTCATCTGAGCCGTAAAGCTAGCGACATTACAGAGTACATCACACCGGTGAATATCGATATTGTTAACCATGAAGTCAATGAAGTTCATTAATAATTTTGTCATTGCACTGTGTATGGGGCAATGCAGTTATAAATATTAATAACATTTTTACGAGCTCATGATTTGTGGTTTTAAAAGTGTAGTTTAATATTGATGCACAGTGGAATTATGTATATTAAGAGTACCAGAGACTTATATAACTGGTTTAAAAATATTTTACAATTTTTAGATTGTAATATTGTATTTATACCCTATTACAATATTACGATTTGCAAATCGCGTCGTCTAATATATTTTGTAACAATTGTAAAAAATTCTGTTTACAAAATAAAAATTTATATGTTTACCAAATTAAAAAAATTTGGTGGTTTTGTTTTTTAAAAAATATTGTTTAATTGGTTTTTGTTGTTTGTATTTAGTAAATTAATTTTCTTAATTGATTCGTGTAAAAATTTAACTCTTTTGTTTCTGTTTCTGTTAATTGTATCACTTTCGTTTTTATAATTAACTTCCGCGTTAATTGTATTATCTCCAGCACTAATCGATAGACGATTCTTCTTCTTAATTGAGTATTCTCCTTCTTTTTTGGTAAAGGCCGCATTTCGGATAGTCCGTGATCTCATTTTATCTTTATTTTAATTCTATTTATTAAATTTATAAATAAATAGAAACCAAATTGCAGAAATTTTAGATTTATTAACAATTTTATAATGTATCGAGTGTTAATCGATTATTCAGCAGTAGTATCGACTCGTTCTCAGGGCTGTCGATTAATTTTTACATCTGTATTTTCTATTAATTATTAGGTTTTTGAACGGTTATTTTATATATAGTCAGAGAAGGGTAAGGTCAGGATACTATAACACTTACAAGTAAAAAGCTTAAGAATTAAAAATTACAAGTTATTAGTTAATATATAATGTTTATTAAAGAAAAAATTCGAACCATTGAAGACTGAATGATTATGTTGGTAAAGCTCGCTTTGAATTGTGGGAGTCAAGATGGCTGCTCCCGGACTGCATATGTTAATCTGTAGCCGGCTCGACGAAATTTTCTTCCAATAAATGGTGCTTTTTCAATGTTTCCTCGTCTCCGCAGTTGGGATTATTCCTTCTGGTGTTAGTAGAATGGTTCTGTTTCAGTGTTTTGTGATTCACTTCGATTAAATATGTGTGATAATGTTTAATTTACTTTGTTCAATAAGGTCGAAACTTGCACTTCTCGTCTCGTTATTAAGAATTTTTTATTGTATAGGTTTGGTTTAATTTATTACTTCACTCATTTACTGTTCCGTATTACTTTAGTTTAATTGTGGTATTAAATGTTCTCACTGAGTTTAAGTTTTAAGTTCTAAATTTAGTAATTTACGAGTTTTCACTGTAGACTAGGCTTACAGACCGATCGCCATATTCGTCTGCTATATAGGTTAATATAAGCAAAAATCTCGTTCAAGTGTGCACGACAAGGTCCAATAATTAACTGTTCTCATTTCCTTCGCCTCCTGAAAACGTCTTAGCCAATTTAATATTAGCAATACATTGTTTTAAATCTGTTTGGCTTCCGCTACATGCAGAAAATTTACATTATATTACTGAATATATTTTTGCTATTATTTAATTTTGTGAAATACTAAATACATAATCTCTTTCTTTAGTTCATTCTGTTTGATTTGGTACCATATAAGATAATTTTACAAAGTTTTTTATCTAAAATGCTATATTTCGTTCATTTTGAAAAAGAAGGCTTTAAAATTTACACCCTGTCCTTCCCCAAATGTTAGCCATTTTATATGTTATATTTATGATTGTACTAAATATCAGATTGACATAAAATGTTTATCCTTACTTAATTTCTTGTAACTTTATTAATTGGGTATCCTTTTAAATATTATTCAATAATTTATGTCTCCCCACTCTGAATTTTCAGTTATTACATTTGCATTTTTTCTCATAATTCTTCCTATCTTTTTACAATATCTTTTTAAAGTATAATTTACATTATGTTATTCTGTGACTGATTTACCTTATATAAATTTCATCAGTTTAACTAGTTTACTAGACTTGATTCTTCAATTATAATGTAGTTTAGATTTACCTTTTGGTCTAGATTTTATCTGGTTTTACATACAAAGTTTTTAATAATACAGCTTGTTTATACCCTTTCTGACCTTCTACTTTAATACAATGTTGATTAACATTTCCTTACTTTACTACAAGAACATTTAGTAGTGAATTTAAACTATTAATTCATAACAATTATTTGACATTGTTGATAATTTGACGACGCGATTTGCAAACCGTAATATTGTAATAGGGTATAAATACAATATTACAATCTAAAAATTGTAAAATATTTTTAAACCAGTTATACAAGCAACTAATATTCTTAATATTCCTTGAAATTTTTTTATTATATTAATGTATACACCGCTTTATAAAAAGTGACTTTGTTTCCTGTGTACTCTCTTGTCTTTAAGACTTGTTTACGTTTGTTTTTGGTAATAACAAAACTATATTATGTCCTCTTTTCCATTTCTGGCTCCCCAATGTATTGATGTATTGTTAGTGTACAAAGCTTTGACTTTGAATTTGTGTAAATATCTATCTTTTCTACGTGTTTTTGAGATATGAAATTTGTTTTCTGTTTTGTTTTTGTGTTCATTTTACGCGCCTGACACATTTAATAATTTGTCAATTAATTAACAATTTGAATACGCACGTAGTATAATGTTCAGTAATTATTTGTATTAATAGGTGCTTCTTATTTAGTCTCTGACCCTGTTCCAGAGCAGAACAATTGCCAAGAGCGTCTAACTGCTTTTGTATAAAACACTGTTCGCCCAGTTCTCACCTATGGTTCTGAGGCCTGGACCATTTTAAGAAAGCCTGCGTCAAACCTGCTGGTTCATGAACGCAAGATCCTCCGCAGTATTTTTGATTCAATATGTGTGGGAGTTGAAAGGCGGAAAAGGACCAACCAAAAACTGAACAATCTTCTGAACGAACCAGATATTGTGGAAGTTATAATACTTGGTAAGCTCAGGTGGGCTGGACATGTGATTAGAATGGGGAAATTTAAATCTGTGTTTAAGGATTAAATTCCTTACCATTCCGGTGCATACATACCCTATGGTATCACATTTAGAACTTACTCTTACATTCTAGTAGGTAATAGGATTTTGTTTAGGTAATGTTAATTTTTACTTTCACGATGCGTTTGATTCACTGTTATTTCGTTGCTTCTATTTAGGACTTTTCTATACTTTTTTATGTAATTTTATATGTAGGCCGATGTTATAGACAATATATTAAATGTATTACAAAGCCAGACTCATTCATAATAAATTGTTAGAATAACAACAGCAAAGGAGTTTTATTTAACAAAATCAATACAAATGTAGGGGAATAAATTATATTTCAGTAGCGACAAACGCTATCGCGGTTGTACAGATGAGACGGGTTTTAATTTATTGCTGGAATCTGCGCAGCAATGCGGACAATAGAATACAGTATTTTCAACAAGCGGTAAAAATTTTAATCACATTTTATATGAATTTATTTTAAAGGATTTTGGTGTTATTTATAACTATAAAATTGTTATGACGGTCTACTGATCGTTGTATGGTACAGTGGAAAACAAAATACAAGAAAACAATTAATTCACTAATCAGCAGCTTTAATTATCACAATTAAACAGTTTGTAATCAACAAGAGACTCACTTACAAAAAATCTAATAAAAATTGTTCACACGTAATAAAAATGTCAACTAATATAAAACACAATTATTGTATTACAATTGTCCCTCGCAATTATAAAACACATAACACTTCGCCACAATACTTCGAACCGCACAGTGTAAATCGCCCGAAAATAACACAAAACTATAAGTGGAAAGTATGGGCTAGTTATAATCTGCAGTGTTACATAATATGCGTCTTTATCAAACGCGTGAAAATTTTAGAGAATAGTTCAGCGCGACCATGGCAGAAACACACACCGTTGGGCTAGTCAAGAAACATCTAGAACGATACATCGAACGCACGAGGCGTTCCGCATTACGTAATACTGCCTCGCATATCAAGCGTCAGGTACGCATACCAGCTGCGGGAATAGCTTAGGAAAGAGTAGAACAACTTTTGCAAGTGTACCAGAACGTTCCGTAATGGCGTAAAACGTTTCCGCATTACGTAACAATATAATATTAGTAATTAAAGAATGAGTCAAGTATTGTGTTGTGTGATTGTTTAAAACGATACGACAAATATTTTCTTCATTTCATTTTGTTTTTATCATAATCATATTAAAACGTTTAAAGATTAAACTTTATCTATTTTAGTGCCATGTTATTCTAAGTCTACCAACGTCTCTCTATCCGACAAGATCATACAGACACGCGGCTGCTAGTAGACTAAGGCTTTTTGTGTGACGAAGTTAATGGTTGACTTGCACAAGCAACTATTCTCACTAAATCCTATCTTCAAGGAACCGGCTGGACACTCTTGCAAAGTTTTGTCAGCAGCATCCCTTAACGTAATTTAAGGATCACTGCTTTTTTTCTCTTGTTGACAGTTCACTCCGAAAGTTTTTCCTCACGTGACATGCCTCATCCTTGTGCTGTATATAGCCATATACTTTTTCTTCTTCTTATTCCATAACTTTTAATGTGCTACATTCCTCTCTCTATTATTTTTTTTACTTTCGTTATTAACATATTTTGTTTTGTTGTGTCACAACGTGAGTCAACAACAAGTAAGCAGTAGACAAAGAAAATATAAAAAGTTAATGTTAAAAGTTAATATAAATCACAACATGTAACCACTAGTTTTTTAATTTCTGTACATGAGATACAGTAAATCGTGTCCTTTATAAGTGCCTGTAGACATTATTAGAATCTGCGAGAACGGTGTTATTAGATATGACAGACTAAAACCGTTAATTGAAGCGTGAAATATGATCCGATAATTGCCTTTACGCTTCTAAAAGGATTTTCGCCGCCTGCCTTGTGTAGAGGCACGACTTCGGTAAACATATTAAAGGCTGTACTGTAGGTGTCAACCACATACAGTAAATATACAGGTGACGTAATAAAGACAGAACATTCACTCCTCCAGCACGATCAACCCTACGCTCGTTTGCTGTCACGTAAGTGCACATGGCGCAAATAGATTTATCTTTACGTTACGTGCAATGCTTTAGCGCGAGTCTGAGTGTTGGAGAAAACTACTTACAGGAAGCTTCATGAATGTTAAACAGAAGAATCTCTTAAGAAACTTTTCTTGTTTTAATGTTAGCTTGGCTTACGTGCACCAGCTGGAAATAAATTCGACTGGCTGGAGTTAGCAAACATTGGAAATTTATGATAATGACAGAAAAGACAAACATTAATGGCTACAAATAAATAAAGAAAAAATAATATTGTAAATTTTGTTATAATTTAAGTAAGAATAATAAAACAAAGATACGTGTTAAGTAATAATTATGTCTGTTATAAGCGATGAAGGAGCAGAGAGAAGGACATTAAAGGCAGACCAGCGCAAGCTAAAGGACTTTTCTGCGTGAGAAATGTATCTGTAAGGTGCAGAATTTTAGCAAACATAATGTCTTGACGAATAAAATGGTTAGGTTACCTAGACCAGATTGATGATAAGCGTATGTCAAAGGCTGATTCACTGTATTATCGATTAGGTGTGTTTCCACATTCTATTTCCTTTCCATTTATAATTCTTGATCCTGAGGGCACACGCGTATAAAAACAGAAGAGGTGTCGACCTAGGACAAGATTGTTGGATGGTGGGCTGAGAGGTCTCAGAAAAATGGATGCGAGGGATTATACTGAGATGGTAACGTTTGAGAAGATCTGTGCTGGAAGCCAGGTCTTACGTTGGACTGTAGTTTTAAAGCGAAAGAAGAAGAAAAAGAAAAAAAAGAAGAAGAAGAAGAAGAAGAAGAAGAAGAAGAAGAAGAAGAAGAAGAAGAAGAAGAAGAAGAAGAAGAAGAAGAAGAAGAAGAAGAAGAAGAAGAAGAAGAAGAAGAAGAAGAAGAAGACGACGAAGCAGAAGTAATACAGAATTATGAGTTACGAAGAAGTTTCTGAAGTTATATGATGTGTAAAGCATCGCGGCATAGATGAGAACCACGAGCAACAATAAAAGCAGGCAGACAAAAAAAAGATTAGTATTTAACATAAGATTATATACAAATACAGAGAATATTTGAGTTGCCATCATATAAAATTAGGTAACAAAATACACTTTGGAAATAATTAAAAATTATAAATTGTTAAAACATATAAACTACGTAAAATGATGTTTAGATAACTGATTTATTTAGCATTAGAACTAATGGATATACCTAATTTGAAAAATGGAAATGTTTGAATATATGGAAGTAAGAAGTAAAGGTAGTATAGTTATCAGCGATTGAGTTTAAACATTTCAAAAACAAAGACAATGTAGTTTTAACCTTTGACAAAAAACACGTTACACAAGATGAGTGGCACATTAAAGTAACAGAGGAGGAAATCATTATACGATAATAAATAGTAAATGGAAAGGAAAGAGGAATTTGGAAACCTAAACTAATCGGAAATGCAGTGAATGAAAAATATGATTTGAACAAGTAAACAGCGGTGTGGAAACAAATGTAACATAAGCCTGTAGTCGACTCCTACAAAGGAAATAACAAAATTTAATAGAAGTGTTCTATTTAATACAAAATATCTAATCAAACATTAAACTGAAAGACACACTGATGTATAGCCACGGAAATAAGCACTACACATTCCCTAGAAAGAAATAAGTGACATAGGGTAGACATAAGTGTTAAATACTATCTGTCACAGTGCAAGTTGTACAATGTAATTTAAAAAAAAAAATACTATTGTATAAACAAATATACAAGAACAAAAATAAAATATAAT
Organism: Magicicada septendecula; assembly: GCA_034769895.1. NCBI lineage: Eukaryota > Metazoa > Arthropoda > Insecta > Hemiptera > Cicadidae > Magicicada > Magicicada septendecula. The sequence continues at coordinate 323,791,684 of CM068375.1, forward strand.
TTTATCGGAATAAAAAATTAACGATAATGCCCATTTTGGAATTTAGGAAGTGAAGCTAGATTGGCTAGGATTGGTTTAATGGCTAAGTTTGGAACTAACAGCAATCTAATGCATATTTAAAATAACCGAAATTAATTCATAATTTAAATACTTTGTATTAACTTAAATAAGTGTAAAGGGGTTATATTTTAATCCCGTGATTTGTAAATATAAATAAGCACAAGTATACCGGGAATCAATACTAAAATTTTAATTTCATGGAGCATAAAGTCCGTGTGAAACATTAGTGAGTAAGTGTGGAACAGGTCAATATGTATGTGAGCGCGTGTGTGTGTTTTATAACGTTACTAACCTTTATATAGTCATTATTGTTTGATTTTCAGCTACAGTAATCTCCTGTTAGAACGGACTAATAGGAGCTCTGAGGTGTCAGTTATATTGAAAATCCGTTGTGAATGTACATAGCATGTACGCCTTGTAATGTAGATATCTCAGTTATATTGAAAGTCCGTTGTGAATGTACATAGCATGTAGGCCTTGTGATTCAGGTATCTCACGTACATTGAAAGTCCGTTGTGAATGTACATAGCATGTAGGCCTTGTAATGTAGATATCTCAGATATATTGAAAGTCCGTTGTGAATGTACATAGAATGTAGGCCTTGTGATGTAGATATCTCAGTTAAATTGAAAGCCCGTTGTGAATGTACATAAGTAGAGGGAAAATACCGGTTCTAACCAACAAAGGATGCCGCCGTTCCCACGGTCCAAGATTTTTTCCCACGCTCTCCCCACCACCGCTGGACCTGCAGCATCCGCGAATTTCCACCAATAAAATTTCATGCCACCTTTTGCGCGCCAAGTTCAAAGAGATGCCGCCGTTCCCACGGTCCAAGATCTTTTCCCACGCTCTCCCCACCACCGCTGGACCTGCAGCATCCGCGAATTTCCGCGAATAAAATTTTTTATTTGATTTTTTAATTTTTTAATTAAATTGATTTGCATATCAAGGGTGGGTGGGAGGTGGGGTGGGGTTCAATGGACCACCCGCATCCGCGAATATAATTTTTTATTTTTTTAATAAAGCTGGTTTGGATATCAGAGGTGAGTGGTGGGTGGGAGGTTCCGACTTGATGCATTATAGTTTTATATTAAAATATATGACCGCGAATAAAATTTTTTATTTTTTAATAAAGCTGATTTGCATATCAGGGGTGGGTGGTGGGTATATATATAAAACTCTCTCTCTCTCTCTCTCTCTCTACACCAATCTCGTTCTTCCAATGTGCGTAAAGTGTTACGCAATTATAATGTTACAAATATTAAAAAATATATATATATATTTAAACTAGTATTTACAAAATATGTATACAGACGATTGTAATTTTAAAAATTCATTTTTGTATTAAATATATATATCGTAAACAATGAAATAATAATATTTCGTCATTGTAAGATTTTAATAAAACAATTATCAGTTTAAATAATAATTTTCATGATTGTAAGATACAACCTACAAATTATTAAAATGTCTCTCTCACACACATTTCTGATTACTATACAAATAATTGCATGCATATTCGGAGGTTTATAACGAAATAAATTAAAATAAACCATAATTTGTTTTAAATAATTAAATACAGGGTTTTGATACGAGTACGTTGACCGCATTGATCGGTTCATCGAAACAAGTCTATGCACGCACAACGATACTGAATTAGATATAGTTATTATTCACTAAATTAAACCAGAGGTCATTAACCTTGTGTACGACGTCCTACATTCTAATTTCACACCTGCTAGTCATTAGCAGCGCTGACAGTAATTAGGATTATAAAGTATTTACTCTAAAAACGGACAACTCTACTTTCTAATTTGACACCTGTCAAGCATTAACACCGCTGACAGTAATTACTCTAAAAACGGACATGCAAGCTTTCTCCCACTACCAGTGTACAATATATATACGCACAGAAAATTAGCGAAAATTTCTCATTTTGACTGCTTGTGTATGTGCTGATACATCGTGAAATCTATCTCTGCATCTTTTTTAATAGTTGAAAGACTGTTTGTGCGCATTCAGTATACGCAACTTTCATCATTAAGGGTGTGTAGACAACACACACATACTAGTTTTCGGTAAGTGTACAGATTTTATTTAATTTTAATGTATGTGCAGATTTTATTTAAACGTAAAAATTATTTGTATTAAAACATTATCAAGCGCATTATTGAAACATTTGAATACGTTAATAACTGAGTATAATTTTTATTGTATGTAGAGATTTTATTTAAACGTAAAAAAAATTATTTGCATTAAAACATTATCAAGTGCATTATTTATTGAATTTAATACATGTGTGTGTGTGTGTACGCGTGTGTGTGTACGCGCGTGTGTATGATCAAATTACAATTTCTGAAAATATATTCTTACCGTATTTTTATAGTGGCAATTTCTCACCAACGTGTGCTGATACATCGTGAAATCGCTGCATCTTTTTTAATAGTTGAAAGACTGTTTGTACGCCTTCAGTGTAGACAACGTACATACTAGTTTTGGTAAGTTGTACAGATTTTATTTAATTTTAATTTTAATGTATGTGCAGATTTTTATTTAAACGTAAAAATTATTTGCATTATCAAGCGTGTTATTGAATTTAATACATGTGTGTGTATATGATCAAATTATTATGTCTGTTACAAATTTTCTGAAAAATTGCTTTAAACAAACGTTTTTAATGTAACAAATTTAGAAAGTAGGTCACAGCGTATGATGACATTTATATCTCTCTCTAATTCTGTTGTGGACATACATAGCTGTAAGCAGTGACTATCTCCTTATGAATGCAGAATGTAGACTTTCCTAAAATTATTTGCATTAAAACATTATCAAACGCATTATTATTTATTGAATTTAATACATGAGTGTGTGTGTGTGTGTGCGTGTGTGTACGTGTGTGTATAATCAAATTACAATTTCTGAAAATATATTCTTACCGTATTTTTATAGTGGCAATTTCTCACCAACGTGTGCTGATACATCGTGAAATCTCTGCATCTTTTTTAATAGTTGAAAGACTGTTTGTACGCCTTCAGTGTAGACAACGTACATACTAGTTTTGGTAAGTTGTACAGATTTTATTTAATTTTAATTTTAATGTATGTGCAGATTTTTATTTAAACGTAAAAATTATTTGCATTATCAAGCGTGTTATTGAATTTAATACATGTGTGTGTATATGATCAAATTATTATGTCTGTTACAAATTTTCTGAAAATTTGCTTTAAACAAACGTTTTTAATGTAACAAATTTAGAAAGTAGGTCACAGCGTATGATGACATTTATATTTCTCTCTAATTCTGTTGTGGACATACATAGCTGTAAGCAGTGACTATCTCCTTATGAATGCAGAATGTAGACTTTCCTCAAATTATTTGCATTAAAACATTATCAAACGCATTATTATTTATTGAATTTAATACATGAGTGTGTGTGTGTGTGTGTGTGTGCGTGTGTGTACGTGTGTGTATAATCAAATTACAATTTCTGAAAATATATTCTTACCGTATTTTTATAGTGGCAATTTCTCACCAACGTGTGCTGATACATCGTGAAATCTCTGCATCTTTTTTAATAGTTGAAAGACTGTTTGTACGCCTTCAGTGTAGACAACGCACATACTAGTTTTGGTAAGTTGTACAGATTTTATTTAATTTTAATTTTAATGTATGTGCAGATTTTTATTTAAACGTAAAAATTATTTGCATTATCAAGCGTGTTATTGAATTTAATACATGTGTGTGTGTGTGTGTGTGTGTATGATCAAATTATTATGTCTGTTACAAATTTTCTGAAAAATTGCTTTAAACAAACGTTTTTAATGTAACAAATTTAGAAAGTAGGTCACTGCGTATGATGACATTTATATCTCTCTCTAATTCTGTTATGGACATACATAGCTGTAAGCAGTGACTATCTCCTTATGAATGCAGAATGTAGACTTTCCTAAAATTATTTGCATTAAGACATTATCAAACGCATTATTGAATTTAATACATGTGTGTGTGCGCGCGCGCGTATGTGTATGATCAAATTATTATGGTGTGGGTTATACAAATAATAATAAAGTGTGTGTAATATATATATATATATACATTTATTAAAATACATACACACAGCTCCAAGATTATATTAAACAGTTTTACAATTAAAAATACATACACAGCTCCAAGATTATATTGTTACAAGTATGAAAATATATCTAAACTAATATTTACAATTTAAAAAAAAAAAAACATACACAGTTCCAAGATTATATTGTTACATGTATTAAAATATATCTAAACTAGTTTTACAATTAAAAATACATACACACACATAGCTCCAATATTATAAAGTTACAAATATATATATATTTAAAACTAGTATTTACAAAATATGTATAAAATAAGACTTAAACACGTCTATGTACTGTGTTGGTCAATGGCGTATATTCTACAAGCGAATCATGTAGTATCATACAGTAGGCGGTCGTCTGTGTAGGAAAATTCGTTGACGATTCAAATTCTAAACGTACATCAACTGCTGAAGACTTAAGTGCTTTGTCCTGTCTGCTACAATCGAAAACAAACAGCGGGGCTTTTGATTTGAATAATTCCGGTGTCAGTACTGGGCTGCCGTCTAAACGGTGGTAATACGAACTTTGAAAACTGGCGTACATATTGTACAATAATGCAAAACGGTCTTTCCCAATATCCAAGTTTAAATTATCGTAAGGATAATACTTGTCGTTTAGAAACAGTCTCGCATTGATCACGTTACAGTGATCGAATTCATCAGCGTGTGCTGTCAGTACATTTTTTCTTGCTGTCTGAAACGCTAACACAACAAAGCTTGGTTTTTCTAGCTGACTCGAGGTCTTGACAATCCAATTCTGCCTTTTAGTCTGTGGTAAGGCAGGATACTCGTGCAACTCCCAGGTTCTAAAAGGTATAGTTATCGGGTGGTCTTTCTCTATGAGTCGTAACAATGGTAATCTGTACGCATTAGCTACATGTACATAAGGCATTTTCCAGTAAACTTTATCTAGTTCAAGAACACAATTAGCAGTAGTTTGTCCGCTTACTAAAACCATAGCATTTATGTCGGTAGATGTGCGTAGGGGTATAAGTTCTTGTTTCACGTTCAGCACGATGCGTGTATAGTCTTCTGCGAATCCCATTAGCATTTTCAGCGGTATACAAAAGTTGAATTCTCCGTCATCATTCACTTTTAATATGTTCGTGGTCGGTGCCACCCAACCTGCGTTTTCCATTGCGTTACGTGTGTTGTTGTTGAGTGATAGAAAAGTTTAAATAGTTGTCGTAACACCGACGTTTCTGGTATGGTCCACTACCACTCCGGCCAACTCGTAACGAATCTCTTCAAAGAGAAATGCTATAGCATTGTTCACCAGTTCCACATTCAGTGCAGTATCTGCAGCCACACTAGGGTTTTTAACCAACTTGCCTTCGATGTAGAGGAAACTTTCTGACGGCAGTGTAAAGACGTCCTGTTGTTGTATTGGCACACGTATTTCATCATTGTTTCCATATCTTGTTGTTGCGTACGGTGCGTGTGAGTGAAATGAAAAGTGTGTGATACTGTCTTCAAAGAACGGTTGCTGCTCCACTGATAATATTCCACTCGCCATGTTACTTGTTTACAACAACAAAACCCAGTGAACTCAGGAAACGGCGGTTAACTGATGTTAATCGTTTCAGTTTCGAACGAGTACTGATGCGTTTCCTAACTGATCTTCCTTCTTCTTCTTTGTTTATTACTGACGACTGTGGTAGCAGCGGTGGCGAAGAAACAAAGTACAAGCCCATGTCTATAGTCGTTTTAGATGTAAACGCACAGTGATTACTTCTCCACGAAAATCTATTACGTCACCGTCCTGATCGTGTAAAGATAATGTTATGTTGTCCAAACGACTCACATTCACAGGTAGGTATATGACGTTTGTAGGCGATTCAATTATTTTGAATCCTGGTTCGACTGACGGATAGAACGAGTGCAGCGTGTGCTCAGTTTTACCGTTCTTGTATGATCCTTGCGCTATATTACACCTTATCAGTATACTGTTCACTTTTATAATGTTAACTGTGGCGTCAGACGTGTGAGTTTTATTCGCTTCAAGCAGACGCTTTCCCTTGAAACCCAACATATCACCGATACCGTACACTGTTTGTTAAAAGTCAATATCCAGTGCACAAGTCAGCTCACATTTCAGTGTATTGTTGTTAGGACGTAGACTAATCTTTGAGTCTCCTAACTGCTTTTTGAGGAAGGCTTCTATGTCACCGATTTCATAAGCACCTGTAGGTAAAGTTATCAAGTCCCACGTTGTTCCGTCTCGTAGCACTGGAAACACGTTGTTTTTTCCTTCAATCACGTTCGGTATACTGTTGTATGTAGTAAAGTCCAATAGACCTACATACCATTCACCGTTTGTTAGTTCGAGAGGCGGGAAAAAGTCACATACAAGAGTAGCAGCATTCGTACCTGTTAAGGTGACCGACAGCGAAGACATCTTGTCGCTTACTGATCACTCGCGCGTTAAGAAGTCCAAACATAAATGCCCGCAGATGACTGTGTGTGGTGGCTGTTCACGTTCGTAATTGTAGTAAATGTCAGTGTCGGTTCCAAAATACTGTGTCAGCTCAAGAGGTGGCTGCATATTACCATACGCATCATAGTAGTAAACTTGTTTGTTTCGCTTCTTGTAGCAAACCCAGTGAGTACCAGGTCCTTCTGCACTGTCTAGATTAACAACTGCACTCTCATTCTTCCATGGTCGTGTGTGTGGTAAAGTGTTACGCATAAAAACTCCTCTGAAATAAGGTATTTTCAAAAGTTTTGCGTACACATACAAATCACTGTCAGACAATGCACGCACTGGTATGCAAATTAGTTTTTTTGTCTGTAAGGACGTAGGTATAGACCTGACGCTATTTTTTTATTGTTACGTTTATGTCTTGGGACTGTTTTGCGTTTGCAGGTCGTTTTGCGTTTGTTCACGGATTGACGTTTAATTCCTGAACCCTTCTTCTTCTTGTTTTTTCTGCAACCACTACGCGAGCTCCCTCCACCCACTGCCGATTTCGCCTTCATCGCTGCCGCTACGGCCGCCGCGTACGATCTTTCGCTGATGCCTGAATTCAAAGCTTTCACTCGATCCCACGCCTTGCCGGCTAGCACACGATCCGCTACGCGTCTTCGTTCGTTGTCCTTGTACTTAGCGTAAGCGATATCGTGTTCGCGACAGGCTTCGTCCAACTCGTTGATTCCGCGCTCGCCACGTGCCAATCTCTCTTTGAGTTTTGTTCCAGGTCCACAGAATCGGTAGCCCGGTAGGTGTAATTCTACTGGTAATGCGTCCACCGCTCGATTAATCAAAGTAGGTACTGACGAAACGATAGCGGGCACAGTGTTTTTAAGTAATTTTCCAATTACACCACGCCCCATTCTTTTCTTACGAAGTACGTGCATTCTTGTAAACAGATCTCCAATCCTTGATTTCCGTTTCCGTATCTCGAGAACGTCTATTAAACGCCCCACCTCTTCAATATATTCAGACAGGACTGAACGCTGTGTCGTGCTGTCTTGATATTTATAGACAAACTTTATTAGATTGATTATATGAGCGTGAAATACCTGAGTGACCTTGTACAATTCGGTCTTTATATGTAATTTTAATTCGTGCATTTGTCGTACAGTGACTGCGTCTTTGTCATTGACACCGTTCGCTATATTCGTAATTTTTCTTCCGGCAGCGTAGAAAGTATCGTTTTGCAAACTGATTGTGTGTGCGTGTAAAAATTCCAAATTCACTGCGTCTTTGAAGTCAACAGGCGCTTGCACACGTGTTAGTCGACAGTCATTAACGATTACGTTACCTGCACGATCTTTTTTCAAACTCTTCTCGTCTACGTATCGTTTTGTGGCTGCATCTCTTGATTTAAGCGGATCGTTTAGCCTTATTATTCGATGATCTTTTGCGTCTACGGTAGCGTTGTCGTCGTTCTTGTACTGTAAGCATGTGTCCTTTACGTACTGTAAAGAAACAACATCGTGCAACTCTTCAGGATCACCCAAGTTGCATATCTTTTTGTTTTTCACATCAAAGTGACCGTCGTTAGTCACTCCTAAACCGATATCCTCACGCAGACTTCGATGAGTTTCTTTTCGCACTCTTACAGCGCTGTCGTGTTTACCGAACTTGTCGACACTCATATTTATGAAGAAGAACTGATGGTTATAGAACGGTGCGTCTGCTTTTATATGATAATACCGGTTTCGCGTAATTCTTCCAATATCGAAACGATTTCATTCCTATGACCAGTATGGCCGCTATTTTGAGACGCCATTAACAGTCTCAATCTATTAACCAACTCGTTAGGATCATCCCAATGCACGTAATCGATTGGAGTGTTCGGTTTCATCTCCATATAGCCACTCCCTGTACGTTTTCGTGCAAACAATTTAGATATTACTAGTCGGTACTTGACGCCACTGTTACTGTTTATTCGCGTATTGTGTTTATATTTTTGTTTGTGTCCGTTGGTTGCTAGTAGTATAGACTTATATTTCCTCATATCATCCTTATTGTATTTTTTCGGTAGTTTCATAAACAAAAGTTCATACAGACCAGGTGTACCCTCGTAAATTTTTCCTTTGACATGAAAGTTGTCGTTATCATCGATTTTTACATTTGAATCACCTATCATAAATTTACCACCTTCGTATCGAACACCATACATGCGATCTATAATCCGTTTACAGTCCGCCGATTCACACAAACGCATATATTTGTTTGCTAATGAATCCTCGCTGAAATGTGAAGCGTTAGGTATCCAAGCGTCCTCTTCACTGAAATGAGAAGCGTTACGACTTTGCATACCACTTTCGTTTTCTGTTATTACGTGTTGTGTAGGCTCTTCTTGTTTTATCTGCTGCTTCTCCTCCTCCTCCTCCTCCATCATATCACCACTTAACTTTCGTGAAATAGCTTCTAACGGTTCCAGAATCGGTCTGTAATTTTTTCTAAACGTCTCGTCGCTTTCTCTGATACCGTGTTGTAATGCATGATATATTTTCCTTATGTTGTCGCTTATCGTGTCTATATCATACGCGAGTCGTTCCTGCTTATTCATTGCCATCGTGTGTTAGCAAGAGGACTGATTACATTACTACAGTGAAACCACTTTTATACTTCGTCGGAAACAATTATGAATCGATCAAAGCCGATTCTATATCTACCTTCATTTATTGGTGAGTCTTTGTCTATGACTATAAATCCATAACGATCCTTCCACGCTTCCATGCAGACGTCTTTGAAAGCATCATATTTCATATCTATGTTAACGTGATCATTGTATGCATATCGTAAATTTAGATCGTCTTGTTTGAACAATATCAACAAGTTAGCGTTGTCACGTACCAATTGTTTCGGTATCTGGCTATATTTCTGGCATAGATAGAATGTGTCCACACCGCTATGTCTCCCCATAGCAAAATACTTTCGAATATTGTTTTGTCTTTCACACGATACGTCATCGAATACGATAACAGAGTCGAGACCAGTGATTTCACTCGGTAGCGGGACTTCTTCGTTCTCGCTGTATGCATGATAACCTAAGCCTTCATCAGCGAGTGATTTCATCACTGTTTCTAGCATTCTGTATTTTGGTTGAAATAATGATTTTGAAAACACGTATACGTTGCGGAAACGTAGTCCGTTGGCATCAAACAGTAGGTTGAATAGCACATTTCATTTCCCACAGGAACTTGGGCCTGTAACGATACAGCGAATACTGTTCGGTAATAGCGGGCCATGTTTACGCTTAGCACTGCCTTCGTCACCAGCCAAAAAGTCCATATCCTTTATTGGTAATTTGTTTGCTTGCTGTACAATCTTCATCTTTGTGAATACCGAAAGCATACTGTTTTCAGCACGTGCTGTCACCTTTTTTATATTAGATCTTTCTTATGTATCCATGCATCGTGTTTACCATCGAAACCAAGCCAACGAACACGCACTCTGTCACCTTTGCGTTGTAACACCTTTTCCACTAGGTATACGTCGCCGACTTTGGACTTACTAATCTCGTGCTCGTAAAAACCACCTTTCAACACTTTGTTTAGATGATCTTTTAGCAGATAAGTGACGGGGATAGTAGTGGATTGTACTTTATCCACAGTGAATATTTCGTTAGTCCAATTTGGCGTATAACCTTTGGCGAACGTCATTTTGTGCTTACTTATACGAACACGGTCACCGACTTTAAATTTGGGTGGTTTCGTTGGACTGATTTTAGGTGCTGTGTTCTTCCTTATTCGTTCCAACACTATATGTTCGTTGGCATCATTCACTTCACTAGGTGTCATACCAATGGTTCTGTGTGTTGTATTGTTGTACGATTTCAGTAATGTAGGTAGTAGATCCAACCAGCGGTAGTGTCCTTGTTCGCTGAAAGCTCGATACATGTGTGTCTTCAGTGTGCGATTAAAACGTTCCACTATGGAAGCTTTTTTCTCACTGTAGGTTGAGTAATGTTTCACATTATACTTTTTTAGCAACGCTTGTACTGTGCTATTGTAATACTCCTTCCCGTTGTCCGTCTGTAAATATTTCATTCGATTAGCAGTTAGTATAGGCTCTAGTGCGTGCTTTACTTCTTTTCCTGTCTTTGTTTTCAATGGTACAGCGTAAGCGTACTTGCTAAACGCATTGATCACTGTCATCATGTACTTGTACCCTTTGTTCACTCGAGCGTATGGTATCATCTCCACAAGATCTGCCTGGTACAAGTCGTGTAGACCCTTCAATTCAACCGCGCGCCTAACGAAATTCCTTCTCGCTGCTCTGTGTAGCTCTAGAGCTATAGTCTTGCGTGCGTTGTTCATGGTTTAAGATACACTAACATAATACCGGCGTTAAAAATACTATATATATCTATAACAGTTTCTTTGTTTTTCAGTATTCACTCTTTCGTCTGAATATCATGTCCGACCTTCAACAGAATCCAGAACAACAACAACAACATCAGCAGGAACAGGGACATCCTCAACAAGGTAAAAATTTTTTTAAATACCAATTGTCTCTCTCTCTATAATTATGCAACAAACCAAATTTGTTTGATATGAATTAACTCTGTCTAACCTGTACAAGATAGTCTCTTGACGTTGTTTAGAAATTGATATGACGGAGAAAATTTTTTATGTTCTGACATAGGTTTGTCACCTTCTCCCCAATGTATTGTCTCTTGACATCGTTTAGAAATTGACATGACGGAGAAAATTTTTCATGTTCCACCATAGGTATGTCACCTTCTCTCCAATGAACTAATTCAATTCCGCAACAAAAGCATTTAACTCTATCGTCTATGAATGACATGGTATGTCCACAAACATCATAATTTAGCGGATAGTAGTAAAACCCAGCAAACGCTAACTCATCGGGGCTGACAAACGTCACTTCCCAATACTTGAACGATTTTCTTCTTTCACTTTCAATGCTAAAATCAGGAGTAGCTGCCATCTTCACAGTTTGCAATAAACTAACGTATTACTAACGTGTACTATCTATTTATTTACCACAAACATGAATGTGTGTTATTAATCATTCCTATTAGCTAATACATGTGTTTCTATTGTTTCAGATATGACACGATTTTATATTGTGCGAAACAGTAGTATTAGAGGATGTCTCACAACTTTTAATTACCTGCCTGTGTACACAGAAGAAGAAGATCAAGATATAGTACCGATAATGACCGAGGTGCGACCTTTATTGTACAAGGATATTCTGGCAGAACAAGCACGTTTACGCAGTATCAAATGGCATATTGCGTGCAGGATACGTTTCACTAAAACTGTGTTAGATGGTGACAGCGGCGAAGAAAAAGAGGTAACCAAAGACGCCGTCTTCCACGGACGTTGTCGTACATTGCTCACGGACGACAACGACGAGTTGAACTGTCTACTCGATGAATCCTACGATAAAATCATGAATAGCATATCCAATTTTACCCGTGACGGGAGCGGATGGTCGGTGGATGCTGTACTGAAGCTGGAACTAGTTGTTGGGCGGTACCGACCTCTAGCAGCATCCTCCTACCTTCCAACCCCGCGAAAACTTGCAGTCACCAGGGCAGTAGTCAACATCAAGAACTCCCAAGATGAAATGTGTTTTCTATGGTCCGTACTAGCTCACATACACCCTCAACAAAAGCATAAAGAATTTATTTCTAACTACATCTTATTCAAAAACACAATAAATATGTCCGGTATCGAGTACCCTGTTTCTATAAACTCACTTTCTAAATTTGAAGCACAGAATCCCAACATTTCTATAAACGTTTTCGGCTATGATATAGACGACAATATCAGAAACGAATCAAAAAATGAGGTTTATCCGTTAAGAATTACCCCCAATAAGGACAGATTACATCATGTTAATCTTTTGCTTCTATCCGATACAAATAGCCGAAAACATTACTGTCTTATCAGTAACATGAGTAGATTGTTATCATCCCTAACAAAATTCGAATATAAATCATTTTACTGCGACTACTGCCTGCATCGTTTCTCCACAGAACATGGTCTGTCCGATCATCTCCCCTACTGCACACCTCACGGCGAGCAGAAAACCAAAATGCCTACAGAGGAGGAGAAGTTTATGTCATTTAAAAATTACGCGCACTGTCTTAAAGTACCCTTTACCGTCTACGCCGACTTCGAGTCCCTCATCACTCCGCTTCAATCGTGTTCACCTGGTAACAACGTCCCGACGACAGTGCACGAGTTAGGCGAATTCTACTCAGTTGATAGCAACGGTGCCCGTCATAAAATAACTTCTCCTCCTGTATCGTCCACATCATACGAAGCGATGCATATTCCGTCAGGTTTCTCCTATGATATCGTCGATCATACACACAGACTCTGGAGAGAGGCTAACGTTTATCGAGGTGAAAACGTTGTAGACACTTTCTTCTCGTGGTTGATCAAAGACGCCGAGGATATGATGAAGGTAGTACGACATAACGTACAAATAATTATGTCCGATGATGACAATGTTGCGTTCACTAACGCCACCGTTTGTCATTTGTGTGAGCGCCTTTTGACAGACGATGACAAGGTACGCAATCATTGTCATCTTACGGGGAAATTCTTGGGAGCAGCCCACAATAGCTGTAATCTAAGCTACAAGATGCCTCGTCATATCCCCGTCTTCTTTCACAACCTTCGTGGCTATGACTGTCACCATTTAATGCAGGGTTTAGGAAAATATAAGGACCAACACGTATCCTGCATTGCAACATCCAGTGAGCGTTACGTGTGGTTCTCCCTGGGTCCCTTGCGTTTCGTAGACTCTTTTCAATTTCTTAATCGCTCTCTGGACACACTCGTTACCAATCTGTCCACGTCCGGGAGCCAATTTCCTTTGCTCAGAGAGGAAATGCTTAGACAGGGTTTCGACGAACAGACCAATCTGCTCATACGCAAGGGAGTATACCCTTACGCGTACGTTGACAGCATTGATCGATTCAACGAAACAAGTCTACCCGCTCGTGAACACTTTGATAACCGGTTGTTGCAATCGTCTATTTCGAACGCAGATTACGAGCACGCACAAAACGTGTGGAGTGCATTCAATCTGCGAACGTTTGGCGATTACCACGATTTGTATTTGTTGACAGACGTAATGCTGCTGGCCGATGTCTTTGAAAGTTTCCGAGACATGGCCTTACGCGAATACTGCTTGGACCCGTGTCATTTTTACTCGCTTCCCGGACTCGCGTGGAACGCGATGCTAAAAATGACAGGGGTCGAATTAGAGCTGTTAACGGAGATAAATCTGCATCTGTTCCTTGAGTCTGGGATCCGCGGAGGCTGCGCGATGATATCCAACCGTCACGCAGTCGCTAACAATCCTCTGATTCCAGATCAATACGATGTATCGAAACCGACCTCCTTCATTCTGTATACAGACTGTAATAATTTATACGGTGCAGCCATGTCGCAACCACTCCCTTACGCAGACTTCCGATGGCTCGATCGTAACGAAATCGAGTCCTTGGACGTACGTAATGTGAGTGATGATTCCGACATCGGGTACATCCTCGAAGTCGACCTACACTATCCCGATACCTTACACGACCTGCATTCCGACTACCCACTTGCACCTGTGCGCCAGCGCGTAACACCCGATATCCTTTCTCCCTTTTCCAAACGTTTACACGAGAGTATATACAGATCATCGTATAACGAATCAGGGTCATCCGTAGAGAAGTTGTTAACAACTTTGGAGGACAAACAAAATTACGTTCTCCATTATCGAAATTTGAAATTGTATTTAAGTCTTGGCTTAGAGCTGAAAGCGACTCATAGGGTGTTGTGTTTTAAGCAAAGCGCTTGGTTGAAACCGTTTATCGATTTCAACACCCGCAAGAGGCAAACAGCCGTCAACAGCTTTGAAAAAGACCTTTTCAAACTGATGAACAACGCCGTATACGGTAAGTCGCTGGAGAACGTACGGAAACATATAGACTTTGAACTAGTCTCGGATGAACGACGGCTTCAAAAACTAGTTTCCACACCTAGGCTAAAACGTATGATTCGTTATACGAACGATCTGGTGGGGCTCTCACTCCGTAAAATATCCATTGTTCTTTCCCGTCCCGTGTATGTCGGCTTCACGGTGCTTGACGTTAGCAAAACGATAATGTACGACTTTCGTTATCGTTATGCTGTCGCCAAGTACGGTTGCAACGTTAAATTATTAATGACAGATACAGACAGTCTGATGTATAGCATTCAAACATCAGACTTGTATGCAGACATGAAGAAGGACCTACACGTTTTTGACACATCGGATTACCCTACGTCTCATCCTTGTTATAGCCTTAAGAACAAAAAGGTTGTCGGCCTGTTCAAGGATGAAACGTGTGGTCGTCCTATTAGAGAATTCGTGGGTCTCCGTGCGAAATGTTATTCGTTCCTTGTGGCCCACGAAGATCCCACCCAAGAGTGTCAAAAACGTGTATGTAAAGGTGTGCCTCGAGTTGCAATTAAGAGGAGTCTGCGACACGATATGTATCGCAAGTGTCTCACTGATCATTGTCAGTTTTCTACCAGTGTGCTTTGTTTACGTAGCGATCATCATACGCTGTACACGATGCGTGTAAATAAGCAAGCGTTGTCACCGTATGATGATAAGCGTTATATATTAGACAATGGTCATGATACGCTTGCATACGGTCATTATCGGATACGACAACGCATCAACATGGAGAACGACGACGACGACACCTCCCCACCTACTAAAAAAATTTGTCTCCATGTATAGTAACCCTCCTCAACACTTGTTTCTTTCGTCAGTTGATGTCTCTCGGTGCTTCAGTCCAGACGTCTGTAAACGTAAGTTCACATATTAATATCGCAACGATATTTGTATGTTTAAACATAATATATATACATATATAGAGTTTGTAATGTGTGTGGTTTTTTTGTCTTACAGTATTATGGATAACACTGCGGTTATAATCGACTTCCAGTGCTTTTTCGATGACAACGGAAAATATATTGTGAAGGAACTGTCAATCATGGACGTTCTGAGATTTGCTGGTAGACATTGGATTTTGACACCGCCTGCTACATCCGTTACGAATCCCAAATACGTTAGGACAAACCGCTGGTTAACATCAAATTATCATAGACTTAGATGGAGCGAAGGAGAGACACCATACGACAATCTTGTTTCATTGTTAACATCACATACACGTATATATAAATATGTGTTTGTGAAGGGTTTTGAGAAAAAACGTTTTTTGCAATCAAAGATAATACACAATAATATCATCAATCTCGATGACTTTGGTTGTCCTAAAAACATACCGTATATAATTCATGGAACAGAATGTCTTAGACATTTCAATTCTTCTGACCGTTGTGCCAACTATAAGGTGCACGCTATTCGGGAATGGATGATTCATGATTTTTGCTTTAAACAAACATTTTTAATGTAACAAATTTAGAAAGTAGGTCACCGCGAATGATGACATTTATATCTCTCTCTCATTCTGTTGTGGACATGTACGTACATGCATAGCTGTAAGCAGTGACTATTTTCTTATGAAAATGGACTTTCCTAATGACATTGTTATATTTTTGGTGTCTCTAATTTCGTCTGTGGGACATGTTCATACATGCAAATGAAAGTGGGACACCGACGTTACCACCACCACCACCACCACTATCACATTCTACTGTCCTTTTGTGACGAATATTCTGTCATTGTTTGGTTCTCTCTGGTTTGATACAGACGTGTTCACTTGTGTCTTCTAATAATGTCGTTTCTTGTAAAGTTTAATGCTGTAAGTGCTATCGAGTACAAACGATGTTCAGAATTGACAGTGAATAAAAAATATCCTATCATGGTCTTAACAAATGTGGACACGAAGTATGGGAACTCTGTGCTTGCTACGTTGGAGGATGGCGACCGTCAGTATCGTGTCTATCTTCCCAAGAGGTATGCATGTGTCTTCACGAATGAGGAGTTCAGACATATCAAACCTAAAGAACTACATTTAGTGTATCGAGGGACGAGAAATCAAACAACACATGTAGAGATTGAGTCCTAACGTCGTAAGTAGCAATCGTGTTAACAAACAATTTATTGATGTGTGTGTGTGTGTGTGTGTGTGTGTGTGTGTGTGTGTGTGTGTGTGTAGTTTCAACTCTCTGTACTTAACACTTTAATATTGAATTTGTATGTACATGATAAATGTATCATTGATTCTATTTAGTTTCGTTGAATAATAATTGGTTCGATTAGAAATTATTTGAAAGTACATTACCTTTATGCGATAAATGTATCATTGATTCTAAGTAGTATTTACAAATTTCCAGTGAATAATATTTGGTTCGGTTTGATTAGAAATTATTTGAAAGTACATTAACTTATGAAAAATGACATATACTTGAAAAAGTTTACTTACTTAACACATTTGATTCTTTCCACTAACTGTGTGTGTGTGTGCATGTGATAATTGAATATTATCGTATCAGTGATTCTAATATCAACTGTATTGTTATGTTACAGATAAACGTCCTTGTGAACTGTATCTACAACCGTGAAATTATTATTTTAAAATCTTACAATGTCAAAAATTATTAATATTTATTTTATATAACAATGTTTGTTTGTGATATATGTATATTTAATCAATGTAAAATGTATTTTGAATAATTGTATTATAACGGTTTGTAAACTATATTTTAAGTTTGTGTACAGTGCTGTAAATATATATTTAATCATTTAAAACAATATTATTATTAATATTTTTTATATAACAATGTTTGTGATATATATATATTTAATCAATAATTGTATTATAGCGGTCTGTAAACTATATATTTTATGTTTGTGTACAGTGTTGTAAATATATATATTTAATTATTTAAAACAAATTATGGTTTATTTTAATTTATTTCGTTATAAACCTTCGAATATGCATCCAATTATTTGTATAGTAATCAGAAATGTGTGAGAGAGACATTTTAATAATTTGCAGGTTGTATCTTACAATTACGAAAATTATTATACAATGTGTGTACACAAAACTTTTGAAAATACCTTATTTCAAGGAGATTTTTTTATGCGTAACACTTTACCACACACACAGACTTGGCAGTATATTAATTTCTAAATCGTGGTCAATGACTGTCATGTGTCAAAAAAAGGACGCAACGAGGTAGGTGATAAATATATATATTTCCTGGTGATTACATTTTAGTATCGCTACTTACAATAATCCATAAGTAGCACGACGCTTATGTAAAACTGATGACATAAAGAGAGAGTTTATATCGTGATCGACAACTGTGTCTAGAGACAAAGAGAGAGGAGGGGAGAGAGAGTTGATATCGAAGTCGTCAACAATTTACTATAATATAGTTTGAATTTCCCATTGAACCCATACATAGGTTGGTAAACCTGATCATATAGATTTAATATACATTATAACACACAACAAATTTGACCTCATGCAAGGTTGGTAACCCTGATCATATATTTAATATATACACTATAATGCATCAAGTCGGAACCCCCCCACCATAGGTTGGTAAACCTGATCATATAGATTTAATATACATTATAACACACAACAAATTTGAACTCATGTAAAGGTTGGTAACCCTGATCATATATTTAATATATACACTATAATGCATCAAGTCGGAACCCCCACCCACCACCCACCCCTGATATTCAAATCAGCTTTATTAAAAAAATAAAAAATTATATTCGCGGATGCGAGTGGTCCATTGAACCCCACCCCACCCCCACCCCCCCTTGATATGCAAATCAATTTAATTAAAAAAAATCAAAATATCAAATTAAAAAATTTTATTCGCGGAAATTCGCGGATCCTGCAGGTCCAGCGGTGGTGGGGAGAGCGTGGGAAAAGATCTTGGACCGTGGGAACGGCGGCATCTCTTTGAACTTGGCGCGCAAAAGGTGGCATGAAATTTTATTGGTGGAAATTCGCGGATGCTGCAGGTCCAGCGGTGGTGGGGAGAGCGTGGGAAAAAATCTTGGACCGTGGGAACGGCGGCATCCTTTGTTGGTTAGAACCGGTATTTTGCCTCTACTTACATAGCATGTAGGCCTTGTGATGTAGATATCTCAGTTATATTGAAAGTCCGTTGTGAATGTACATAGCATGTAGACCTTGTGATGTAGATATCTCAGTTATATTGAAAGTCCGTTATGAATGTACAAAACATGTCGGCCTTGTGATGTAGATATCTCAGTTATATTGAAAGTCGTTGTGAATGTACATAGCATGTAGGCCTGAAAGTCCGTTGTGGATGTACATAGCATGTAGGCTTTGTGATTTAGATATCTCAGTTATACTGAAAGTCCGTTGTGAATGAACATAGCATGTAGGCCTTGTGATGTAGATATCTCAGTTATATTGAAAGTCCGTTGTCAATGTACATAGAATGTAGGCCTTGTGATGTAGCTATCTCAGTTACATTGAAAGTCCGTTGTGAATGTACATAGCATGTACACCTTGTGATGTAGATATCTCAGTCATATTGAAAGTCCGTTGTCAATGAACATAGCATGTAGGCCTTGTGATGTAGATATCTCAGTTATAATGAAAGTCCGTTGTGAATGTACATAAATGTAGGCCTTGTTATGTAGCTATCTCAGTTACATTGAAAGTCCGTTGTGAATGTGCATAGCATGTAGGCCTTGTGATGTAGATATCTCAGTTATATTGAATGTCCGTTGTGAATGTACATAGCATGTATGCCGATATCTTGTAATGCAGATATCTCTCATTTAACCTTCATGGATTTAAAAATAGGAACTATTTATTTTACTGTATTTATATAAAATAAATAACGGTACAGTAATACAGCAAAAAAAGACAATTGACGTTGCGAAACTCGTCCAACTCTGCGGCATCGAGATAAAGGCTTGCAAGAACACTGCAATTGGAAATCGTCACAATCGACCCTGTACATCATACGACACACTAGCGAACGTTTCCACCGCTGGAGATGTTGGGTGTCTACAATAACGTATACAGAGTTACTGACTACAAACTGATTCGCAACATCTACTCGAGTCACAAACTCAAGATAGAGGAATCATCCGTTGTGGACGTTAGTCAAGGCCTAGTTGATGTTACCATCATAACTTAGGCCTAGGTACGCACGAATTCATCGGCTTCTACAGTTGGATTCTGTAGCTACGTATTGATTGCTCATGCAATATTCGGAGAGCGTTAACAAATTATTTTCCAACTTTGAACCCGACACGGAAACTCCGATCGTTCTAACGGGCGACTTCAACATCGACGTACGACGCAACCGTCTCTAGTTGCATAAATACAACGCGAGTGCCGTCTGAAGCATACGCCAACGACGCGCTACAACACTAGGCAAGGATAGATAGACTTGACGTTCGTAAGAAACATTACTATCTCAGTTATGCCTTTCGTGTCTTACTTTACTTACACAGACTAATTCTAAACATTGTGAGAGATTACTACCTAAGGCTCTCTATCTTTGTATTGCTAAATAAAAGCCATATATCCATATTGTTGCTTTCCTTTTATTCTCATATTTCAAATAAAAATTAGCCGCTAACACTGGTGTATTCATGTATGCCCTACAGCGTGTCCGACACAGCCACATCCATATAATTTTCATGGTATTTTTCGGTGTTTAGTAAACTTTACAAAAATTGAACTATTGTATTCTGTAGACTAAGTTATGCTGAGTTTAACGTACGCGTTTTTTGATTTCACGTCTCCAGGAAGTAAATGTTCTTTTGCAAGTTTGCATTGATTAATTATTTTGTGACATCAGTTGAGTTGTAATACCAGTATTTAGAGTTTAACATACTTTTATTATTAATTATTTACTTGTTATTTTACGCTAACGATCGTAAAACCAGTTTACGAATTGTGTTGAAACATAGAAACGTGTATGTGAGTTGTTTACCTTCCTCGTATGTACTCAAAACGACTCATCGCTTTTCAACTGTTGCGGAAATTCCTTTGCTTCTCTTCACCAATCTAGCCTCCAGCAAATACGCGTACGTGTTGTTACTATTGTAATATTATTTTTATTACAAATATAAATAAATAAATAATTATGATATAATGATAGCAATTGTGATGCTAATAAATGTTGTCTGAATCTCGGTGTTGAACTCGCCGATGATACAGCTCCACTTTGGATTCACCAATTACAAAGAATAAATTAAATATAAATAATGTTTTATAATAATGTATGATTGATTGATAATAAAATAAAATTTTGTAAGTTATGAAATTTTACTAATATTTAGTTTTTTTGTTTAATTGATGAATTCAATTAATTAATTTATAATTAACTAATTGTGTGTGTGCTTTAATTATTTCTAATTGAATAAGTATGAATTTCTAATACAGATCTATTTGTTTCTATTACTGATTAAATTGTGTAGTCAGATCGGTTGGTTCTTTCTCCGCTGACTTTACTCTTTTTCTTCCTCTCAGATATTTATTCTAGCACTGTAAATTATTTTTGTTTAGAAAAAAAAATAGTTAACATTCATTATACAAATAAATACAACTCTTGTAACTGAATAATGATGTTCATTTATTGACATTTAAAATTATGCGCCATTCAGACTGCGCATGGCCCAGTCATTGGCTGATTATTTGCTCCAGTCGGTAGCGAACAAGATTGACAAAATATATTTTTTACAAGATTAATTAATTAGGATTCTTTTAGCGAGTCGAAATGGTCAGAGGGCAAGGAACAAGATACAGTCTTACAGATATTCTTAAACTAAATTATTATGGCTGAAATAAAACAATATTTTTATTAATATTGTCAATTATGAAAAGTGATATCGAACTATTCGTCGAAATGACGTCTCTCACTTCAAGCTGGCAGTGTACTTGGCACGTTCGGAAATCCACTATGGCCGCCGTCACCTCGATTTTCTCTGCTATGCACTGTTGGAACTGGTTGAAATTCTCCCACAGAAATAAAATGAATATTCCCTTCTCTGCGAAGTAGTGTTGGTCCAGGAATGTAGTGTAGAGTGTTCTCTCTTCTCCTGCGATGTCGTTTCGGGATGGGTTACTGGTGAAGTGTCCGGTGTTCAAATATGTGTATTCGTGTTCTGCTAATATGGTCCAAAATCTTCTCAAAATGGCCGTTGATTTCTTGTGCTTGTGTTAGATGGTGTTATTACTGTTGTTCGGAATTAGTGAGGTGTTAAATATTAATAGTTAATGTTATTTTCCTTTTAGTTAACCTCTGTTACACTCTTCCTAGCCACACTCACGGTTTTGCACAAAATTATTCTTTTTCGGTATTCTGTCAGTACATTCTCAACTAGTCGTCTTCACGATTAACAATAGACTAAACTCTGAACGTCGTCGTTTTAGGGTAATTTGTGATATGTCTTTTTCCTCTTTCTATTGTTTCTTTTAAATGTACATGTCTCAGATTTGGTTCATCATCTAAATATACATAATAAGTTTTCTAATTTTTTACTGTATTTCAAATATTTCTTAATTTGACAGAAATCTAACTACTCAGCAATATTGATTAATTAATTTTACATATTTGGATATATAGCTAGGTTTGTTTCAAATTTATTTAAGCAAAAAAATTACAATTTTTTATAATTATTGTAGGCCTCATATTTTGTACAAATTTAGTGTTTAAATGGTTTTTAAGTATTTTTTCTGATAATATTTCCATGGAATAATCTTAATAACTCCGTGATTATCTTTGTTGTTAATCATTTTGTTGTTAAAACACTTCAATATTGATTAATTTACTGTTTAGTCTGATTTGATTACCATTATAGGCCTAGTATTATTTGTTTCCAAAGGAAGTTAATTTTCTTTCCTTTGTCATTCCCTTCGTTATTAATTGTATCTGTACTAATTATATTTTCAATTTCTGTGTTGTATGTACTGAAATCTATCCCCTATTATGTAGTTTGATTCTCTGATAGATAGTTTTGGTTTACATTACTGGTCTGTGTTTTCTAAAGTGGTGTCTTAGCTAATCTGCTTTGTACCTTTCATATGGTTTACAGTTTTAAATAAAATTATTACAATCCTATTTCCTACTTGCCTCTCTGCCTTACAAACTTGAAAATTAAATAACATGATTTTAAATACAACAGGATATCTTATATCTACTAATTCTTTTTATATCCCTTAAACATAACAAAAACATCTTATGCCTATTATTTTTTTATACATATAGAATTATAATGGAAACATCTTATTATCAGTAATATTATCAGTCATTGGCTGTCCTTTGATTTTATGTTTCCTTTTATCACAAACCTAATCCTATTAAAACATCTTATTCCTAATAACACTTTCAGTTATTAACTGTCTCTTGTGTTCACTATAACTATTTTGGTAACACTATGAAATAAAAACATCTTATAACTAATGACACCTTCAGTTATTAACTGTCTCTTGTGTTCACTATAACTATTTTGGTAACACTATGAAATAAATACATCTTATAACTATTGCAATCTTATATTACATAATTTTTAAAACACTTTTATTATTAAAATTAACCTTAGTCATTAGACTGTCTTTTATTTTTTTATATAGTATTTCCCTACACTGATGGTAGTCTTTTCACAGATTTCTATTTCTTACACTATACTTTATTATAGTGTGTCACTTATTATTGTCTACACTAATGGTAGTCTTTTTAAATAATTTTTTACATATTATACTTATAACTAGTTTACAATTCCGTTTCGTTGGATTGTATCTTGTAACTTGAGTTACTGGGTCTAAATATATTGGTTTTAATTTTGTTCAATGGTATGTATTCCATTATTAAACTTTTTGGAATACCTTTTCTTGTTTCTAGGCTCTTTGTAGGAGTCTTGATATATTTTGTCCCTTCTTCATTATTATATTAGTAAATTTCTTGTCTTGTGGTTTCTCTGCTTCTTGACCTTATAAATTTCCATTATCAATATTGTTTTCACCCTTTTATCTCCTTTTTCTTGTCTTTCCCTTTTTACTGCTTCCCCAATCTACTGGGTATACTGCTGGTTTATTGGGTTTTTACATAGTAAGTTATTTTGATCAATGGTTTTCTTTGTTATTTTTTATTCTTATTAACATTTTATTGACTTAATATACAGTTTCTAGTTTAATCCTTAAAACAAATCATTCTTCTCACTCACTATGGAACTTTTCTTCTTTATTTATGTTGCATTAAGTTAAATGTTTAGCGTGATAATTTTGTTGTGCTACATATGCTCTCCTGTAAAAGTGATTAGTTCAGATCATACTCTTAGTATGGATGAAATAATTACTACTAATTCTTTTGTATTTACATTTTCTTCGTGATTACATTTTTTCACTTTATATACCTTCTTTTTCCACCGTTGCTTCCTCTCAGATGATGTGTATCTCCTTCATTAGTTTCTTTCTTCATTAATAAGTGATCTTCAATCTTGTGTATAACATTATCATTTTATATCCTTTCTTCTTTGGTGCTTCCTCACCAGTATGTTTACTCCCTAACATTCCCTAACAAATTAATTGGAACAGTTCAGAGTGGCACTTTTGGCTTCAATCCCTGCTGTCCAATACTTCAATTAATTGAGTCCAGAGGCATTATCATCTCTGCTCAAAATATAAGACGGATGGCATTTTCTACATCCAGTCATAAAAATAAATAAACAGTAAAAGTAGTCTCTTTTGACTAAAATAAACATCTTTAGATTCTTCACTTCATAATACTTTATATTAATTAATACTTTTATACACTTGACTCTTTTTCTCTCTTAAAGCTTATTCCATATTATGTGGTTTAGGTATGTGGTATAATATACATTTTGTCATGTTTACATAGTAATTAGTATTTATATTTATTCTTTCTACCATCTGGTATCCAATGAGTTATTTTTATTGCTCATGGCATAACATGGATTAATTCTTTATCACTTTCACTATAACAGTGGTTATTGCAACAACATTATCATTAATAGTATCAGGGTTTTTGGTTTCTGGTCTCACTATTTGGTCTTTACTGAGTTGGTCCTTCTTCATTGTTCCATTTTTATTAAATTATTTTCTTTGTGAGTTTGGTTATGTTGTTTCGATTAAGTCTATGATATTCTGGTTTCCTTTCTCTTTTAGAATTTTGTATCTCTTTCTTACAAAATCTTTTTTCATATTTAAGAGTTATTTCTCATCATTCGTATGATTAATGATGTGAGCTTAATAATTTTTAACTTTAGATATTTTTATTCAACTAAATTCTTTCTTATTCATAGTTGTTTTTCAAATATTTTGGTGTAAGTTGTACTTATTATTGTTTTGAATTTTGAAAATCTTTTATTCATCAAAATTCTTTTTTTTTTTTCATTCATAATAGTCTTTCAAATGATCAGTGTAAGTTGTACTTACTAATTTTTTGAATTTTGAAAATTTTTATTCATCAAAATTCTTTTTTTTTTCATAATCTTCGAATGTTTGGTGTAAGTTGTACTTACTAAGTTTTTGAATTTTGAAAATATTTTTCATCAAAATTCTTTTTGTTTCTTCATAATTCTTCGAATGTTTGGTGTAAGTTGTACTTACAAATTTTTTGAATTTGGAAATTTTTTTTTTCATCTCTCCTCTAAATATTTTTTAATGGATAATTGATTATAAGTTCTCCCTTACTTTATTTGAAATGATATCCTTTAGTACATACGTATTGTTATTATTGTTTTTAATAATCAGGTATGGGCCGGTATACAGCAGTAACAACTTTTTGGTAATGCCTTCCAAAGTACTGGGTAATTCCCTGTTTTTTAGCAGTACCTTTTCTCCGACTTCATAGCTTATTATTTTCTTAATCGCCTTTTGATACTTGTTCTTGCGCCTTTCCTGGTTTTCTGCCAATTTATTGTAGAATCTGATTCGATTGAATTTGTATTCTTGACTCATGGGGAACACTATTATGTCTTGTATTTCTCTTGGAGGCGGTTTTTCATACATTGCCGTGTATGGCGTGGTACCTATAGCGGGGTGATATGACAAATTAAGGAATTCTTCAGTAGCTAATAAATATTCTTACCACTTCCTTTGTTGATTATAACAATAAGTCAGTAAAATTCTTGGATTTCGTTGTCCATGACGTGTCCGTTACTTAACTAAATATCACTATAATATTGACGACTGGGAACACTAAGTTTTTTATAAGTAAAAACGTAAAGTTTTACCTTACAGCCTAAACCGGCTTTCACCTATAGAAGGCTTCATCAGAGGCTGTCGTTAGTAGCGCTGCTCGTCTTGTTGTTGGCGACGAGATAGTGTTTCGAAAGATTGAAGCTGTGTGTGTGTGGTGAGATGTGTTCGAATAATGCGTGCGATTTGAATTGTGTCTGTTCGTTCAGGATGTCGTTTTTATTTGTTTTTGTGTGTTTGTATATTTCTAATTGTTCTAGACTGTCTAGTTTTCGGCCTTTTGTGTGTACGTGTAGTATGTTCATGTTATTGTCGATGTTTTTATATGTGTGGTTTGCTTCAATGAGGTGGTTTGCGAAGGTAGATTCTGTAGTGGTGTGGAGTGCTTTTGTGTGTTCAATGTATCTCTGCTTGAAGCTACGTCCTGTCTGGCCTATGTAGAATTTACTGCAATTTGAACAGTTTAAATTACTACAGTTTGAACAGTGTAAATTGCAATTTACTGCAATTTGTTCAAATTGCAGTAAATTCTACATAGGCCAGACAGGACGTAGCTTCAAACAGAGATATATTGAACACACAAAAGCACTCCACACCACTACAGAATCTACCTTCGCAAACCACCTCATTGAAGCAAACCACACATATAAAAACATCGACAATAACATGAACATACTACACGTACACACAAAAGGCCGAAAACTAGACACTCTAGAACAATTAGAAATATACAAACACACAAAAACAAATAAAAACGACATCCTAAACGAACAGACACAATTCAAATCGCACGCATTATTCGAACACATCTTACCAGACACACACAGCTTGAATCTTTCGAAACACTATCTCTTCGCCAACAACAAGACGAGCAGCGCTACTAACGACAGCCTC